>CM037854.1:64562909-64799138 GCA_021234595.1 Delia radicum | reverse complement strand
TCTTTGACAAACAATTGTATCAGATGTTTTGTTTTTAAATCAAACGTTAAAAAAATTTCAAGAAAGGGAATTTTTCACTCTCGGGGGTATAAGACAAAAAGCTAAAAAAATAATCGATTTATATAAATCATACCAATGTAAGTATAAAATGTTGTTATTGTATTGTAATTTAGTAAGTTATAATTATTTTTCAGAATGAGCTCGGTTGGAAATATTTCGCCAAGAACAAAAATGAAAAAAATAAAGTCACATGCACAAGTGTCCTAAAGTATACAAAATTGTTGGATCTACAAACATCCTCACTTCTTTACTATTTGCGTAAGAGCCACAATATTACCATTGAAAACGATATAGTGGAAGAGAATCCAACGACATCAAAATGCCGAAATTGGTCCAATGGCAAAATACATTAAGAAAGACAGCGGCAGTTCTATAGAAGAAATTGTATGCAGAAGTTTGGAGAAGATGGTAGTCTGTATGAATTGTTTATTTTGTTGTTAATAAAAATATTATTAAAAATAATTTTTTTTATTCGTTATTCTCATCGATTAATCGAAGATTTTTTGAAATTTAATCGTTTGATCGAACGAGCGAAAACAATTATTTGAATATTCGAACAAGCTGAAAGGCGATTAATTGAAAACTCTAGGTACAGTGTAATAAGAAATATTTTCATAGGGGGTAACTTTACAGATTTCCTGTAATAAGCTATAAATATATCATATAAGTGTTTGCTATCATGGGAAAGAAAATTAACTGCAGATTACGGTGTTTTTAAAAAGAACAGCATTTAGCACTCTGGTAGAACAAAAACTTGGATGATCCAATTAGAAATGTACAAATATCGGTTTTTGGTAAAATTGAATTTTCACTATTCAATAAAATATTTTTTATTATTAATATACACAATCCAATGATTTTTTGGACTGAAATATACTAAAGGGTCCGCCATCTAACGTTTTTTTAAATTAGTGCTTATTTCGTGAATGGTAACACTAGCTCATGTCTGATTTGACAGATAATTAGTTTATCCTTCCGCTGAAACGAATATGGTCCGTATGTTCGTTATCTTGTGCCAAAAGTGAAAGAAAACTGGCATCCTCATCGATAAACCAAAGCGTGAAAAGCCAAAAACAGTGCGTACACCCGAGAATATTGCTGCTGTGGAAGAAATGTGCGTGAAGCGCCATCAACATAAATTCCCCGTCGTTCTCAACAATTGAACATTTCGGACACATAATTGAGACGAATTAGCATAAAGACCTTGGTATGACGCCATACAAAGTCCAATTGGTTCCAGGAGTTCAAAAAAAAAAGTTATTTGGCGGACCCTTTATTATGTGAGCAATATGAAATGTATGTCAAAATTTATGATTTGCTGTAAGCAATCCCACAATTCCCCCAAAAAAAATATCCAAAATCGAAATTTTAAATTTTTTGGTGCCATGTCTACATTTTAAAGCGAGGATTGGAAGAGACCTAATAATTGGAGACGTGCACGAAAAATGTGGCAACTTTAGAAGCGGTTGTGGGAAAAATATATACAAATCAAACATTTTTTTAACATAACTCGCTTTGTATAAAACGATTTTTCAGAATAGTATGCACATTTATATGTTTAGAATGAAAATATTATATGGAGTAGGTAAAAGATTGTTGGTGCTTTTGGGCGAAAATATCGCTCTAAATTTGTTTTTTTTTTTATTTCTACTTTCAACAAATGTTGTTTTGAGCGGAACAAGTATTACATTCATTTTTATTTTATTTAATCAAAAAAAATAAACATTACAATTCGTAACTTTGGTAAACCTTATAAGGCTTTGGGACGACTATTGGCATACAATTTATAGGTATCCCTAAAGCGCTACATTCGCTAGTATCTAGTAAAACATTGTTAAAATGGTCTTGCAGGATTTCCTAAAATAGCTAAAAGTAAGAATAGGACAAATATCAACCATTAATCATCAAAGGTTAAATATAAAAATCGAATATTAAAAATATCCTTTGTTTCATTTTTCAATTGAAATTTTTTATTAAATGTCCAGCAAGGTCAGTCGGTAGAGTATAAGACTCTTAATCTCAGGGTTGTGTGTTCAAACCCCACGTTAGGCGAATTGAATTTTTTTTTTTCAAAAACTATATAGATTTCTTTATAATTTTGATTAAACAAATGCGTGTTAATTTAACATAAAACATTAATTTGTCTCTGCCCTTGTTTAATCTTCGTAACACCAATAACCCCACCTTATATGCGGGTATCAATTTTATATAAAATGTACTAAAATTAAACAACTTTTTTTTTTATTTCTTTTTAAATAAAACTTCTATATTAATACAAATTACGGTTAATCTCATTTATTAGACCAAACCTTAACTTCCGGTTTTTTACTTTTTTTTTTATTCGACTTTTTAATACATTATCGCTTTTTACAGACATTTTCTTAACACTTAAAACAAAAAACCTTAAAAGCATTTGATTTATAGTGCATGTTTTTGTTTCTATATGAAAAATGTTTTTGGAATGAAAACTGCAGTAACACCATTACTAACACTCCTTAAATTTTTTGGTACGAGTATATTCCAAGTAGTATCTGTGTACAACAAATTGTATGGAATTATATTTTCTTAATTTCAGTTTCTTCTTTTCTATGGTTGCTTTCTTTGTAAGTTTCGAATAAATCAATATTTATTCACGCGAGACTTTAAAACTAATAACTACACTGTAGTTATTAATATTTAAACGTATTGGAATTCGAATATTGAGAAATGCGTTAAGATTTTAAGAACATTTGTTTAACATATTAAAGCGTTTGAATATTTGTTATAATTAATTATGTAAAATAAGATGGAATTTAACTGGGAAATTATTAAAGTTTATTAAATAAATATGGACTAAAAATCAGGCACCGAAAAACGTTTGATTTTTGTTTTTATCAAAAATAAATATCTTTTGAAATAGCTTTTTCTCCCGTTCCGGATTATTTGAAATTCTTTTAAGTACTTTTTATTCGAAATAATTTTTTTTTAAATTTTCTTAAAAAAATGCCAAAAAAAAACTTCCAATTTGTCCGTTTGTAGAATTTACGAGGGCGGATCAATAAGTCCGTGACTTTTGAATGAAAACACAGTTTTTTTTTGCAAAAAAAAAAAAATTATTTTTCAACATAATCTCTTTTAGCTCAATTGACTTTTAGTCCAACGTTTCTCTAATTTTGTATCCCTTCCAAAAATAGGATTTTATTATTTTTTTTTCCATAAAATAGTCATTTCTTTGATCAATAATTTCATCGTAGGAGCTAAATATCTTTCCACCGAGCCATTTCTTTAGGTTTGGAAATGGGAAATAGTCATATGGCGCATTTGGTACCAATTCGTAGCCAGTGCATGCATGAAATTTGGCATTATCTTGATGAAAAAGAACTTTTTCTTGGACATATGGGCCGTTTTTTTTTTTTAAATCCTCGTTAAATCGGTTCAATAAGTTGGCATAATATTCACCGTTTATTGTTTTTCTCTTTTGAAGGCAATCGATGTGGACTATTCCGCGTGCATTCCTTATTGGCCGACAAACTTACCTTGGCCTTCTTCGGAGCCGGTTCACCCGGATATAAACCCATCGTTTAGACTGCTGCTTGGTCTCCGGAGTGTTGTAATGGATCCATGTTTCATCCACAGTTACAAACACCGAAATCCTTTGAAGTTGTCACACGATTACGTTTTGGTCAATTGAGAGCAAACGCAGATGTGCATCTTGTAGACAGCTTTCTTAAACCCAACTGACCATTGATTAACGGTTTTTTGTTGCATAAAATAATGGTTAATGAGCACTCGAATTTTACTTTTTTCCATTTTTAAAAAAAAATTCACGAGCAAAGTAAATGACAGAACTTGCTCAAAACTTCACAGTAGTCTTTTAACAGGTGGTTACTTGATAAGAGCAGTGTTGCATTTCATATAACTACGAGGGAAGTTCGAAAAGTCACGGACTTATTGATCCGCCCTCGTAAATTTAAATCAAGTGTTGTAGTATATTTGTTCTACCAGAAAGCATTCCACCATTGTTTTGCAATTTATAAGTGAAATTCGAATTTCTGCTATTAGTGGCATCATGTCACTGAACTTCCTTATTAAATATTAAAAAAAATGTGTAAGACATGATTTTAAGAATTTTCCCAATATATTATTGTTATAATTTTTGTTTTACTTCCTTGCAAAAATAAAGGGAACAACTTCTAAATGAATCACTTGTTTCACTAATAAAAATTAGAAGATCCTTTTCACGGGTGACAAGATGTAATATATCGTGGGGAAGCGTGGAAGCATGCTGGCCTAGCAATCATATGGTGGTCGGGTTCAAATCCCGGTACCGTCAATTGCATTTTTTTGATTTTTATGCAATTATTTATTTATTTTTGGTAAAATAAAACTTTTTTTTTTAAATATTTGACATTTTAAACTATTTTTTTTTTGTAGTTTTCATTTAATTATTTGAAATTTTATGAAAATATTAAAAAAAATTTAAACAGAAAAATTATTCTTCAAATATTACATTTTTTACAAAATGATTGTAACATTTATATATTAAAATAAACTTAGAAAAGTTAATTACGTGTATATATATAGAAATTTTGGAAAAATTTTAACAATTTTTTTTTTTCTTTTTTAAATACATTTTT
The DNA here is from genome assembly GCA_021234595.1 of Delia radicum. NCBI lineage: Eukaryota > Metazoa > Arthropoda > Insecta > Diptera > Anthomyiidae > Delia > Delia radicum. Next base: position 64,794,462 of record CM037854.1, on the reverse strand, counting down.
TTTTTATTAAATATTTAATTCATTTTTATTAAAGCAATTTTTTAATACATTTAGAGAAAATCCGTTTGCTTGAAAAAAGCATATATCAAAGCTATAGAAAAAATCTATATTGAAAAATTCGTACTAAATAAAATAAATTTATTAAAACAATTTATACATGCATGCATTGTTTTGTTTATAGTATATCATCAAACAATAATAAGTCTGATAAAAGTCAACTATCATGTTTATTAAGCGATAGCTAGGGGTAGAGCGTCTGCTCGGCTTGACCAAGTTTGTGTGTTCAATCCCCACGCCATTCACAAGATTAGTTTTAATTAAAAAATAAATAAAAACAAGTGAAAAATAACATCCTTTTTCATTGGTTTGAATTTACATTGATTGTTATTAAAAGGAACAACTCCCTTTCTATGACAAGCCAATGCTAGATTCACTGAAGAAAAACCCAAATTTTAACAACTTCCCATTCAACAGTTGTAGTGTTTCCTCACTATTTTAGCTGGGTTTGTTCAAAATATTTCATCAAAGACGAAAATAAGTTTCTACTTTGTGGAAAATATCACAGTATTGATATTTTAAAATTTTTTTTCTGAAAAAAACAAAAAATTTTAAAATTTGATGAGAACAAAAAATCTATTTAGGAAAATAAATTTATTTGTACACAAGTGTTTTTTTTTTTTTTGAGGAACACAGATAAAGTGTTTTAAAAGTATTAAAATCTGGTGCCTGCTAAAAATTAATCTTACTGATTTAATAATCTTTAAAAAATGTTTAAATAAGTTAAAAACTGTGTATAACATATCACAAATTATAAAAATAACATATTCGCCCAACGTGGGGCTCGAACCCACGACCCTGAGATTAAGAGTCTCATGCTCTACCGACTGAGCTAGCCGGGCATATTTTATCATGTGTCAGATAATTATTTTAAACTTTTTAACTAAATAATTTTAAAATAAGTTCAAAATTTATATTTTTCAATCCGCTACCCGGTTAAAATAGCTCAAATATGTTAATATAACTTTTACTATATGCACAAATATGGATATATGTTTCATATATGTGCATATATGGAAGGATATGTGATTTCATATATCCAACTCGTATATGATCATATATGCAGCTATATCTGATTTCGCATTTGCAAAAGGTGCTCATATATGAACATATATGAAAGTATATGTTATTTCATATTCGCAAAAGAAGGCCATATATGAGCAAATATGGAATTCCTTATGTGCAAAAAGGGCTCATATATGAAAATTTAAGGAAGTACATGTGACTCCATATACCCAAAGACATATTTTTATATGGGCAAATGTATGTATACGACAGGAAAGATTTTGAAACATATAAAAAGGGTGTATCTGATAAGTTTTATAAAACCATTTTAAAGACCGATTGTATAGAACTTTTAGTCGAACTCATAAGGATTTCTTTTAAAATTTTATTAAGTTCAGTGGTTTCTAATATCTAATTCGATACAATTGCATCGAATTCGCTACAATTTGATGTATTTTAAATACAAATTTCATCTCGTCGAATCAAATTTGATCTAGTGGCATATCAAATTTTACAAATTTTCAAATTAATTATTTGACCCCTTTAGTTAGTCTCTTACAGGAAGAAGAAGAAGAAAACATTTTTATTGAAAAATTTTACGGACACAAGGGATACACCAGACTGCCGCAGTTTCGTCCCCCTCCTGGGACTCGTCAGTGGTTAATTTATGTGTCAATTGAACAAAGTATTTTATATTGTTAATTTTGCTCTATATGACCCTTTCAGGAATGTGTTGATAGATCTATTTCGGGAATTTTCTAGGTTTCTATCATCAGAACACGTTCTGAAAGCGGTAACAATCCCATGCCAAACATCAAACATTCATATGAACTAGTTTACTCACTACATGAGTTTACTCACTATTGAACATTTTTATTGAGAAAATTTAAGTAAAATGATAAATGATGAAAAATCGTAATTTCAATTAGAATATTCCAACTGTCGCTAAAAAATTTTAAAGAAATGGTTTATTAATTTATAATTTTGAAGTAATTTATTATGTGCAGTGCACGAATTCGAATCGATAAAGTGTTCAAGTTAAAATTTCATAAATAAATATTCTAAAATGAACACAATTTTCAAAAATCTTAAAAACATATTTATGTTGACTAAAACCGCTGAGGGTAAGCTCAACGTAAGATTGAAGTTTTACGATTTAAAAATACTGTCTTATTTTGGTTCAAGGGCATACAGGATTTCAATAGGATACCTTGAAAGGAAGCATGAAAGTATTTTTATGAAAATTGGCGGATAGATTGTATTTAGTAGCTGTACCAAAACCTTAAAGTATGATCAATACATATTGAAGCTAAGGTTCGTTTTCGCTCATTTTCGCGTTTTTAGAAAAACGAAAGTCGTTATAAATTCTTGAGTAAAAAAAGCGTAATTTTGGATTGTAGTTTTATCTAGGTAAGCGGAATATTTTACTACCAAACATATTTTTTTGGATTAGCTTTTGAGAGTTGCTATGAACCTATTTTGGCCCATATCACCTAAAGCATGCACCAAAAAAAAAATGTGGTAGAAAAACATATTGTTTATTTTTCGTGGCGAACACGTGGTATAAATTTCATTGGAAAAAAGCTTAGGCCGGTTTGAGGGTTAAAATAATTTTTCGACCATCCATTATTATATTAAGTATTAGAAACAATATATATTCCGGAAGAAGAAAAATCGGAGTATTTTTTTTTTTATCAAAATCGAGCCTTTTCCTGTTAATATAACTCGAACGCCTGATGTCGGAGTGTCTGAGACCAGAATTGAATTCAGCGTACCTTATACCTTTAGAAAAAAATGGTTTTTTTCTAGAGTCGAAAATTTGTCGGTCTGCATCATTAGGTACAAAAAGTACTTGCAAGTACTCAGAAGAGCTTCCAACTGTTAGTACATTTATTTACTTATGGAAAGCCCAGAAAGGTCAAATTTGAATTAAATTCGTTTCAAAATAATGAGCTCTTTTAACCTTAAAGCTTTTTTAACCTTAAAATTAAAATCAGATTTTAATTTTTTTCTAAAATATAGAACATTTTTATGAAATTAAATGACATATAAAAATATAAATTTTGTTTAATTTTTATTATTATTATTATTTTGTATAAATTTAATTTATTAAAATTCTTAACTATTTGAGAATTAAATACTTCCTAATTATGAAATAAATATTGTATGACACCGAATAGCAATATGCCCGGCTAGCTCAGTCGGTAGAGCATGAGACTCTTAATCTCAGGGTCGTGGGTTCGAGCCCCACGTTGGGCGAGTATTTTTTTTTTTAATAATTCTTCATAGATTCAATAAAACTGTATTTACTTTTTTCTTATATATTAAAAAAATAGTCTTTACATAGAAATTTTATTTTACATACCAAAAAATGTTAATTCTTTTGAAAAGCTCAAATTATTTCTAAATATTTTATCATAAATATTATAAAAAAATCTATAAATATTTATTTACATTTTTAATTAAAATTCTTTGAATGTTTTTTCGTATTCCAATTAAAAGCATGTGTCTAAAAATAATTCACTTAAATATTCATGTTGTGTTTATGCTGCGATAAGATTTACTCATCGATCATACCAGGCGATTATAACACGTTCTCTTCTACATACATAAAACATTCTTTATAACAACCAAATTATTTTATTCTTATGTTGTTTTTGTTACTGTTCTATTTTAAGATTTCTTAAAAAGTGGTTGTTGTTTTTGTGATTTCTTTAAATGTATGAATGTATATTTTTGTGCTTATTCATTATTTGTACCATTCCATTTATATTTGCTTGTTAGCTAGTGAAATGCTACATGCCCGGCTAGCTCAGTCGGTAGAGCATGAGACTCTTAATCTCAGGGTCGTGGGTTCGAGCCCCACGTTGGGCGAAGTAATATTTTTTAATCATATGTATAAAAAATAAAATATTATAATAGATATATTTAGATTGATTTAGATTTTCGCATAAATTTACAGTTTTAAAGAAAATGTAAAAATTAAAAATGTTTAGCAAGATCGTTTTTACTGTGTATTTACTTAGAATATAAATAAATAACCAATGCAAAACAAATAGGAATAACCCAATTTAGGTGAGAGAAAAATTAAAAACGTTAAATTGTATATCAAAAAAGAAGCGTTTTGCCAGTTTTTCAATAAATTTGGTACTCTGTACACTGGAAGACAACAGGCATAAAACGCTATGCCACTTGCAAAAAGTATTTTTTTGCTATCCAGTCAAATATTGCCAATGCTGTCTAATTCCATTAGAAATCGCCACAAATCTGTTCTAGTGTTACGATTTTCTTAAAATTGTGAACGGAACGAATCTAGTTAGCAATATAGTCAATCCCTCATTTAGAATTAAAAAAAACTCGCGATTATATTAACATTTTAAATTTTTTAGAAACTTAAAAAAGCTAAAAGATATGAAATTTGAACAGCAATATTTTGTTAACCCTTATTTACCCCTCGTATCTATAAAGATACAACTGTAGAAAAAATTCCTAAGGCAAAACTTGAATGCAAATTTTATGAAAGCAATAAAAAAATCAATTTATTAATTTTATTTAATTTAATTGAGGGCGTGTCTAAGCTCTTTCCGATATTCGATATAATTTGGTTTTTATGCGACTTTTCCCGAAGAGCCTTTTTCTTCTATATATAGTCAATACATATATATATGTCAAAAAATTCAAAAATGTTTCCACTCTGGCTGCACTTTATTGCCAATATGGATATCAAAATTGTTGTTTTCTTGAGTATTTAAACCGTGTGTACAAATAAATCTAGTTTTCGTAAATGAATTTTTAACCCGAATTTTTACCTAAAAAAAATATGTGTCTCTTTTGTAATGTATTTTTGTACAGTATTATTTTAACGTCATGTAGACAGTCACAATTAATACTTAAATAATATGTATTTAACCAGACTCGAATCCAGGAAAATGTTTTGGGGATGGAAATTAGATTATTTTTTATTAACTTTTTTAACATTTTTCACATTTTTGTACTGAAAAATTTAGTTTTGGAGGAGGAAATGTTGCATTTTCCTTCCCCCTGGATCCGCCCCAGATTTAACGAATTTAATTTAGAAAGGTTGAGGTTAGAAAGAATGTTGTTCGTAATTTTGGGTTAAATCCCCTTCCGGCAAGGCATGATGGGATTATTATATACAATTAAAGAAGTGTAACATTGGCATTTTTACTTTTTTATAAAACTTTTATATTTGTGGTTTATATATTGATATCACATATTCAATAAATTTTTAAAACATGTAGTACATGGGTAGCACAATGAAGTTTTTTTTTGTAAGTTTACGTTCATATGATTTTTTTGTATTTCACTAACAAATCATGTGCTTCGGAAGTGTGAAGTTGAAATTATTTGAAACTGTTAACCGAAATGGTCAATATAACTCAAGAGTTAAAGTATACTATTATGAAAATTTATTTTCCTAAAGTAAAGTATACTATTATAGAAATAATAATTTATTTTCCTAAATTTAACTTTAATCTATTAGCGTTAATATAAAAAGACTTCTGGAGCTACCTATGCTAGAATTACTAAAAAGTCATATAATATTTTACACATACAATTCAATGTAAAGTAACAGATTTTTTGCATGCCTTTTAATACAAAAAATGCATCAGCAAAGTGTTTTTTAAAAGTACAAACTACTATTTTAGAGAAATGTAGGCTAGAGTGGCTCGATTTTTTTAAATTTATATAAGATGAAAATACAATATGATTGAATCAAACACCTTGTCACCAAATTCTATGTAGAAAAATTTGTTCTGCCTTTACTCTAAGCACTAAAAATAATATTTTTACAAAATTGCTTATATTTAAGGGAATTCATTTTTATAAATTTTTCTTTAAACCCAGTTTCAAATTAATACATTGGGGGTCAAGACACCTTTTTGCACTTAACTAGTAACACAATATAACTACCTATGGGGAATGAGCCAATTTACCTAAAAGTGACTGCTTAAAGAAGGACTTATCACAGGACTGGTATAATTTTATACTGAAGTGGGTTAAGCAGTGTCAATTGTCCTAAAATTACCAACCCTGTGAATGGTAAAGGGAGGACATACCACTTAACCAAAATGCTTTTTAACAAAAAGCCGACATGGCCCGTTTTGCGACAGTCTTGTGGCATGCCCATCTTTGGTTAGTCCTGTGGCATGCCACTATGTGGTTTAAAGAAGGACAAATACATAGGGTAGGGTTTAGCAGAAAATGCTTATTAACCAAAATGCTTATTAACAAGAAAAAGCCAGTTGGCCAGAACTTTACCCATTGGAAGCTGTTTAGTTTTCGTTTCTTTTACACGACATGGCCCGTTTGCGACAGTCTTGTGGCATGCCCATCTTTGGTTAGTCCTGTGGCATGCCACTATGTGGTTTAAAGAAGGACAAATACATAGGGTAGGGTTTAGCAGAGGACCGGTCTCTGGCATGAAGGGACCGATCCTGTGGCACACGTAGGGCCGGTCTCATTCCCCATAGGGTAGTAACACACTATAACTAGTAACACACTAGGGTTACTGAGGTTGAAAAACGTTTCCGTTTTTTATACTCTATGGCACCTCATAAATTTTTAGTTTAATTTTAGTCCAAAATTTGTCATGACCACCATGGATGAAAATGTTACTCCTTAGAGAAGATTCATGTATTGCATATTCTGAAAATGCCAAAATTTTAATTTTTGTATACCCTATCCAACCTCATTAGCCATCACCCTGGTAAGTTCCTAGTTTAGCCGCGGTAGTCCAAAACGTGTTTGGCACGGACTCACCAGTGGCTCAAAAGCTTTTGTCCAGGGTAAATCCACAAAAAAACATGTATTGAATATTCTGAAAATGCAGAAATATAAATTTTTTTATTCTCTATCGAACCTCATTAGCAGTCGCCTGGTGAATTCCCAGTTTAGACGTTTTTGTTAAAAAAAACTGTTTTTGAAAGCTGCTAAACAAATATTAGGTATACTCAAAAAAAAAAGTTTGTAAAGTCAGCAAAAAACTTTGCTTAGTCAGCAAAATTTTAGTCAGGTGAGTGCTTGCAAAAAATTGTTAATATCAGCAAAAAAAAAAAATGTTAATGTTAGCAACAAAATTAGTAGATTCAGCTAAAGTTTTGCTAGCACTTAGTGGATTAGAAATTAAGTAACGCTTGCCAAAAATAAATTAAATGTTTGCTGAAAAAAACTCAACAAAATTGTAGGAAAATTATACTTTAGTTAATTTACTTGCTGAAAATCCTAAATATTTTTTGTGATTATTTTAAAAATAATTACCAATAAGTTACCGATTTTTTCTGTCATCAAGTAAAATCTACATTATCACCTTTTCAGCATGGCTTCCGTAAAGGTTGCTCAACAACAACTAACCTTTTGCATCTTACAACACTTGTTAATCGAGGATTTGTTAAGGGACAACAAACGGATGCGGTTTACACCGACTTCAGTAAAGCTTTTGATAAAGTCAATCATAACCTTCTTCTCTGTAAACTGGACTCACTTGGTCTAAATTCTATCAGCCTTAGTTGGATCAAATCATACCTTTGTGATCGAAAGCAGACTGTCCGATTTAAAAATAAGTCTTCTAAGATCATACATGTTATCTCTGGAGTGCCTCAAGGAAGCCATCGTGGACCTATTCTTTTTAGCTTGTTTATTAACGATCTTCCAACTATAATAAAATACTGTAACATTTTAATGTACGCTGATGATGTCAAAATTTTTTTAGCTGTAAAAACCCTTACGAACATATTTATCTTCAAAACGATCTTGATAATTTTTATCAGTGGTGTAAAGCTAATCTTATGGATCTTAACCTGAAAAAGTGCAAATATATGCGATTCTATTGGAGTAACTGCGTAAATGTTAATTATGTTTTAGGAGAGCATAAACTGGATCTAGTTGATGTTTTTCTTGACCTTGGAGTTTTACTTGATCCAAAACTGAATTTTGTTTCACACATTCATATGACCGTCAATAAAGCCAGAGGTGTTCTTGCCTTTATCAAGCGATGTGCAAAGGAGTTTACAGATCCTGATATTACAGCTTTATACCTCACTTGTAAGACCGATCCTTGAATATGGATCCGTAATTTGGGACCCGCAGTACAACGTACATAGTAACCATATCGAATCTGTTCAAAAACAATTTCTTCTGTTTTGTCTGCGAGGTTTACAATGGAATCCATCTATAAATCTACCATCATATTCAAGTAGACTTGGTCTAATTAAATTACCAACTCTGAAAAGCCGAAGAATTATGGTAAATGTATCCTTCATGTTGAATGTAATCAAAGGCGATATTTCATCAGAGTTTCTTTTGGAAAATATTACCCTCAATGTCCCTCAAAGACCTACCCGTTACTTTTGTCCCATAGCATTACCATTCTTTCGAAGCAATTACGCAAATGCTGATCCATGGCGGAGAGCTGGAAAAGATTTTAATGAATTGTATAAATTAATTGATTTTTCATTAACTTCTTCAACGGTAAAGCGTAACATAATAATTTATTTAAACACCTAAAACAAAAAAAATGTTTGCTTACTTATATTTGTTTATTTTTCTACATATTTTTTTTTTTTGTTCACATTGTATAGTCTGTAAGGATGTAATCCATAGACTTTAATAAATAATAAATAATAAAAGAAAAAAAAAAAAAAAAAAAAAAAAAAAAAAAAAAGTTATAAAATATAAAAATGTTCATACTCCCACATTGACGACATGAATTAATGTTATATCTAAAAAATAGAAATAATTAAATATATATAACACAAACAATATTATCTTTCAATTACTTAAATGATGGCATATTTTAAAGAAACGCAAATGCCGCAGATAATTCTAGAAACGAATCGAAAAAATAACAAAGTATAATATATATAATACATATACAACCCTTTTGCTATAAGAAAAAGGAAACATCAAAATTTACCTAAGATATGTGTCCTTGTCTTTGGCTTTTGTCTGTCGACCTGTCTGTATATAAGTTTGCAATTCGACCACACTATACTATTAATCTCTATAAACATTTAGCCGAGTATTCATAAAAATATTAAACAGCATTTCAAATACATTTTAGTTAAAACACAAATTTTAGCCTTAAAACTGCATTTTTAAACGAATATTAACTCTTACACAAAGTTTAAAATATGTATTTTAAGCTAATATTCGTTTATGAATATAGTTTTAAGGCTTAACATTGGTTTTTAACTAAAATGTTTTTGAAATCTGATTTACGATTTGGTATGAATGCGGGCGTTAGTTTACAAATACACATTTAATCTTTATTAAATTTAAATATTTATTTTGTCTTTAATTAAATAAATATACAATTACTTTGACAAGCCGGTGATAACGCCAAATTGAAGTTGTTTTAATCCACAATTTTGTTGTATGTACGAAAAACAGATTCAAAAATCTTCAATGTTTGATTTTTTTATATGTCTTTCTAGAGTTGTGCTTTTTATATAATTTTCCTCGTCACGCTATAAACACATAGACCACAGCAGACTGCAGAGCTACACGACTGCAAATGCCGTTGACTGCAATCGTCGCCGTGTGGTCAGCTACTTATTATTTTGGAAACGACAGCAGCATAGTAAACAGCTGATCACGATTCAATTTAAAAATATCAACAGCTGTTTTTTATACAAATCAGGGATGTTAAAGTTGGTACAATTGTACTTTTTTGGTACATTTTGACCATCTAAAGTACCGTGGTACTACCGCGACTCATTTGGTACAATTTAAAAAATTTTAATTTTTCCCCTTTTTGAATTTTTAGTATAGCAAACAAATTGTTATTGTGTCCTTTTTCAATGCATTTATTCGTTTTATGTAATGAGCTCTTAAAATATATACGACTATATCTGCCAGATTTTACGATTTATCATCATTTTAAGGATTTTGAAGAATAAAGTTTGAAATTTTTTTTTTTTAATATCGATTAAAAATTTACGATTTTTTACAAAATTTATCTGGCAGCTCTTACATATATTGACACTTGTTGCAGCCAACTTCACTTTTATTTTGAATTTATTAAAATTCTGAAGAAGTGAAAATTGATATATAGATATGGCATCACTTATAACATATGGGAAAACAGTGGACATTAGAGTGAGGTGAGTTTCTAAAAATAGAACTGTTGTGTTGTTGGAGTTGTACTTCTGAGATTATGTATGCAAGAACAAAAACACCGTGTATTGAATAAAACTAGTTTTAATCACAACAAAACTCGACCTAACTATAGCTCAGAGGGCTAAAGCGCTCTGTCTAACGTGTAGTGCGAGTGCATGTGGCATTAGAAATCAGAAATGAAAGAAAATTCCAAACAATCTTATATATGTTTAATTTAGAACGAGCGCTCCACCTCCGTATATTTACAAAAATAAAGCAAATCAAACATATTAGCTAGGTTAATACTAGTATTTCGATCTGGTTAAAGATCTCATCAGAACCCAATGTTTTAGAAAAGGTATAGCCTCCATAATAGGCAGAACTTTAACAAAAAACCGATTAATCATTAATTTTGCTCCATTCTTGTCTTCTTAGTAAAAATATTACTTGAGCCAGAGAAAAAACTAAAATTTTTTTAACTGAAGTCGTTAAAAAATTAAAACGTTTGTAGTTTTTGGTCGGTAGTAGCTAATTTTCAAAATGAACTGAATGTCAATATGTTTCCAGACATTTCTAGTCGTTGCTGGAATTTTATCCATTCCACACTGGTCTGCAAATGTGGAAAGAGTTTTTTTCTTTTCAAAATATAATAAAAACTAAGGAAAGAAACAGACTACATTAGCCAACATTATCAAGTCTCATACAGACTAAGGATTGGTTAAGAGCGACAAATTTATGCTGCTATGATGTAGAAATTCCAAATAGTTTATTAACTAAACAAATAATTCCATGATTTGGTCTCATATATTCATAAGACTTTTTTATGCCTTATTTTATTAATACATATAATGTATGTTATTGGAAGGTTTTGTTTTTTTTTTTCTGTACAAGAGAATTTTTATGTATTTTATTTTTGTTGTTTTAATAAATTTAAAAAAAATGGTACCGTCAACGTCCAAAAAGTACAATTTTTTTTGGATGTTGGTACAAAATTGAAAACTCCATTTAACATCCCTGATACAAATGCATTTTTGTTTCAGTAGTGCCAATTACATCTTTTTTTTTCTTTATTAAAATATAACAACATGCTTGGTTGTAGACACGTATATAAAGTTCACTTAAAAATACAATTATTTATTTATAATACATTATTATAACGTGAAAATAAATTTATATAACCCCTCTTGAATATTAATGCAATTATACCATTTGATGTTGCGACGTTTTTTGTGTTTAACAAAATAAAATATTTTTAAGCACTAATTTGTTACATATTTTGTTTTATTGTCAACACTATTTTTGTTTTGCAGCCAACAAAAATAGAAATTAACCTAAGTTGACTACAGCGGCAAAAGTAGTCGGGTAGCCGTGTAGTTGTGTTGGTGCCAAAATAATCGTTTTCATATAAACGTGTGTATTTTATTTTTGACAGGCTGTAGTCGTGTAGCTGCAGTCGTCTATGTGTTTATAGCATCACTACTACATCTTACCATGCCGCGGCATCTAATTCATTCTGCACAAATCCTACAATCTCGTTGTCGTCCACACTATTAACATGCTTATCAGAAAAGTTTTTTAGCGAAAGAAATTAGTAAAATATTAGTAAAACATTAGTTTAAAACAGTTAAGTGCTGAATAAGTATAACTTAAACTTTAGATGAAAACATAAGTTAAGCAAAAAGTTTTGCTGTAAAATAATATAACTGATTTACAAGACGGTTTACTTACTAATCTACTAAATTATTTTTTTAAGTGAAAAAAAATGCTGTGAATAGAGTAGTTGGCAGCACTCTGCCAAATTTTGCCGGATTTTGCTAAAAATTAATATAAAGCTGTTGCTATGCCCAAAAAAGAAAAATAAATAAAAAAAAAAAATGCAAATAAGCAAATTTGAGTAAAAATGGCAAAAAAAAATAACAAAAACTGTAAATGTGTCTTCTCTACGGAGTTGATTGGTTTTGGTAGAAAAGAGTCCATCGCAATTTTTGTTTAGACTTTAAAACTATAACATACAATTTGAATTAATCTGGGCTGAACAAAATTTGGTTTAGAAAACAATTTTTAGAAGAAAAAAAAATTCGGCCCTATCAAATAAATTCCTGGCTACTGTCCTGTTTTACAATTTGAGTGTAATTTTACACACATTTGGTTTTTATCAAATGAGTTAGAAAATTTAAATGTTTTTACCACACAGTTAAAAGTAAATAAGAACCTAATTTTAGTCACAATATGGTGAATTTTAAACACAAGCTGCCTATAAAAAAAATATGTACCCAAGTAAAAAGGATTTGATATAATTATATATTACTTTATAGAATTATTTATAATGTAAAGTATATTTTCATATAAAAACATATAAAATTATGTCTCAAATATATACTTATATATTTCTTTATATTGCATTTCATATAGTGCAATATGTAAAAATATATTATTATATATTGATCTTTATATGATTACATGTATCACACGTAATTGCATACAGTTGTATCTAATTGACTGCAAGTGCATCACATAAGATATAAGTTTATACATTTGGATGAGGACAAAATTTGGATACAACTATAGCAAACTATATCCAATTACATAAAATTAGATTAAATTGTATCTAATAACGTCTAATTGTATCAGAATAGATATATTATGATACAATTAGATGGTTTAATTTCTCGGATATAAATATTTCACCAAATATTTTTTTACATGTGTATATAATAAAACTTAACACAATAATTCTTTATTTAAATACTAAATTTTATAGATGATTTTTTGATATCCTTATATGTAGAGCATGCAATATTGTTAAATAAATAAAATGACGATCATGTCATAAAAAACTAATATTTGAAAAAATTGGAGCCACTCTATTGTGTAGCATTTATACTTTTTTACACAATTTACACTTTTTTTGTTTTCCATGTCGTACATCCTCATTTTTTGTTCGTCTTTGTCTAGATACCATGTACTATTTTCCAAAGTATTGTTTTTGTCCTTTTGACCATGATTTCGTTTTAAAGTAACATCTCTCTTTATTTTAACCAAATATAGTATAAAGTTTCAAAGTCTTTTTTTTTATTCTTTTAAATGGATTTATTTTTTTTTTTTTTATATAACATTTTTTTTCTATGGCTTTTCTGTCTTTTTATCTAAATTAAAAAGTTTTCATTAAAGTGTTTTTTTTTATAAAAATAAAAGAAATAGTACATTTAAAAATTACTTATATTACTAACGCTAAAGTTGTAGTTTTTGTAATGAATGTTTTGAAAATTTATAACATTATGTAAAGGAAATGGCTTTTAAGTTGTTCAGATGATATCATATTTAAGTTTAACTTTAACATCAGCAGAAAAACTTAAGCTAAGAGGAACAAACCACAGTTTATTTTAGTAAAGAAAATAAATTTATTTTAAGTAGTTTTATAAATTTTAATAGTATATTTTGCTCTTAAATTTCATTTACTAGTAATTTTATTTCAAACTCAAATAGTTTTGTTAATAAAACAAGAAATTGAATTTTATAAATTTTTATTTAGCATTGTCTTCAAATTTTATAAAATTTTATATAAAAGTTTAAATTTACTAAAAATTTTCATAATTTTGAATTCTGTCTTTCTGTTAGAAAATTACACAGTCCCCTTACAGAAAGTTTGCAAAAATGCCAAAACACTATTTGTTTTCGTGAATATTTCAAAAACTACATCTTCTATTTTTCTTGAAAAATTTGTAGATCTGATGAATTTTAAATATGTTGTACAAGACAAAATGATCTATCACATCAAAGACAAATCGAATATGGAAATGAAATACAACAAAGATGAGTTTTTTAAATTGACATGAAATTTACTTTCTTTGAAAGATAATCTTCTGGCATTATAATTTAAATATGACTTTTGGTTTATGACCGCCACGGCTGGGTCGGAGGTAGTCTTATCTGGAGGTCAAATTTTCGTTGACTTTTTCCAACATTTGTGGAAGTATATTGGCAATAACGCGGCGAATGTTGTCCTCCAAATGGTCAATCGTTTTGGACTTATCGGCGTAGACTAGCGACTACACATATCCCCACTGAAAACAGTCCAGCGGCATTAAATCGCACAATCCTGGAGGCAAATTCACAGGTCCGAAACGTGAAACTATGGTTACCAAACGTTTCCTTCAATAAATCAATTATGGTACGAGCTGTGTGACATGTTCCGCAGTCTTGTTGAAACCACAGCTCCTTCACATCATGGTTGTTCAATTGATAAACGAAAAGTCATTAATCATGACTCTAAAGCGGTCACCATTGACTGTAGCGTTCTTACCAGTTTCGTTTTTAAAGTAGTACGGACCAATGATTCCACCAGCACATAAAGCACACCAAACAGTCAGTTTTTCTGGATGTAACGGTGTACCAATATACACATTAGGATTATCATTACTCCAAATACGGCAGCTTTGTTTATTGACGTATCCATTTAACCAAAAGTGAGCTTCACTGCTAAACAAAATTCGCAAAATTCGTGCGCGATACGTATTTCGAACAGAACCATGATTATCAAAATAAATTTGCACAATTTGGAAGCGTTGTTCAGACGTCAGTGTATTCATGTTGAAATGCCAAACTAAACATAAATCACTTGACAGCTTACAAAATGGCCACCAGTTGCCAACTTCAAGTTTTATACCAGTATAAAAAACACCATTTATTAGATTAGATTGGTAAAAATCGAATAAAAACTTAAAAAGTTAGAGCAGTTTAAACATGCGGTATTTCTCTCAGTTTTGATAAAAAATACCGAACTTTGAACCGCTATTCAAGGTTTTTGAAAAACATATGTATATCATAAGAATATTGAATATCGATGTGTTTATTTCATGGATGGCAGGCAATACCGCTAAAATACCGTTATCGATTCAAAACCCGTTACCGATATAATTGAAATAACTAAACTATTGTTATCGCTAAAATAGCGTTAGCGAAATAATTAAAATAGCCGTTATCCGTAAAATACCGTTACCTATAGAACTAAAATATCAATATCCTTAAAATGCCGAAATAATAATTACCTGCATAACTTAAATAACGTTAGAATTAGAATACCGTTACCGAAATAACTAAAAAACCGTTATCCCTAAAATAACGTTACCCAAATAACTTAAATATTATAACCGCTAAATCATACATGGTTAATTTTCGAAGATATCCATAGTCACATATACAAAGACCGTATCGAAATTCTTTGTATGAATAGTAAAAATAGGAGCATTAAAAAGAATAAATAATATTTGAGAAATATGTGGAAATTGTAAAAAAATATTTAAAAATCAAGGGCAGCAATTAAAAAGTTTCAAATAAAAACACGGTATTAAAAATTAAAATTAAAGTCATAATCGAAGAATTTTTGTTCGATTACGATTAAACGATGCGATTACGATAAAAATACTGTACAACACATTTTTTGGAGGTGAATAATTCCTATGCCAGATGAAAGTATTAGGTTAGTATAGTAAAACCCCCAAAGGTTTTGATCCTGTTCGGGTAAAGTCAAATTTATGGCCGTTTAAAGTTTTAATTTTTTTCGGTAACACTGTATTGAATAAGAATCAAAAAGTAGTGTAATAGTTCTTTTGATCTAAATTTTGAGTTCGGATGTCCCCAACAGAATGTTTGGAGAAATTTTTTCGTAGAATAATTTAACCCTATATCTGCAATTGTCATGCGTCGTTTTAGTCCTTTTTTTAAGAAGTACCAAAGTAGAACTTGGGTTTAATGGGTTAAATTGTTCTGTGAATATGTTCTATAACTAATTTTACTAGGAGGTGTCGAAGACGAAAACGTCATGCGGCTGTTTTTAAAATCTGGTTTCAGATTCGTATTCAGCAACCTCTAGAACTTTTAAAAATAAATATTTCATATAATTCATCATGTGCCATATTGGATCCGCTATTTTTAATTTTGAAAATCTAATGTCAGATTGTGAAAGATTTTTCGATCATCCGCCATATTGGATCAGCCATTTTGAACTTTAAAAATCTGATGCCAGATTCGAGATCCGCTACCACAAAGCCTCCTTGTCATATTTTTAAGTGTTTCTGAAGGTAGTATCGCTACTCGCTGCTCCAAACCATCATTGCCTATATATTGCTCCAATCGACTTTGGAAAGTAGAGATATGCACTAAAATTGTAAACTATTATACAGCTCTGTACGTCAAGTTCAATTTTGGATATGGTGGGGTCATCCTTTGACAAAGAATGTCCCATAAATTTGAACAAGAAATAGTTAGACTCCTTTTTAATTTACATACCAGCCCAAAGCCATTCCTCTAATTCATTAAAAAATATCCTGAATTTAATTAACCCTTAGATGCTCTTGGTGTCAAAATTGCCCTTAGTTGAAAATTCTTTAAAAAAATTCTATGTTATGATACTTGGCATATTAGTGGTCTGGCACACTTTTTATTACTGATCTAGTTCTTTACCGATTTTAATTTTTTATATCTTTTTAAAATTATTATTTTGTCTATGTATCGATGAATTTATCATCTAAAATAAAAACTATTACGACATTAAAATTTTTTTGGAAAAACTGAAATAAGTAATATTTTTCCCCATACAAAACACAATTCAAATTATCAATTTATTTACGCCTGGAGTTTTCTTTATCCACTCGGCACAAAACTTCATATTAAATGTTTTTAGAAAAATATCCATACGACGCTAACACCTTTAGGGACCATATTAAATAATAATAAGTAATATGAAATTCTACGAAATTTGAATTTAGAAACTTTCTCACTTCGAAACCATGGACTGACTGCGCTCGAAAAGTTTCTTCGCAAAAATTTAAGAAAATTCTGATTTTTATAGAAATAGCTTAAATTCTTATTAAATAGCACTTATTTGGCACAATTATGGGCAAATTAACAGACCTCGAATGGAGGCTGGCTTACATGTTAGAGGGTTAAATATTAAAAAAATTGTAGTAAAAGATAATGTATAACAATTTGTTATAATTTAGATTTTAAACAATTTTTGAGTGTATTATTTTCCTCCATTTATTCATTTATCGTTCAAACGATTATTACCATTTTATCATAAAAATTACTAAAAAAAATTACAAAAATGATTATGTAGCATTTATGTTAAACACTATTATTTACACAAAAACTTTGTTTTCAAGTTTTTTTTTATTTGCGTTATAAAAAAAAATTTTGGCAAATTATATACAAATTTTTTTCCTCTAAAAAAGATTTCCACCCTTGTTATAACAAATAATGTACAAATTCATGAAAATATAAGGGGGGTGTATGTAAAACATTTTTCTTTTACATTATCATGCATAAAGTATGCGCCCAAATAAACGTTAACACATATTTTTCTTTATAACTTTTTTAGCGATTGATTTAAATATTTTTTATTCTTCAGACTATGTTTGAAAAAAGTGTCAGATAATAACATTTTTTGATTTGACAAAATAAGTGGCATATTTCGTTCACAATAAATAATCAACTACAAATGCATCAAAAAGCTATTTAAACTTTTTGAAATAATCCAAGATGGACCTTCAAAAAAATCACAAAAAATGTACACGTATCCGGCAAGTTTGTTTTAAATATGGTGGTACAGTTTAACAACGACCCTGAAACTGGTAAAACAAAGAAACCTAAGAACTGTTCCATGGCCAAAAAAATGGAGAAGATTTTGAGAGCTGATTCAAATGTTTGTGGCAGCGAAGTAGCACAACGAGTGCAATGTTCGAAAAATTTTGTGCGCCAAGTTAAAAAAATTTAAAAGTACAAAAAGTTCCAGATAGGAATGCTAAGAAGAATACTGAAGTCGAAAAGCGAGCAAAATAACTGACAAAAATGTTAATGTTGTATTATGGACTCCGGTATAATCATATATGATTACATATAGTATCACATATTACTAAACATCACATCTGATCCGAAAAATGGCATACATAAGCTGATCACATGGTAGCTCGTGGGACCTTATCTAATATAGTTTGATTCAAAACTCGTTCTATCAAATATGATCACAAAATATAAAATTTGTTACAATTTATTTAATAAGTTTTTTATTTAAAACAAAATTAAAATGTTTTAAAGATCAGTACTTTTAATTTTATTCCAGTTAAGTACTACTTGTAATTCATTTATAAAACATATAAATATTAATTAAAAAAAAAAAAGTTTAATTTTAAATTTTATGCTGAAGTTCCATATAATAAATTTAAAACGCTAGATAAAACACACAAAAAAAGCAACATTTACCGAGGAAGAAAATCAAATTATTTGTTCGCAAAAGTTTAAAGACCTACAGATTTTTTCAAGAGCAGAAATAAAAAGCAAACTTTACACGTCCTTGTAATGCAAAATAATTAAAAATACTAACTATTCGGTCGGTATTATGGATCAATACGATATTTTTTTATGAATTTAGTAAATAGTTAGTACTAAGCAATTTCAAATTGTTCAAACCAACTATTTTGCTAACCACAAACACGATCAATGGTAGAAAGTATATTGCCTATAGTGGAACTAAGCAAATATTTAATTTTTGAAATTGAAAACATAGAATCCATTACGCATGTTATAAGTAGGGTTGCCATTCGTACTGTTTTAAACAGTACATGTACTGTTTTTTGAAAAATGTACTGTTTTATTCACAACACCTAAAACAGTACGCGAAAGTACTGTTTTTTTGGATTTGTACTCTTTTTTATATATTTTACATATTTTTATATAAACAAGTTTTTTTGCGTGTACAAAGAATATATATTTTTTTAACCATGTTTTTTTTTGTGTATACAATAGTTTTTTATATAAATTTTTTGAATTTCCCTGTATTAATTCCACTTCGTTTCTTTGTACATATATAAGTTTGGTTTGTTTACTTTTCAAGCAATGGATGTTTGTAAACACAATTTTTTTTCATGACACTGCCCAGTGCAAAAAGTAATGGCGTCCAAACTAATAATTTTAGCCAATTTGACGAAATTTAGTCAATTTGATGAAATTCAGTCAATTTTACTTCTTTAGAGGATGTAAACTTGACGAAATTTTGTTAATTTGAATAAAATTTGTTAAATCTTAAAAAAAAAATTGACAAAATTTCGTTAAAGATCTACAAATTTTTTTTTGTTGATTTTACCTACCCTATTTGGTTCGGTGTATTAACTTATTTTAAGTAAATATGTGATGTATTGAAGTGAAAGTTATGTTAACAATAAATACAAAAATGTACTGTTTTTTTTTTTTAAAGTACTGTTTTTTTTTCATCAATGTACTTTTTTTCACTTTTCAAATATGGTAACCCTAGTTATAAGGGTTGGTTGTCATTTGCCGTTTCCAAAGCTTTCTTATAAACACGTGAATTGGTTTTAAGAGAGTTTTGAAAAAAATTTGTTAATAATGAAAAATATTACTTGAGCCAGAATAAAACTCAATTTGTTTTATATTCATAGAACATTTTTGCTCTTCAAGTTTAGTAACAATATGATGCTTGTTAGGAAAAGAAACTAGCCACGTGTTTGATTACTAAGAAGACAAGAATAGAGTAAACTTGATGATTAATATGTTTTTTGTTAAAGCTCTGCCTATTCTGTAGGCTCTAGTTTTTCTAAAACTTCGGGTTATGATGAAATATTTAGCCAAATCGAAATACATGTATCAGCCTATGCTTTAATTTTGTAAATATACGGAGGTTGAAGGCTCGTTACAAATGAATAAAATTGACAAAAAAAATAAAATAATCTCGAAGTATATAAAAACAAAAAGCAAAGAAAACTGTAAATAGTGGTACTTTTAATTAGTTAATTTTCATGCTTTTAAGCAATTTAAATTAAGTTATAAAGTTAATATGTGTTGTTTAATGTATTCTCTGCATAAGTTTTGTAGAATTAACACAAAATTTTATTTATATGTGCATACCCTATGGGAAATGAGGAGTCTATTGACCTAAAAGTGACTGGTTAAAGAAGGACTTATCACAGGACTTTTATAATTTAATACTGAAGTGGGTTAAGCAGTGTCAATTGTTCTAAAATTACCAATCCTGTGACTGGTAGAGGGAGGACATACCACTTAACCACAATGCTTATTAACAAGAAAAAGCCAGGTGGCCAGAATTTTACACATTGGAAGCGGTTTAGTTTTCGGTTATTTCATACGACATGGACCTTTTGCGACAGTCTTGTGGTATGATTATCTTTGGTTAGTCATGTGGCATGCCACTATGTGGTTTAAAGCAAGACAAATGACCCCCTCCTATGACAAGCCAATGTTAAAGTTGCCAGTTGTTAACATACGGTAGGGTTTAGCAGAGAACCGGTCTCTGGCACGAAGGGACTGATCCTGTGGCACACGCAGAACCGGTCCCATTCCCCATAGGGCATATACTATAAAATATTTCTTAAAAAAACCCCCAAAAAACTGTTGGCATATAACATTTAACAGACATTAAAACCTTGGTTCTTATTTAGGCTATATGTTCGTTGGTTTAAAACCTAATAATTATAACGTTTTCATTAAAGTACTAAAAAAATATTAATAGTCATTACAAAACATAAAACAGTCGTTTTTCATTTTGAAACTCATTTTAATTCTAATTATAAACGGTCGTAAAAAAAAAAATTATATTACCTATAACATTTATATATAATGATATGTTTTGCCATACATAATTATATATAAAAGTTATAGAATTGTTTTCGATTAATTACACCATTTACACATATGTTGTCATATATGGTAGAATATATGGTCATATATAGATCTATATCTATTTCATATAATCAAATATAATAATCGCAATTTCTGTTGCGATTTTTCTATCCACTTATTTCGAAAGTTGGAAATGGATTTGACACCTTTTTTTGGAAATTTCGAATGATCTGTTTTTTTTTTGTACTATTTTGGGATGTCTGCGAGACTATCCGCTACATAAAATTTCCATCTGGGATGCTGTAAAAAATTTGCAAATACATAACCCGATGAAAAACTTTTATATATACTCATATAGAACTGTATATCATTATATCTGCTGATATGTGTGGCAATATGTTATGATATATGTTCATATCTTATACTTAGTTTATGACATTTTTTAATATGGGGTAATCATATCATCATATATCATTGCACCGTATGTTATATATTAGAACATCATGTATATTTGATCATATGCAATAGATATAGATCTATATATGACCATATATTCTAAAATATTTGACCACATATGTGTATATGTTGCAATTAATCGAAAATAATTCTATAACTATTATTACTTATTATATATAAATATATATAGCAAATTTTAATTTATTTTTTTAGAACCGTTTATAATTAGAATAAAAATGAGTTTCAAAATGAAAAATTACGGTTTTTTTGTTTTGTAATGACTATTCATATTTTTTGAGTACTTTAATGAAAACTTTATAATTATTAGGTTTTAAATCAACGAACTATAGCCTAAATATGGGAGGCACACAAGAAAAATGAAAAATGTTATATTAAACGCTAAACTTTTATATAAGATGATACATAATTTAATAAATCTGTA
The DNA here is from genome assembly GCA_021234595.1 of Delia radicum. Taxonomy (NCBI): domain Eukaryota; kingdom Metazoa; phylum Arthropoda; class Insecta; order Diptera; family Anthomyiidae; genus Delia; species Delia radicum. Next base: position 64,772,732 of record CM037854.1, on the reverse strand, counting down.
TACGATTTGAATTAAAAAGATGTATTTTAAACTAACTCTAAACTCATTCTCTATTAATGTAACTTTTTCTGTGTTAACTTTTCGTTGGGCACACACTTTAGTATTATGTTTGTAATAATTTTTTTATTAACTTTATCATTATAATGTATGCCAAATATGAAACAAAAACAGATTTTTCCAAACAACAAAATTCTATTACACATCCATACATAAATATTAATATTTAAACCAACAAATTTATGAACAAAAAAAAAAGAAGAAAATATTTTATAGACATTAGAAAGTATATAAGGATTTTTTGCAATCCATGAAATATATTATTTAAAGACGCTTTTCTATGGTTTTATTTTGTTTGTTCAAATATTTTCCCCTTAATTGAACAGAAAATTTAATTTTGATGTATTTTTTTCTTTATTTTTCCAGGTGTTGGTGTAGTAAAAAGTTCCCAGGAATTCAATCAACAGGTAGACGACTTTAATTTTTTTAAACAAAATATGTGCATATTTTAAATATGAATTGAATTTATGAAATTGCTAAATATTTAAATGTCGAAAAGTTAAATACAATATTTAAATTGCTTCAAGCTTTAATAAAATATCTATATATGACCAACTTTAAAAATTTTAGATACCTCTTAAAACGGACTTTATATGCCTCCTATATCGGAAGATTTTATGAACTGAGAGGAAGAATGGACAAGGTTAGGTTCATTATACCTAAAAGCTATGACATTCAAAGTTTCACGTTTAATCATGTTCACCAAAAGTATTGATGGCCATTTAAATGTCAAAAAATTTAAAAAAAATTACTTAAAACTAAAAGAAAATTTTTTATTCATTCGACATTTTGCTCATAGTTTTTAACATTCATACTAGACTTTGGAGATACTTTCACTAGAAAAGGAATTTCCATATCGCTGCCTGGCGAAAGGTCGTATGCTGGTTTACAAGTGATACCGATTCCGATTTTTTAATAATCGCTGTTTTTTGAGAATAGTATTTAAAAAATGGTGTAATTTTATACAGTTTGAGGTATACCAAGTTAATGTCAGCGCACCAAGAACGGGATATGAATATCACAAATTTATAAGTATGGGAGGCATCTAAAGTTTTTAAAAATGTATGTTTATTGCGTCTGACATTCTCAATTATATTTGAAATTGGCTAGCGTATTGCGTGAACTGAGTCTTTTTTTTTTGTAAACAGAACCTCAGAGTCAAAAAGTCAGTTTAACAATTTTAAACCCAACATTTTTTAAACTTTTTAAATATTTTGTAAAATTTAATAAATTTTTTTCCCTGATTTTTTTTTGTAAAAAACATGATTTGAGAACTATATTTATAAAGTGAAAATAAGGTAATTTTTTTTCCGTTCCTAGCGGGTGGAGCGTCAGTTTATTCCAAACACAATTCAGGCAAAATGTACTAAAATCGAAAAGGTATCAACAAATTTTAAGGACTTTCCATATAAAGGCATCCTGATAACAATTTTTAGTTTTGCGACTTTAGAAGAATTTAATATATGTATGGTAACCGATTCGATGCGGGTATCGGTAAGGTCAACGCTATTTTCGTTTATTTTGGTAACGGTATTTTAGGGGTAACGAAATTTCTGTTATTAGCGTTAACGGCATTTTACTTATCGGTAACGCTATTTTCGTTAATTTCGATAACGTTATTTTAGGGGACCCGGTTTTTCAGTTATTTCGCTAACGGTATTTTAAGGATAACATTATTTAAGTTATTCAGGTAATATCAATGCACATCGATAATTGTGGCATCATTATGTGCGAATTTTAAAGACTAGTTAGTTTATGATCAAGATTTGGAAAAATATACATTTATTTACAGCGCTTATTTTTTTTTTGATTTCTTCAGATTATTTCGGTAACGATATTTAAAGGATAACGCTATTTTAATTATTTCGGTAGCGATATTTTAGCGATAAAGGTATTTTGGTTATTTCGGTGACGGTATTTCAAGGATATTGGTATTTTAGTTATATCGGTAATGGTATTTTACAGATAACGATATTTCAATTATTTCGGTAACGGTATTTTAGGAATAACGATAGTCAGTTGAAAGGGCTTTGGATCGATAACGGTATTTTAGCGGTAGTGCCTGCCATTCCAGATGTAATATAATGTCCTTCAAAAAAGTAACCCTAAACTCAACTTAATATCATTTAACCGGCAAAAAATGGAAGTTTTCCCAAATAATCGCGGTTTTCTTTTTAAGTTCTAATATATGACAACAAACATTTTTGAGTGTATTTTCAGTTTTTTTGGTGTTGTACAATATATTTTGAAATGTCATATATGCAATGAGAATTGAAATTGATTTAATATATTTACCATTTTTAAATTTAAAAGCGCCATAATTTTTGAGCCGTTAAAGATAAATTATAAACGCGACTGGATTTACCATGCATAAACATTGGCTAGCATATACCCAAAAGTTTACACTGGAGGATCAATTCATAGCTTTTACAAATTAATACTACACTTAGAATACTATGTAGGTAAAGGCCACAGCAATTGTAGTTGAAAACAAATGAAATTTTATTTAAAGAAAGGACGACTTACATTACAGTAAATTCAACTAACATTGTCATTTGTTTTTTAATGTTCAAAAAATGACTAACAATGGTAGTAAAAATGGACCACATGGTAGTAAAAAATAAACAAACATTTATTTCTTTTTATTTTTTAAATAACAAAAAATAACTGTAAAAAATGAATGTAAAATCATAAAACAGTCATTTGATGTGAGTTGTTTTTTTAAATGAACTACAAGGTTAGTAAATATTTTAATTTGTTCTACAAATAACTAACATTTACATTAAAAATAATGAAACTGTATTACAACCCAAACAACTACATATTTTTAAAGCAGAAGTTCCCTGAGTGTATCAATTATATATGGGGCGTACTTTATTTTTCGATCTATGGTACAGTTTCTAAATAAAATGACTTTAAAATTTGGGGCATATAAATGCAGTTTCTTACATTTAAAGTTTTTAAAATGCGGTCAAGTTGGCTCCTTTCTGTTCAAATGTAAAGACAACCCATTCTTATTTGAGGTACATATTTGATTCAAAATACAACCGAATTTACGAGGTTGCAGCAGCCGAAACGATTCAGTTGTATGAAATGTTAGAATTTTTATGAGAGTGTAGCATCTAGTTTTTATTTGTTAGACATGTATATTGGATTTAATTCTTTAAAGGGCAAGCACGAGTGATAATTCCATTTTTATAAATCCAAAAACTATACGTGCAAATTTTTTGTGAGTTTTAGTGCCTATTTTTTGAGTTTTAGTGCAGAGTAAAGGGTGTTTTTATAGAGGTATAGAGCTTTAAAATGGAATAAAACAAAGATGAATTTTTTTAAATTGACATGAAATTTACTTTATTCGAAAGATAAATTTCTAGCATTATAATTTAAATATGACTTCTGGCATATGACTGCCACGGCTGGCTCGGACGTGGTCTAATTTGGAGGTCCAATTTTTTATGACCTTTTCCAACATTTGTGGCCGTATATTGGCAATAACGCGGCGAATATTGTCCTCCAAGTCGGCGTTGACTAGCGACTTCACATATCCCCACAGAAAATAGTCTAGCGGTGTTAAATCGCACGATCTTGGAGGCCAATTCACGAGTCCTAAACGTGAAAATATGCTGTTACCAAGCGTTTCCATCAATAAATCAATTGTGGTAAGAGCTATGTGTATGTTCCGCCGCCTTGTTGAAACCACAGCCCCTACACATCATGGTTGTTCAATTGATGAACGAAAAAGTCAGTAATCATGGCTCTATAGTGCACCATTGACGGATAGACTGATTGGGGTCTTCCTCTACGCTACGCTCTACAGCAGCAATGACTTCTTCTGTACGACGTCTCTGTGGATGCGTATTATCATTTAAAGTAAATGTGTTGAGAAAACGTTCCATAGTTAATCGAATTAATTGCTCTGATGGACGACTATGTTGACCGTAAAATGGAGAGTGTATATGAGGCGAGTGGCAGGAAAAACCCGCCGAGACAGAGTCAGAAATTATACAATCTAGGCTAGCCTAAGTACGGAATCCCTAGATGACAGAATGGATCGTTGCAAGGTAAGAACATATGGTAGCGCTTGCAGGATACCCAAAAACCGTATACCAAAACAAATATTTGAAGCAAGACCGGTTTGCTCGCTCACGTACCAGACGGCGAAGACGAACTACATGACAAGAGTCAATGAGAATTTTTTTGAGCAAAGGGGAATAGACCCAAGAAAAACTAAGACTATTTCCCAAAACAGTGAGAGCTGGCGAAATCTTTGAAAAAACCTCTACACCCCAGCAAAACCACACATTACCAAATCATGGGTAAAGTAATGTATCGCCATAGGGTTTCATGCATTACTTTACACGTGACTTCACTGATGAATTTTACAGGCGATGAGCCCCAAAGTAACTCATTACCTTGTAGGGGGTAAAGTAACTGGTTACTTATATGGTTACATGGTGGAAAAAAGTAATGTGTCTATTAATAGATTTTTATAAAAAAAAATGCATAAAATTTTTTTTACAAATATTTTTTTTAATTAAATTTTTTTTTTATTAAATAAATAACATGGTCATGCTGGGATTCGAACCTGGGGTCTCTGGTATTTAACAATTAGTTAGGCGAGAACTCTACCAACTGAACTATCGATACATATAATATTTTATTGCTTAAAATATAAATGAGTTGTTGTGCTCGTGTTTTTGTTCGTGATATCAAAAATATACACCTTACCCTCATGCTTACAAAAAATCACAAAGTAATGTGTCTTTAAATAGATTTTCAAAAATATATATTAATACTTACTTTACGTCTATAATTCATGCATTATGTAATTGATGATCGGTAAGTCATTATGTTATGTTTTGAAGTAACGTAAAAGGTAATGAGGTAATCCATGAGTGTTCAATTATCGGTAACTCATTACTTCTTGTTGGAAAATAATGATACTGGTAAGGAGTACACATTACAAGGTAATGCATTACTTTATCGCACCCATTACCAAAGTTTCCCTGGGACTGAAAGGTAATAAGTAAGTAAGAAAATCATGAGAATGCTGGAGTTTTTTTTACTGATTTTAAGACAGTTTGATATTAGAAAAATTTTGAGTTAGATAAATTTTCTGTCAAAAATATATGCGTTTTACAAAATGTTTCGAAAATAATTTGATAAAAAAGTTCTCGCATTTCTATAAAAAAAATGATAAATGGTTTAAAATATAGAGTTGTAAGTGTTTTTCCATTATAAATTATGCAATACTAAAAGCCGGACTAAAAAAAATTTTAAGACTGTCTCATCAGTAGAAAATCTGTGAATTCTGTGAGCATTTTCCAATATTAATTAAAAAAAATTATAACCTTCTACCTACCTGCTTTGAGTAAACCGCTTTCTATAATTTTCTTAATTGTAGTTTCGTATCAGCTGTTAAAATATAAAGGTTTCTCCTATAACATAAAATCATTTTTTTTATACTCGTTCAAAATAATTCCACAAAAAGTGAGATTATTAGTTAATTTTCACTCTAATAATTTTCAATTAAAACTTAAAAAAATCGCTAACAAAATCTTCCAACAATAATTCCTAACAATTTAGTGTAAGTTATTTGTATTTAATTTTTCACATCTTTTCAAATAATTTTATTTTATGCCAAAAAGAGGATTATATTTATAAGTTTTTCTTACGTACTTAACTTAAATCTATCCAAAAAGTATTAGAGACAAACTTGACACAGAATTATGTTTACCACCAACTTAAATACAACAATAGCAGCAGCCAACAAACATCAACAAAATCAATTTAATCTTCAACGTAAAAATTTTTGCCAAGAAAAGTTTTTTAGTTGTTGCAACAGAAATACTTCGAACACACACTGTACGAGTGACTAAAATAAACAACACAAAAGCAGACAAAGAAAGTTATACTTTTTACCCAGTAAAAAAGTAACATCCAGGTTGCAGAACTACTTATACTGTATGATAAACAGCCTATAATTACTGTTCTGCAACTGCTTCTTTTTATATGGAGTGTATTTGCAATAGGTTCTTTACCTCCAAACAAGATCAGGTTGCTTTAGAACCGGTTCTAGAAACAGTTATCGAACTTCTTCTGAGAAAGTGAAACATTGTATTTCAACTCCCGGGAACCTGTTATAGAACCGGTTCCATGTAACCGATGGTAAAAGAAGTTGTTCTAGAACAGGTTCAGTGGTAATCTGTTCTAAAAAATGTTACTGGGTATATTACAAAAATTGAAGAGGCAAAATTCTATTAAAAACTTTTTTTATGTTTAAGTTTCTTTTATGGTTTTTTCATAACCACCCAGTATAATAGTAAAATCCAAATAACAGGTTGGAGAACATTTTATACTAATATTATAATAGGATCCAATTTCTGTTCTACAACCGTTCCTTTTTTATGGAATTTATCGTAATTGCAATGTGTGGAATTTGTCGTAAATACAACCTGTTCTTACCTCCAAATAAGAAGAGGTTGCTTTATAACGGATTCTAGAACCAGTTTTAGAACTAGTTCTGGTACACCGAAACCTTACATTTTGACTCCCAGGAGCCTGGAGCTCTCCAACTACTAATGTCCGGACGCAATATAATTTTATCATTTTATATTGTTTTTTTATTTAGTTACATAGAGAAAACTAAAATCGAGTTTCAATTCGTACATTTTTTCAGTTTTTATTTCTTACTACAAGTAAAAGTTTAACTGAATTCGGTTCTTTTAACTAAATTGTAGTATCAATCAAACTAATTTCTAACTATTAAATGGATTTTATTTTCAATTAGGATTCTAATCATATGTTCTAAAAATTTTACTGAATGTTGTTTCTAATTTCAAACAAATTTTTAGTAGATACTATTAAAACTTTAATTGAAATTTTCAAAAAATCGCCATAAATTAGGAAAAAAAAAAAATCGCTCTAACAGAAAAAAAATTGCTACAATTGGAAAAAAATAGTCAAAATTAAAAAAAAATACAAAATTTAAAAAAAAATCGCCAATATTTCATTAAATTCTATATAATTTAAAAAATTCTCCTAAAATTTTGAAAACTTCATCAAAATCGCTAGAACTAAATAAAAATCGTCAAAATTGCTGAGATTAAAAAAAAATCACCAAAAATTGGAATAAATTTTTTTCGATATATAAAAAATTTGCATAAATTGAAAAAACACAATATTTGAAAAAAAAATTGCCAAAGTTTAAAGAAAAAACACACCAATTTGCAATAATTTAAAAAATCGCAAAAATTATTAAAAATAACACATAAAATTCATATCTCAAAAATATTTTTATAATATATTTACTTTTTACCCAGTAAAAAAGTAACATCCAGGTTGCAGAACTACTTATACTGTATGATAAACAGCCTATAATTACTGTTCTGCAACTGCTTCTTTTTATATGGAGTGTATTTGCAATAGGTTCTTTACCTCCAAACAAGATCAGGTTGCTTTAGAACCGGTTCTAGAAACAGTTATCGAACTTCTTCTGAGAAAGTGAAACATTGTATTTCAACTCCCGGGAACCTGTTATAGAACCGGTTCCATGTAACCGATGGTAAAAGAAGTTGTTCTAGAACAGGTTCAGTGGTAATCTGTTCTAAAAAATGTTACTGGGTATATTACAAAAATTGAAGAGGCAAAATTCTATTAAAAACTTTTTTATGTTTAAGTTTCTTTTATGGTTTTTTCATAACCACCCAGTATAAGTAAAATCCAAATAACAGGTTGGAGAACATTTTATACTAATATTATAATAGGATCCAATTTCTGTTCTACAACCGTTCCTTTTTTTATGGAATTTATCGTAATTGCAATGTGTGGAATTTGTCGTAAATACAACCTGTTCTTACCTCCAAATAAGAAGAGGTTGCTTTATAACGGATTCTAGAACCAGTTTTAGAACTAGTTCTGGTACACCGAAACCTTACATTTTGACTCCCAGGAGCCTGGAGCTCTCCAACTACTAATGTCCGGACGCAATATAATTTTATCATTTTATATTGTTTTTTTATTTAGTTACATAGAGAAACTAAAATCGAGTTTCAATTCGTACATTTTTTCAGTTTTTATTTCTTACTACAAGTAAAAGTTTAACTGAATTCGGTTCTTTTAACTAAATTGTAGTATCAATCAAACTAATTTCTAACTATTAAATGGATTTTATTTTCAATTAGGATTCTAATCATATGTTCTAAAAATTTTACTGAATGTTGTTTCTAATTTCAAACAAATTTTTAGTAGATACTATTAAAACTTTAATTGAAATTTTCAAAAAATCGCCATAAATTAGGAAAAAAAAAAAAATCGCTCTAACAGAAAAAAATTGCTACAATTGGAAAAAAATAGTCAAAATTAAAAAAAAATACAAAATTTAAAAAAAAATCGCCAATATTTCATTAAATTCTATATAATTTAAAAAATTCTCCTAAAATTTTGAAAACTTCATCAAAATCGCTAGAACTAAATAAAAATCGTCAAAATTGCTGAGATTAAAAAAAAATCACCAAAAATTGGAATAAATTTTTTTCGATATATAAAAAATTTGCATAAATTGAAAAAACACAATATTTGAAAAAAAAATTGCCAAAGTTTAAAGAAAAAACACACCAATTTGCAATAATTTAAAAAATCGCAAAAATTATTAAAAATAACACATAAAATTCATATCTCAAAAATATTTTTAATTTTTGGCATTTTTTTTTTTTTAGTTTCAGCGATTTTTTTAAATTTTTTAATCTAGTACAAAATGGAGTCACCAGACCACTAAGTAAAACCAGAATTTTCTGATTTTTTTTCATTCGCAGTTTTTTTCGACGAGGTTTTAGCGCCGTTTAATGTAATTGAGTTTTGAGAACATTTTTTAAAAAATTATGTAAGGGACTCAGTTTGACGTATAACACACTGAAAGAATTATCCTTCATGATATTAATAACACAATTTATGACATTTTTCACAAACTTTTTTCATAAAATTTCATAACAAAAATTTTTTCGATTGCCTTCCCCGGCAGGTCTGCAAGGTTTAAAATCAAAACTTAAGCTCGATATTACGTCACCTGTTCCATATTTCATTGCAATCGAACTACTAAGAATGAAATGGCCGAGTTATTTATAAAAATTTTGTGTTTTCTTAAACACTGTTCTCTGGAGCGATTTTGCTGATTTTCAATACGAAAGTGCTCGGCAGGATTTTAAAGATTCTAATGAGGAGTCCCTATTACGTTTTCAATCCGTGCTTGCTAATTCAAGAGATAGAAATCACAAAATCGGCTCAGAATTTTATAAGGATCAAGAATATATATAGCGGAAACGTTCCATTTTTTGCGTATGTTTTGCACATTTTGAAAAAAATTATCTTCTAGTTAGTGCTTTATTTAGCCTAGCGCCCATGTTTGCCATAGATCCAGTTCCATAAACAAAATGGATGCTAATAAAAAGGTACACCATCCCTTACCTGGAAACGGACAAAGTTAATATTGAGAATAATTTTGAAGTCAATTAAAATTCTATAATTGCAAGGTTTTTATTAAAATTGAAAATTGGTACATTTATTTAGTAGATAGGAGTAAAAGCTTAAATTTTAATAAAATTCTATTGAAGCGATGAAACACTACTGAAGCGATTTTCGAGTATACCTTGTAACATATATATTTTTACTTAAATTTTTATTTCAATTCTGGTTCACTGTAATAATTAATAAGTTTTGCCAAATAAGCGATAAACATAGGAAAGTTCCATGTATAAGTCCAAAAAAATCTCTAAAAATGGTTTTTTATAGGATTTTTAATATTAAAAAAAAAAAAGTTTTTTACATGTTAGAATTTTAGACACAATTATATTGAGGACCTAATTCTGGATGATAAAATAGGATTAAAATTAATATTTATTTATCATTTCTTTTTAAATGAACCGAATCAAGAAAATATTTTGAAAAATAGTCGTTCAGTCCTGATATATTAACAAATTGTACGTTTAATCGATTTTTTGAGAGCGGCGGTTTTTTAATATGCCCTCTCTACCTTTGCTTCATAAAATTTAGGTATGGAGCAGAGTAATTTTAAAAGTTAATGTAAAAAAAATATACACACTGAAAAATAAAGTGCCAATCAAATTTAAAAGGGTTTTTTAGTGAGTGGATATAACAAATAAATTCGGTTATGGTTGTACTCATAATCAAATGTGATTGCGGAATATTTTGGTTGTTTCAACTATTGTATTAACCGAATTTCGTTGTGAAAGCCAATTTTCAGTTGTACCAACCGAGTTCATTCATAACAACTGTCTTTCAGTTTTCAAATGGCTAAATTTTTCTCTGTGTGTAACATTGGTGATGAGTGTAAAAGACTCGAACCGACCCATTATAACACTCTTATTTGTTTAGTACTGACATTTTGTCTATTTCCTCTCAACTATAGTTGAATTGAATTGAATAAACACTGATAAACGTGACCTAAAAACAACACATTTTCATTATATAAATTAACGTTTCGGTGTACACTCTAACAATATTTCAAAAATGTAAAACTTTGATTTTAGTTTGCCAGTTCCTAAATTTTTGAAAATTTAAATGTTGACCACTTAAGTACCCAGCAAAACTTTGGTAATGGGTGCGATAAAGTAATGCATTACATTGTAATGTGTACTCCTTACCTGTATCATTATTTTCCAACAAGAAGTAATGAGTTACCGATAATTGAACACTCATGGATTACCTTGTAATGAGACATCATTACATTTTACATTACTTCAAAACATAAAATAATGACTTACCGATCATCAATTAGATAATGCATGAGTTATAAACGTAAAGTAATTTTTAATATATATTTTTGAAAATCTATTTATAGACACATTACTTTGTGATTTTTTGTAAGCATAATGGTAAGGTGTATATAAGGCATATACGCTTATAGACAAATATATCTCACCTTAAACGGAACAGTCTTTTCTGCAGATATATATATATATTTCAATTGTTTCACGGTACACCACAATCCCCTACTTTATGGGGTTTTAGACCTATATTTATATATATTCTTAATTTTTGAAAATTTAAATGCTGACAATTTAAGTACGTTTAAAGTCAAATATATCTCACTTCAAGCTGGACTTTTACATATCTTTTCTGCAGAGATATAGCTATTAATATATCAATTGTGTCATGGTACAACACATTCCCCTACTTTATGGGGTTTTAGAACTATACTTAAGTGCATTGCAAACGTAATGACAAACTGATAGACACCATCATCACAGTGTGTGTAGCGCAAAAAAAGAACAAACTAGTGTAAAAAGCTAGTTGTGTAGAGCTTCTAATTTTTGCTTGGAAGCTTTTCGACAATGATTTTGATAGTTAATTTTTTAATACTTATTTTCTTATAAACTTTTTATAGAAATATTAATGATTTGTGTTATACTCTAAAACAACTTAAAAACTTTAACAGCTGGTGTATATTATTTAATAAATAAACTAAACAACTCTAAATGACACAGTACAACATTTTTCAACACATGATGTTGGGACACAATTCTCAATTTTTATTTTCATGTCAAAAATGGGCATTTTTGCGATTTTTAAGGCACCGGATATAGTTTTTTCTGGTAGGATTATTCCGAATTTTTTTCTTCTATTCAACTACTCTTCAAGTGTGCTTCAGACACAAAAGAGATATACCGTACGGTAGACGAAGATATAACCGTGTTTAAATACAGAAAAAGTGCTAAAAATCAGCCTTGATCCAAAAAAATCGTATGTGCATTAAATTACACAGTGCAACACATAAATTGGTTCCTCTTTCGTACCCGGTTTTTTTTGAAGTGTATATCGAAACTAAAAAAAATCCGCAAAGGACTTGGCCAGATTACATCGAAATTTTTTTTTTTTGGACACCCTAAGTTTTTGCACCCAAACATGATTTTTTTAAAAAAGGAAAATTTTTATGGAATCCATATATCATAAACCGTTCGGAATTTTGTTTTTATGTCTTTGGCAAAGTTGTAGATCCAAACAAAAGCAAAAAAATTCTCATATGGACCGACCCAAAAAAATTGCATCCACTGCATCAAAATTGCAAAAAATTGGGAAAAAATGCTATTTTTTATGATAATATGGAAATAGCCAAACTTTAAAATCCAATTTTAAAATCCTGTTGAGGAAGATGAGGTGTTGTAAAAACCCAGTTCCACCTAAAAACCGCAAAAAAAAACGGGTATGAAGGAGGAACCAAACGATGACCTTAAAAATGCTGCACTGTGTTATTACCAACTTGACAAAACGAATGATGCAGAAGTTCTTATTTTTGTGGCTACTTTCACGTGCATTTGAGTCTTTAAATCATGTGTTGTACTGTGTAATTCATAAAAGTTTATGATGATGATGATTATTTAGTGTCAAGTAAACTTGTTCCCTTAATAAACTGACATTTGCTCATTATTACAAGATGTTGTTCAGCTATTTGTCCTCATTTTCTTCAAAAGAATGTTGATTTAGTTGTAATTTATACATTTTCGTAACTAAATTTTCATAAAATAAGAACAATAGCATCCAACTTTAAAACTTTTGCTTAGTAAAAATTGAATTTAGATGATTTTCAATATGACGATACAAAACTTTTTAATGAATTCGGTGAAATGTTTTTAATTAACATTTTGGTATTGTTTTATTATTAATAGTTTTTTAAAATTTTGTGTGACATGCAAAAATTTTTGTGTGACATGAATAAAATTTTGTGTATGTGTTAGCCGATGTTGAAGCAAGCTAAATCCATTCGCGTTAATCATTAAACCGCCATAATTTTAAAAATGACGGCGGTTTTAAGTTTTAATCAAATTAAAGATATTTGAAATACAGTTTTTGTTTAAATTTAATGAAAGCTACGAGTACTTGAATTTATAGATCTCAGCGCATTTTTCACATGTAAAAATATATACAGTGAGCGTCAAAATGAAGTGTACACATAAGTGTATGTTGTCTAGAATTATAATTAAGTATTTTGTGATTATATTATTGCCTTTCTTTTTCGAACAAAAACTAAAACTACTTCATATTTCCAGCGTTACAGAAATGTCTTTAATTCGATCATGATGTATGATGGACTTTTTGAATTGTCCAAAATACCTTTATTTTTTGATAATTTTCTTTTGTAACGCATTTTCCAATATATTTATTTATTTTTTGTTCGTGATCGAATGTTATTTTTTCACTTTGAGAACGTTCAGTTTTATATAGTTTGAGTTGTACCAAGTTGATGTCAGTGCACCAGTAACGGGATACCAACATCACTCATAAGGAAGTGGTTTACATTTTTTAGAAATGTATGCTTTTAGCGTCTGACATTCACAATTATATTTGAAATTGGCTAACGTATTGTACACGCACAGCAAAAACATGGTTGGGACAACCATATTCGAAGAGCATCATCTATTTTTGGATTTATGAATGGGACAACCATGTTACTATGATTGTGACAACCATACGCTTATCTTTTTCTTAATCATAATATTGTGTGATAATTAGATTACCATATTATGGTTCTCAATTGATCGCAATGTTATCATATCGCTCATTTACTTCAAGACTGTCATAAGTCAAAAAATGTACTTCATAGAGAAACTTTACTACTCACGGCTCCCTCGATAGTCAGCGACTTTACACACAACTCTCACTAAGAGAAAAATACACTAAAACCCCTAATTTCTAAAAAACGTGACCAAATAAATAGAGAAAGGGTCGAGCAAGGCAAATATGGATTGAAAACTTTAAACTTCTTTTCTGCAAAATCGTGTTTTTTGAGTTATGTCAGTCATGCAGTAAATGAGCAATATCCCAGCAAGAACAGTGACGGTCATATGACCGGTCAAATGACCGGAACTGCTGATGAAAATATCCATCAGCGCGTAGAACAAAGTTTCTATAATTTTCTTAAGGGCAATATGAAAAAAGTGATGGAATCTATGTGTACGTGTGATTTTGCATCTCCCTCTAATTTATAAATTCATAAGTTAGAGGAAGATGCAAGACTTGCATGTGTTAGTTTCGGTCATCCATTTCTTGTAGGGATGGTTATGGAAATGTTTATAAATTATCATAGTATTATTCTTACACTGTTAGAATTTTCCTTCATAGTATTAATGAATAGATTTCATTAAAACGGATTCTTTGATTTAATGAATAATTTCAGTAACTGAATGAAAATGCATTAATATTGTTAAAAAATAGTTTAGTGTAATTATTTTTTTTTTTCTTTTCCATATAGTTGAACTTGAACACCAAATATTACAAATGACACACATTTTTTTGTTAAACACAATTAAATAAAAATCATTTTTTTTTTTTGTAAAAAGTAATGAAAATATTTCATAAAAACTATGAATTTTATTCATTACAAACATGAAACTTTTATAACGTTTCTGCTAGCATTAATGAGCAAAATTTCATATATTTTATGAAATTTTCATTGGGTCCATAAACCATTTATTAAAATTATTTTAATAAAACATGTTTCATTAACTCACTTAAACATTTGTTTAGGGACTTGTTTATGAAAAATTCTTTGTATTAATGAAGCAATTTATGGTTTTGGACCTTATATAATTTAAAAATGGAATCATTGTTTCATTGATTATATGAAGTTTGAAATTTGTTTATTATAGTTTGAATACGCATATTACATTATAACTACGCACAGGGCTGAAAATTTGATTTCACTGGCCAAAAGTCCAATTTTCAATTTTTTGTCACCGATTTTTAAAATCTTAACGTCATTTTGTAGCTAGTATGGCCAAATTAATGTAGCCAAAAAATTAAGTCAAACTATTGCTAATTGTGGGCATGGCCTGCTGTCAAACTTAACTGTTTTTTTAATTTCAGAAAAGGTGATCTTTTTTGGGTTTTTTATCAAAATAAATGGTTACTACTAGCAAGTTGTCATCGATAATAATTTAGTTGTTGTAAGTGGTCACAGCACTACCATTTATTATTAGGGTGTTCTGAAATATTTATTAAACTACTATATTTTTGTCAAATTTAAATTTCAGTGGAATAGAACTTCTAATGGAAACAAGCTGGCAAGAAACGTATACCACCCGGAGAAAGGTGAAAGTGTCCTCTTTAGCCCTATATATACTTTTGCACCCGCCAAGACCGGCCGGTAGAACACTTTTGCATTTATAGTAATTAAATGTGCTAAAGTCCCAAAACTTATTTAACAAATTGTGAAAAGCAATCTGATGTAGGCGTGTCCCTATCCGGATTTCATTCCTGCCTAAGGAAATCTTCAGGGGACTTTGTTTTTAGAATTTCTAGAGATATTTGTTATGTTAAATCACAAACTCAATGAGAATTTCTTGTCCTCGTCTAGGAGCGAGATTCAAAATTTAAAATATCAAAGAAAAAACAAAAACAACAACAAAAAATTGTCACAATTGGCTTTGTCATCTTCCAAATACTACTCTGTTTTTTGACAGATCTAGCAATGTAGTGACGTTTATTCAAGTAAATCAACAATAGAAAATCATATGTTTTCTATTAGTGTCAGTTACATTTAAATTTGCACAAGCACCTGCATATTTGTTATTTAAATTTATTTTCTTCGGGATAAACATTAATTGCATTTATAGTAATTAAATGTGCTAAAGTCCCAAAACTTATTTAACAAATTGTGAAAAACAATCTGATGTAGGCGTGTCCCTATCCGGATTTCATTCCTGCCTAAGGAAATCTTCAGGGGACTTTGTTATTAGAATTTCTAGAGATATTTGTTATGTTAAATCACAAACTCAATGAGAATTTCTTGTCCTCGTCTAGGAGCGAGATTCAAAATATAAAATATCAAAGAAAAAACAAAAACAACAACAAAAAATTGTCACAATTGGCTTTGTCATCTTCCAAATACTACTCTGTTTTTTGACAGATCTAGCAATGTAGTGACGTTTATTCTAGTAAATCAACAATAGAAAATCATATGTTTCATTCCTTAGGCAGGAATGAAATCCGGATAGGGACACGCCTACATCAGATTGCTTTTCACAATTTGTTAAATAAGTTTTGGGATTTTAGCACATTTAATTACTATAAATGCAATTAATGTTTATCCCGATGAAAATAAATTTAAATAACAAATATGCAGGTGCTTGTGCAAATTAAAATGTAACTGACACTAATAGAAAACATATGATTTTCTATTGTTGATTTACTTGAATAAACGTCACTACATTGCTAGGTCTGTCAAAAAAACAGAGTAGTATTTGGAAGATGACAAAGTCAATTGTGACAATTTTTTTGTTGTTGTTTTTGTTTTTTCTTTGATATTTTAAATTTCGAATCTCGCTCCTAGACGAGGACAAGAAATTCTCATTGAGTTTGTGATTTAACATAACAAATATCTCTAGAAATTCTTATAACAAGTCCCCTGAAGATTTCCTTAGGCAGGAATGAAATCCGGATAGGGACACGCCTACATCAGATTGCTTTTCACAATTTGTTGAATAAGTTTTGGGACTTTAGCACATTTAATTACTATAAATGCAATTAATGTTTATCCCGATGAAAATAAATTTAAAGAACAAATATGCAGGTGCTTGTGCAAATTAAAATGTAACTGACACTAATAGAAAACATATGATTTTCTATTGTTGATTTACTTGAATAAACGTTACTACATTGCTAGGTCTGTCAAAAAAACAGAGTAGTATTTGGAAGATGACAAAGCCAATTGTGACAATTTTTTGTTGTTGTTTTTGTTTTTTCTTTGATATTTTAAATTTTGAATCTCGCTCCTAGACGAGGACAAGAAATTCTCATTGAGTTTGTGATTTAACATAACAAATATCTCTAGAAATTCTAATAACAAGTCCCCTGAAGATTTCCTTAGGCAGGAATGAAATCCGGATAGGGACACGCCTACATCAGATTGCTTTTCACAATTTGTTAAATAAGTTTTGGGACTTTAGCACATTTAATTACTATAAATGCAATTAATGTTTAACCCGATGAAAATTATTTTAAATAACAAATATGCAGGTGCTTGTGCAAAGTTAAATGTAACTGACACTAATAGAAAACATATGATTTTCTATTGTTGATTTACTTGAATAAACGTCACTACATTGCTAGATCTGTCAAAAAAACAGAGTAGTATTTGGAAGATGACAAAGCCAATTGTGACAATTTTTTGTTGTTGTTTTTGTTTTTTCTTTGATATTTTAAATTTTGAATCTCGCTCCTAGACGAGGACAAGAAATTCTCATTGAGTTTGTGATTTAACATAACAAATATCTCTAGAAATTCTAATAACAAAGTCCCCTGAAGATTTCCTTAGGCAGGAATGAAATCCGGATAGGGACACACCTACATCAGATTGCTTTTCACAATTTGTTAAATAAGTTTTGGGACTTTAGCACATTTAATTACTATAAATGCAATTAATGTTTATCCCGATGAAAATAAATTTAAATAACACTTTTTTCATTTTAATGAAATATCTCAAAAAAAAAATTCAAATGACGCACAGTGGCTGAAAATCATTTTTCATTGGCCAAAATTCTGTAACTGTTGAACCGATCAAAATATTTTAGTAATTTTTTTTTTTAAATAATTAGTTGAACTTGGCTCAGTTTTAATTACTAAAATATTTTGATCGGTTCAATAGTTACAGAATTTTGGCCAATGAAAAATGATTTTCAGTCACTGTGCGACGATGTAATCTTTGTGAAGAATAGTGCCATGGTAAATTCATAGCCATTTTGAGAAGTTTATTCTGGCTGATTTGAATTTTCTTAACATGTGTTCCTGCACATGTTCCTCAAACTGGACATGCAAATATAGCTATAGCCTGAAAGATTGTACGTATATTTCTTTCTTTAATAATTTACATATTTAAATAAAGTTATTTGAAAATAATTGAATTAATCAAATTGTCTCTGCGCTGACAAATAAGATTTGTGTTATTAGGGAGTACAATAAACTATTAGTTTGTTGCTATGCGATGTTTACACACATTATTTATTTTAGTATCAAAAAAAGCATAACAAAATTTTCAGAAAATATGAACACTTTTTGCACATTTCTCATTTTTCAAAAAAATAAAATCGCACATAAATCTGCGGATTTTTCGAAATTTGAAAAACTAAAAACTATAATCTTTACGTCGAGTCATTGTGTTTTTGAGTGCGAAATTTAATTGAAATCAGAAGAAAAAAATATACTTTTTTTGTCGGTCTTCGGTGGAATGGCCTATATGAAATGATAATAAATTAATTTTGGTAAAGTTTCTTTTGAATTGCTGTAAAAAAAAAAGTTTAAATAAATACTTGTTTTAGAAACAAAACAATTTTCTATTGATATTAATTTTACTTAAAGCTTGTTTAATAAACTACAAACCAATGTGTGTGTTTCCTTGCAAGAGCGGGTGCATGACTAGTTTGTGTAAAATTTCAACAAGTTCCCAGAACAATTTAAATTATAATAAAACAAATCACAATAAAAATCACAATTTCAATTCAAGAATCCCTTCTCAAATAAAAACAATATTCTAGTCAATTTGCAATATAATTTTCTTATGCCACATGATGTACAAACAAATGACAACAAATAACAACAGAGCAATCAAAAACTCATTTCCTGTAATGGCGGAAAAATATAGTCAGTCAACTTTAATATGTAGCAAACCAACAAAAAAAAAACCCTTTTTTTATATAAAGTTTCGAGTGTTCTTAGGAGTAGCAAAGTTTCAATCTACAAAAAAAAAAAAAAATTATGTTGTATATAAATGTCATTAAGTTATTAAGTAGAGAATGTATAGAAAAATGGAAAAAAACACACCATGAAATGAATAAATCAAATAAACCATAAATAAGAGTTTCAAGCAAAAAAAAAAACATTATTATAAAAGCCACAAGAGGAGCAAATTTTGTTAAGCAAGGGAGGTATCCCGATCCAAACTCACAGATTTTAATAAACTGTTGATATGTTGTATGTAGAGGACAAAACAAAAAAAGAGACACGTATTTTTTTAGCTGCCCACACTCACATTTAAGGGTTAAAAAGTGGGGTTGAAATTAATTTGTTTTTGATTTTAGTTTTCGAAAACTATATTTAATTGCACACAAAGTTAAAATACTCAAGAAAACAAAATTTTTGATACTCATATTTTTATATACACTGCGTTGCAAAACTATAATTACACTTTCATTTCACTAAGTTCCGTAAGTTAAAAAAAAATAGAAGAGTTTAACCCGCAATGCCATAGAATAATCAATGTTATTACTGATGCATTGGAAACAAAAAAATACTGCTCAGCAGAATTTCTTGATATACAGCAGGCGTTCGATCGAGTTTGGCACGGCGGTTTACTATACAAACTGAATATGTTACTTCCAGCTTCTTTTACCTTGTTCTTAGGTCATATTGAAATGAACGATGCTTTTACGTAAAAGTGAACAATGAAATAGAAACACTTCGTAAAATTCAAGCTGGTATACCTCAAGGAAGCGTACTAGGACCAGTTTTATATACAATTTTTACCTCAGATATGCCATGTACTGACGGAATAACTGCTGCAACTTACGCAGACGACACCGCATTTATTTCGTCCAACATATCAGCTGCTGAAGCATCACAGCTGGTTCAACAACAAATAAATTGGTTAATAACTTGGAACATAAAGTAAATGAACAAAAATCTACACACGTTACGTTCACTTTGAGGCGAGACACTTGTCCAGAATAATCCTGAACGGCTCACCAATTCCTCAAAACAATAAAGTTAAATATCTAGGCATGTGTTTAGACAGAAGATTAACGTCGAAAGAACATGTAAAGTTAAAAAGAAATCAAGTTGACATTAAAAATAAGAAAATGTATTGGCTCCTTGGTCATAAATCAGAACTGAGTTTGGAAAACAAGATTCTGCTTTATAAAACAATTTAAAACCTATATGGACTTATGGGATTCAACTGTGGGGAACAACAAGTAATTCTAATGTGGAAATTATTCAAAGATTCCAATCAAAGACTCTAAGAATTATTGCAAACGCTCCATGGTACGTTTCTAACAATTTGACATAGCTAATGTTAAAACTGAAATTCGAAATACTGAAATATTTAAAAAGACTAAGCGATCACGTCAATCCATTAGCAATATCTTTATTAGATGAAAGCGAAGATGTTAGAAGATTAAAGCGACACCATATACTTCACCTTCCATTTAAAAATTAATTTAATCTTATGTAAATATCAATTTTGTTATTATATAGTACACATGTAGATATATAAATGTTAATTATTAATGAATTCTGATCTCTATTATATATGTATATTGTTATTGATCTTGCTGAAGATCGATAATTTATGTCATGTTTATATTATTATCAAATTTGCATATTATTGTAAAATAGATTGCAAATAAATATGAAGAAAAAAAGAAATGTAAAACCAATGGAAAATTGATAATATTTAACAAAAAAGCAACACATCGTATTAGAAAAATATTTAGAAATATTTCTGCAAACGATTTTATTATTTTATTATTTTGAAAAAGAGGAAAGATTTTTTTCTGAATTGAAGGACTATAATATGTACTTTTTGTGTTTATAAAACAATTTGTGATGTTTATAACAATTTATAAATTAATTTAAATAATATTTTTCTTTTAACAATGAATATATATTGAAAGCTCTGGAAAATTCTGTGCTTGTTTAATTAAATTTTTACTAGTTTTTCTATTATCCACATTTTTCTAGATTACGCTTCAGTCTTTGACATAAAGCATTTCGATGTACATACAAAAGTACCCAAGGAAATAATTAAGACAAGTAAAAGACAGATTCAACTCTGTAGTTTATTTATGTTATAAGTAAAGAGCGGTATTTTAGTTGTCTTATTAATTATAATAAAAATTTTGTCATGCAAACAACTAAAAATTTAACTAAAATTTTGTAGATTTTACAGGTTTTTTGCTGTTTTAATATTACTAATATTTAGCAAAAAGATTCTGCTAATTTTTTTTTTTTTGCTTTCTCCTGCTGCACAATTTATATCAAATTTTGAACAACTTGTTCTGCTATTTATACAGACTTATTTGTATGAGTGTAAAGGAAATAGGGTTTTCGGTAGAAGTAGCATAATAACCGAATGATTGCAAATATCGGAAAAACCATAGTCACGATATCGATTAAACTAAATAGGCAATGCCCTATTTTTAGCTTTACTCACTCACAATATTTTTGCCGTAAATACTACAGACGATACACATTAACCCTAAAAGCTGCCTAAGCTTTTTTGCAATTAAATGTATACCACTTGTTCGCCACGAAAAATAAACAATATGTTCTTCTATAAAATTTTTTCGTTGCCTATTTTAGACGATATGTGCCAAATAGTTTTTGAGTGAATCCATAAAAATAAATAAGTTTAGGCATAAATTACTCATCTAAGCAAGATATAACCACAGTCCAAAAATTACTTTTTTGTAGTTTTATGTAAGAAGATATGGCGATTTTCGTTTTTCCAACAACGGAAAATTGAGCAGAAACGCACCTAAACTTCGACATATGTGTAGTAGGGTGATAACTTTTTGCATTTTTTGCAAATATCAAATCTCCCCAGACATAATTGTGTAGGGCATGGACAAAGTTTAAGAACTGCTTTTTTAGTTTTTCGCTATCGTTAAAAAAGGTTCCGCACCAAACGCGTTAAAGTTTTGAATCAAACAAAGTTAAAAAAAAAACTTTTTTTGATACCTCAACGTCAGACCATCACATCTATATAATTAAGGCATGCTGATATCAATAGTAAAGTCCGTTTTCGAGTCAATGGAATAGTTTTCTTCCAAATTTGCTTACTTACATATGTAAAAACCATATTTTAAAAAAATTGTTATTAAAAAAAATTTAAAAAAAAAAACATATTAAAGGCATTTTAGAAATCGCTGTCGGTGCGCAAGGTTTTTTTACCAAATTGAACTGAAATAGTTTTTTTTTATCATTAATACAATATTTGCCATTAGAAAACCCCTGGGGAGAATGTTGTCCAAAAAAAGTTATCACCCTAATGTGTAGTGATTAAACTTAAAGACTTTTCTAATACTACTTAGTGTAATATTTCTCCAAAATTTCAGAAAAATCCGTTCATTCGTTTTGTATGTCCTTGTACCAAAATAAGCCTAAGCTTTAATCTTACTCTCTGTTTAGTATAAACGATTTAAAGTCAAAGAAAAATGGTGCCAAGATTTTTGAAAATTGTGTTCATTTAAAAATATTAATTTTTTGAAATTTTACAAAATTTTGACTTTAAAGTTTTCTCGCTTCCAAACCGTGCTATAATTACATCACAAAACATTTTGAATATTGGGTTTTGTATCAAAATAGCCTGAAGACTTATTATAAAACACTCATTTGTCGCACTTCTGGCCAATTTAAAATATTCCGCCTGAATGATGGCTTGCCGGTTAGAGGGCTAAATTAATTAAATATCAGTTAAAAAGGACTACTTACTTTTCGTTTGAAGCAATTGTGAAATAGTTTTTGATTTATTTGCAAATGTTAAAAAACTAATTGACAAAATCGTAAAACCAACAGATTGTTTTCGTTTATTTCAGTACTAAATATAAAATTACAACTTTTTGTTTTAACGTGAAAACTGTAACTGAATATTTTAACTATTAACGAAAGTCCGTTTATTTTTTGTTTATTATGTTCATTGGATTACCGACAGAAAAGTTTAAAAATATACTTCTCCGGTAATTTAACTGAATATTTCATTGAAGCAACTTTACCGATTAACTTTTTAAATAGCTGTTGAACTTTTAGGGAAAAGTTCTTGTGAGTGTACAACTACAACTGCTTAATAAAACGCCAGATTTAATGTTACTCAAAACTAATTTTTTTAATAACAAAAATATTTGAAAGTCTTTAGACATAATTTTTACACCAGTAAATATGTCTTTAATAAAGCTTTCATATGGCACCAAATTTGTCTAAAGTTACTTTAAATAGAACGAAATAAATCGATAAAAGCCTAAAATCTTAAATTTTTCACCCCACTTGCAAGGGAAGTATCCCTACCCGAACCTGATCGTAATGAACTTCGAATATGTTGTAACGAATACAAATCTAAGTGGGGTAAAAAAGTACGCCATTTTACGTTTTTTAAGTTTTTTTCGTTCTATGTAAAGTTACTACAGACAACTTTGGTATCAAAAGAAGACTCTTTTCCTGGTGTACAAATTATACCTAAATACTTTCAAGTATATTTGTAATTTCCAAAAATTTATTTTTAATAATATTAAAACTGGCGTTTTATTAAGGAATTGCAGCTGTATAATGCTAAAAATAATGCATACTAATGCCAATTTAATTTAATTGAGGGGGTGTCTGAGCTCTTTCCGATATTTAAAATTGTTCGATTTGTATGCAACTTTTCACGAAGATCATTTTCCCTATATATTTTAAATAATTCAAAAATCTGGCAACTCTGTGTTCACTATATAGGCAATATGAGTATTAAGTACATTACCCTGAGTATCAAGGGTCCTCTACAATATATGCAAAATTCATTAAACTCTGTGAGTTCGGGTTGGAATACATCCCTTGTAAGTAACGCCTAGAAATGACTCCTAAGATCTGACAGTCTGTATAGGGATACCTCCCTTGTACGTTTTTTTTTTCTTTCTTCCTCATAGAAAACTCATAAAACATATAAAAACAGCAAAAGAAAGGATGTTTCTGATCAATGATGTAGAAACATTATTTTTTTTTCCATATGACGCTTGAAATATGGTTTTGTTTTTCATCTTTGTGAAAAGTTGATTTGTAATTTATAATTTTAATGGAAGATATGAAAAACTTAATCCAAGGGTTATATCTGAATATAAATTGTTAAGATTGCTAATTTATCGCAAAATAGTCAATAGTGCTTAACAATTATTATTAATGGCAAATTTAAACGCATATAGAAAACAAGTCGCAAAAGTTTTTGCTAAAACTTATCATAAAATTAGTTAATAATTCAGAAACAAACAGATTAAATTAGCAGATATTTTTTTTTTTTTTTGCTTATTATTAGTAAGATAGTAATACAAAAAATAAATTCGTTAAATCTAAAAAGTCTTACTTTGAGCTAAATTCAATATTGAAAGTAAAAAATGCATCTAATAATATCAGCAAAAAAATTTGCTTAATATTAGTAGTCAGAAAAAAATATCACGCGGAAATATGAAATTTTGCAACGTCAATAAGATTTTATTATTTAATTAAATAAAAATCTGCTTTTCTGAAATCAGCACTCTACAATTTTAAGCAAATATTTCTGTTGATCGAAAGACACCATTTTCTCAAGACTTGCCAAACTAACAATATTTGATGACTAACTTGAAAAAAAAAAAATATGTTGTGATAATCTCTCAGAATGGCATAAGACTACTTTTTCAGGAAGAACTTAAATATATAAAGCACATAAATAGAAAATAATATATTCCACTATATAGAAACGCATTTTTAACTATAAAAACATTAAAAATATTTATTTTGCAATTCCCCGGAATGCTCAAAAAATTTGCAGATTCCCTTGAGTTGAAAAAAGCTGCATTTAATTAAATTTTTGTGTTAATTCTGCGAAACGGGTGCAGAGAATATATTAAGAAATATAAATTAACTTTAAAATGCAATTAAAATTGCTTAAAAACATGAAAATAATTAATTTAACAAAATGTGAATGCATATTTTTCAGTTTTTAGTGCATCTTTTAAGGTTTTTCATGCATATTAGAGGCACCTTATATACTATTTTTAGTGCATGAAGTTCCTGTCCCTGATGATCATTTATGTTTAAAAACGATCCCATTTTCATTTTGGTACTTTATTTTATTTAAACAAATAAAATAAATCTCAAAATTGGAATGCAAAAAGCGCGATTTCAATGAAATGTTTTTGCCTTTTACAAAACTGTGCTTAAGGAAAACTTTGAAGTAATATCAAAAATTATTTTTTAATGTGTTATTTGGTTGAGCTTTAAAAATCTTGACAAAACATGCCTTTTCTTGATTCTTCACAGCATTTGGAAGATGACAAAGCCAATTGTGACAATATTTTGTTGTTGTTATTGTTTTTTCTTTGATATTTTAAATTTTGAATCTCGCTCCTAGACGAGGACAAGAAATTCTCATTGAGTTTGTGATTTAACATAACAAATATCTCTTGAAATTCTTATAACAAAGTCCCCTGAAGATTTCCTTGGGCAGGAATGAAATCCGGATAGGGACACGCCTACATCAGATTGTTTCACAATTTGTTAAATAAGTTTTGGGACTTTAGCACATTTAATTACTATAAATGCAATTAATGTTTATCCCGATGAAAATAAATTTAAATTAAAAATTCTTGTAAATCAATCAAAATCAAAGCCGCTTTGGCAACCCTAAATTCACTTCACATGTCTATTTAATAGGGACACAATATAAAAAAATACACAAATACTGAAACGAAACATTACATTACAATGACCTCTGCTGGTTTTGATTATCAAAATACTTTAGTAACTTCAGCAAAAAAAAATTTGTTAAAAATATAGTATTTCATCAAAACAAAATAGCAACATTTTTAACTAAAATCTTAAGTTTAACTTAAAATTAGTTTAAAACTTGTCAATTTGGATTACTAACGGCTTTACTAATTTTGCTACTAACTTTTTTCTATGAGCGCAGCAGCGCCGATGCATCACATTTTTTTTTATATGGTGGCTACAAGCACTTTACCAAAAATATATTTAGCATAAGCAGCAAAGCATTAAAGTTTGAACAAAAAATAAAGAAGATTAGGGATGATTTCGCTCAATTTCGCTTATTCCAAAAAACTAATATCGCCATACCTTCTTAAATAAAGGCACCAAAAAGACACGTTTGAATTATAGTTATATCTTGGTACACTCAATGGAAAAGCTTTATCATATTTATGAAATGTTTCATAGATTTTAGTGCAAAGTAACAAAATCAGTTTCATTAAATTTATGAAATGTTTCACTATATATATGAAGGATATTTTGTATTATTAGGATTCCACAATTTTTGTGTAGAGAAAAGTTTATAGAGACCAGAATATGGTCATTATAATTATTGTTGTTTATGAAATGTTTCACCAATATCGATCAAATTGTTACATTGGACGTGAATTGATGTAACTTATTCCTGTTTTCCCCTAGGTGTAAGAGGAATCATTTTTGTCCAAAGCTTCCCTTTTTTATGCGTTAGATTTCGAAATCCACTCAAATAATTTTTTGGCTCATATCGCCTAAAGTAAGTAACGATAAACAAATTTTGTAAAAGAACTTGTTGTTTATTTTTAAAGCCCAGCACATGGTATTAATTTCATAGCAAATTTCTGACTGATTTAAAATATTCAAGATTTAATATTTCAGTTACCCAGTCAGAAACTGCCAGTGGTACCAAAATAAAGCACTGGCTTACCACTGGTTAACCGAGGAATTGTAAATAAATTACTTGCAGAGCACTTGTTTAAGGAGCTTTGCCAGCGTTTCCAAAAAGCGTTTTGCCAGTATTTGTTTTACAATAATTTCAGTGGTCTACAAAAAAACATTTGCAGAGACCAATTCGCCAATGTTGGCAAAAAGTGTTTTCCCAGTGCTATTCAAACAGAAATTGCCAACGGCTCGAAAGTCTAACCACTGGTTTTTATTATTAAAACGATGATGCAGTCGGAAGGTTCCGAGTTCGATTTTTGTGATATTTATATACTTTTTCATATTTTTTTTTATACAAAATAGATTTTTTTGTTTCTCGAAAAGCTCTTTTAAGAGCAATTTTTTTTTGTTTGCCCAACGTCGGCAAGTTGTTGCCACCAATCCAAATGCCAATGCTGACATATTGTTGCAGCCAACTGGTACCCAGCATTCATTATTCACTTACTTTTTAAGCTATCAAGTATTATATGTCTGGTTAGCTCAGTGGTTAGATCTGTCGGTTGCCAATCTGGCGGCCAGCGTTCAAATCCCGGCGGAACCAAAATAGTTATAAATGATTTTTTTTTTTATTTATTTATTTTGGAAAATCTATTTTTAGACCATCTATTTCATGGTTTTTATCAACATTTTGCCAACGTTGAACATTTTGTATCCCCAGTGCTCGTCCAACACTTTTTCGAAAAAGCGGACCTTTTGTCTAATGATGTTATCATTTTGGTATTGACACTTGTTGCCAGCACTTGTACTATAGTGTACAGTGCATTGCCAGCAGTGATCCATTTGTCTTTTTTTGACTGCGTAATTTAAAATGTTAACCCATTTTCATTATAATAATATAAATTATTTTTGTTTAATAGAAATGCTACAAGATATTATTCGACTTTTATGCCAGTATTATATGTCACATGACATTTTTGTGTGTTTTTAATTAGGTAGGATTATATTTCTTGTAAAAATACCACAAGATAGTCCGCATATAACATTATTATGTCAAGGGATCAATATTGCTTATTATATCAAATATTTAACCCAAAATGAACAAAAAAGAACATAAACCAACATAATTATTAGCTCATTAATTCATTATACGGTATTCATCATACAATTGTTTCTCGAACTTGGACAACAATATACATTTTTAACACACCCCTACAAATGAGAATGTCATTGAACATAAAAAAAAATTGTATGACTTTTTGTGTATAAACCCAATAGTGATTAAAACTGCATGAATTTTAAGACAAAAAAAAGAAATATGTGAGAAAAACACAAAAGCCATTAAAAGACCAAAAACCAAAAAAAAAAAAAAAATAATAAGGGTATCATCATCATCGTCATATCATGAACATTATTAAGTATTATGCATATTCCCAGTAATGAAAACCAATACGTTTCTATTAATAACCAGCATAGAAGAGAAGTCATCATCATTAATAATCACACACACATACTCTCACACTCAACTTTATTAATAGATGTGATATTCGATATTCATGAATGCGAGTGTACATTAGTATGTCTCTTAGAATAACAATTTGTCGATTTTGGTTCACATACCAGTTTTATTGCAATTTGTTCCAAATGGAAGAAATCGCATTTTTTTTGAAAACTTTAACCCGTGCCGAATTTTGGCCGAAAATGTTCAATTTTTTTAAAAAAAAAAGTATATTTTTATTATAAATTCCCAAAATTCGAAATAATGAAAAATTGAATTTATTTTTTTAATATACTCAAAAATTTTCAAATATAGAATTCTGACATCATCGGCTATCATTAACCCACTTTAGCCTCAGTTAAAAAATGACTAAGAAATTTGAAAAAATGCAAAAAAAAACTGTGTTTTTTTTTAATATAAAAGCTGTAATTAAAGAAAAAAAAAATTAAATTGAAAAAATAATAATTCGTATTTGTGTGTGGCGTGACTGCTTTCCAGGATATGTTATGAAAATTTTGCAAAAAATTTAACAAAATTTGAATGTCTTCATCAACGTTTGCATAATTTTCGCAAAATATCGCGTTTACTTGACCAGACCATAATTATCTTTATGTTAAGCCTTAGTGGCCTTCGGACAACATTTAATTAATATAATTTAATTCAGACAACAAGATTGCAAAGCTTTTAAATTGATGAAAACAAATTTCAAAATTAAAAAAACATTTATTTTATGTAACTTGATCCACTACGGTTAATATATCCCCTTTTGACAAAAAAATACCGACTAGAAACTTTCAATTTTTCAATTTTTCAATTTTTCAATTTCAATTTATTTATTCATAATCTATAAACCCATTAGGCCAAAACGATTACATAGTTGTTCAAATGGCACATACAATTTGTAATTACCTTAAATTATAAGTTTTAAATTATTTTCTAAATAAAGAACTTATTTTACCTTAACCCTAAACTATGGATATGGAAATGTTTCCCTAAAAATGTATTAAAATTTATTTTGTCTTTTGTCACACATCTTTTATAGTATCCACTACCAACATAATGATTCAACGAATTTATAAATGTGAAATTAATTTGCCCTTAAATTCCTTCACCGAGTGAGCAAAATGCCTTTCACAATACGGTATGAAAGAGTTCCAGATACTACAAACTCTAACTATACATGACCTTTTCATGACTAACGAATTAAACCTTGGAGAAAATAATGACCTGCATCTTGACGAATTTCCAAAACAAAACCTGGACACAATGTAGTTTGGTGACCCACACTTAAGCGCTTTATAAAAAAGCGTCATTAGTCTTATTTTTACAAAAGCCTTAAACGAGCATCCCAAAAAATCTATCACATGAGCAGTTACATGATCTCGCACTTTTAGTCTATATACATATCGTATAATTCTATTAAAATATCTCTCCAGACGGAGCATATTAGATTCAGTTGTACCAGAATATATTTCTATCCCATATAAAATAATTGGCATTAGAGTAGCATGAGCTAACAACTTTCTGGTTTGCAAAGGTAAATAACAATCAATACTGTAAAGCTTACGCAACCCATACGACAAACGTGAGAAAAGAAAGTTTATGTGACAATCAAATCCAAGTTTGTTATCAATATAAAAACCAAGCGCCTTAAATAACTAACATAGCTAACTTCCAGATTGTTTAAGAAGATTCTTGGCACATACCATCATCATTAAATATCATTGCCTTAGATTTGGATACGTTAAGCACTATAAAATTATCGCTACACCAACTTTCAATCTGTTGTAAACTATTCCGAATGCTAGTCGATAAAACACTAATATTCTCCTTTTTTGCTGAGAACAATAACTGAAGATCATCCGCATATAAGTGACTACAAATGCCAGGTATGCTGTCAAAGATATCGTTAACGTAAGCACTAAAAAGTAATGGTCCTAATATAGACCCTTGTGGGACACCTCTAAAGATATCTCTGAGCGAAGAACACCTTTCCCCGCATTGTACAAACTGTTTTCGGCTTAATAAAAATGAAGAAATCAACAAACAGGCAGTTTTAGAAAAAGAAAATAGCGAAAATCGTTTATTCAATAATATTTCGTGACATACTGACTCAAAAGCCATACTCAAATCCAAGCTGACTAATACAACAACATTTTTGCTATCCATTTTTTCTCTAATCTCATCAACCAGACTTGCCATGAGAGTGGTCGTATTGAGGTTTTTCCTAAAACCTGATTGAAAATCTGAGATGCAAACGTTTATAATAGACACTCTGCATTATTTGTTCATAGATTAAAATCTCTAAAACCTTTGAGCACACGGACAAAATACTAATAGGCCTGAAATCGGCGTAATTTAAAATGTTAACCCATTTTCATTATAATAATATAAATTATTTTTGTTTAATAGAAATGCTACAAGATATTATTCGACTTTTATGCCAGTATTATATGTCACATGACATTTTTGTGTGTTTTTAATTAGGTAGGATTATATTTCTTGTAAAAATACCACAAGATAGTCCGCATATAACATTATTATGTCAAGGGATCAATATTGCTTATTATATCAAATATTTAACCCAAAATGAACAAAAAAGAACATAAACCAACATAATTATTAGCTCATTAATTCATTATACGGTATTCATCATACAATTGTTTCTCGAACTTGGACAACAATATACATTTTTAACACACCCTACAAATGAGAATGTCATTGAACATAAAAAAAATTGTATGACTTTTTGTGTATAAACCCAATAGTGATTAAAACTGCATGAATTTTAAGACAAAAAAAAGAAATATGTGAGAAAAACACAAAAGCCATTAAAAGACCAAAAACCAAAAAAAAAAAAAAAATAATAAGGGTATCATCATCATCGTCATATCATGAACATTATTAAGTATTATGCATATTCCCAGTAATGAAAACCAATACGTTTCTATTAATAACCAGCATAGAAGAGAAGTCATCATCATTAATAATCACACACACATACTCTCACACTCAACTTTATTAATAGATGTGATATTCGATATTCATGAATGCGAGTGTACATTAGTATGTCTCTTAGAATAACAATTTGTCGATTTTGGTTCACATACCAGTTTTATTGCAATTTGTTCCAAATGGAAGAAATCGCATTTTTTTTTGAAAACTTTAACCCGTGCCGAATTTTGGCCGAAAATGTTCAATTTTTTTAAAAAAAAAAGTATATTTTTATTATAAATTCCCAAAATTCGAAATAATGAAAAATTGAATTTATTTTTTTAATATACTCAAAAATTTTCAAATATAGAATTCTGACATCATCGGCTATCATTAACCCACTTTAGCCTCAGTTAAAAAATGACTAAGAAATTTGAAAAAATGCAAAAAAAACTGTGTTTTTTTTTAATATAAAAGCTGTAATTAAAGAAAAAAAAAATTAAATTGAAAAAATAATAATTCGTATTTGTGTGTGGCGTGACTGCTTTCCAGGATATGTTATGAAAATTTTGCAAAAAATTTAACAAAATTTGAATGTCTTCATCAACGTTTGCATAATTTTCGCAAAATATCGCGTTTACTTGACCAGACCATAATTATCTTTATGTTAAGCCTTAGTGGCCTTCGGACAACATTTAATTAATATAATTTAATTCAGACAACAAGATTGCAAAGCTTTTAAATTGATGAAAACAAATTTCAAAATTAAAAAAACATTTATTTTATGTAACTTGATCCACTACGGTTAATATATCCCCTTTTGACAAAAAAATACCGACTAGAAACTTTCAATTTTTCAATTTTTCAATTTTTCAATTTCAATTTATTTATTCATAATCTATAAACCCATTAGGCCAAAACGATTACATAGTTGTTCAAATGGCACATACAATTTGTAATTACCTTAAATTATAAGTTTTAAATTATTTTCTAAATAAAGAACTTATTTTACCTTAACCCTAACTATGGATATGGAAATGTTTCCCTAAAAATGTATTAAAATTTATTTTGTCTTTTGTCACACATCTTTTATAGTATCCACTACCAACATAATGATTCAACGAATTTATAAATGTGAAATTAATTTGCCCTTAAATTCCTTCACCGAGTGAGCAAAATGCCTTTCACAATACGGTATGAAAGAGTTCCAGATACTACAAACTCTAACTATACATGACCTTTTCATGACTAACGAATTAAACCTTGGAGAAAATAATGACCTGCATCTTGACGAATTTCCAAAACAAAACCTGGACACAATGTAGTTTGGTGACCCACACTTAAGCGCTTTATAAAAAAGCGTCATTAGTCTTATTTTTACAAAGCCTTAAACGAGCATCCCAAAAAATCTATCACATGAGCAGTTACATGATCTCGCACTTTTAGTCTATATACATATCGTATAATTCTATTAAAATATCTCTCCAGACGGAGCATATTAGATTCAGTTGTACCAGAATATATTTCTATCCCATATAAAATAATTGGCATTAGAGTAGCATGAGCTAACAACTTTCTGGTTTGCAAAGGTAAATAACAATCAATACTGTAAAGCTTACGCAACCCATACGACAAACGTGAGAAAAGAAAGTTTATGTGACAATCAAATCCAAGTTTGTTATCAATATAAAAACCAAGCGCCTTAAAATAACTAACATAGCTAACTTCCAGATTGTTTAAGAAGATTCTTGGCACATACCATCATCATTAAATATCATTGCCTTAGATTTGGATACGTTAAGCACTATAAAATTATCGCTACACCAACTTTCAATCTGTTGTAAACTATTCCGAATGCTAGTCGATAAAACACTAATATTCTCCTTTTTTGCTGAGAACAATAACTGAAGATCATCCGCATATAAGTGACTACAAATGCCAGGTATGCTGTCAAAGATATCGTTAACGTAAGCACTAAAAAGTAATGGTCCTAATATAGACCCTTGTGGGACACCTCTAAAGATATCTCTGAGCGAAGAACACCTTTCCCCGCATTGTACAAACTGTTTTCGGCTTAATAAAAATGAAGAAATCAACAAACAGGCAGTTTTAGAAAAGAAAATAGCGAAAATCGTTTATTCAATAATATTTCGTGACATACTGACTCAAAAGCCATACTCAAATCCAAGCTGACTAATACAACAACATTTTTGCTATCCATTTTTTCTCTAATCTCATCAACCAGACTTGCCATGAGAGTGGTCGTATTGAGGTTTTTCCTAAAACCTGATTGAAAATCTGAGATGCAACGTTTATAATAGACACTCTGCATTATTTGTTCATAGATTAAAATCTCTAAAACCTTTGAGCACACGGACAAAATACTAATAGGCCTGAAATCGGCGGAATTCTGGGGATTTTTAACCTTAGGCACAGGAATTACTCTCGCATTCTTCCAGCAATTAGGATAATTTGATGACGTTAAAATATAGTTGTAAATGTGTACTAAACATCCAGAAACTAGGGGAAATATTAGTTTTAAAAAATTTCAGTGAAACACCATCCGGGCCAATAGCCTGCGATTTGATTTTATTCATCGCATTCCAGACATCTATGACATCTATCGCACTAAAAGAAAAACCATTAAGAACTTCATCATGACTTAAATCCTGAAATATTAGAGTCGGTGCATTATTAATAGCTGGCATTACAAAATGTTCATTACATCTCTCAACATCAATTCTTTCCACCTCTCTCTGTTATCATTTCCAACAATACCCAACTGCCTTATTTCTCCCCACATGTGCTTTTGAGAACAATTTGAAAACACGTTTTGAAAATAGATGTTTCTTTGCTTTCTTATTACTGATTTTACCTTATTCCTATACTTGCAGTACACACGCCATCTATCGTTAGTTTTGTTTTCTAAAAATGCCCGGTACATCCTATCCCTCTGTTCCTGGGCATGAATAATATTGGGAGATTTTATCCAGTTTGAGGTTTTCCGAGGTCCTACTGTTTTAGCGGTACATGCTTGTCATACAATGCTAATAATAACTCATTTATGAAATCAACTTGCCCACATCAGCTTTGCAGTCTTCAAAACTAAAATTGCTATAATCTCTTATTGTTCTTCTCTCTGCTAACAATTCAGTCCTCACTTTCATTGATAGATAAATTAGCGCATGACGCGAATTCAGGGCTGGAAACTGAAATTGTCCACTATCTTCAATTAAATCAGAGTTTGAGACCAGAAAGTAGTCAATTAGCTTGGCTACAGGAAGGCCAATAGTAAAATGAGTTGGTCGATTGTTATGCACAATTTCTAGTCCCATTCTCCCACACAAGCTTCTCATCCGATCACCTTCCACAAATAAATCTATATTTAAATCTCCCATGAAAACAACTTTGTTATACCGACCTGAATATTCAGCTAGTTGCTCTTCGCAATTTGAAATAACGCCATAAGCCAGATAAACTACACCGATTAAAATTTTTTCAATTCCTTCACCATCAATTTCAATAAATATACATTCCGACAATCCCTCGTTCATAATACTACCCACATATCTAGATTTTAAAACATTCCTTACATATATACAGGCACCACCACCTTTACGAACATACCTGTCGCTTCTATACAAACGGTAACCATTTATGGACACTGCATTGTCAGATATATATTCATTCAGCCACGATTCTGAAACTCCAATTATATCAAATATTTTGTTTTCAAAAACAGATCTAATTTCTTCTAGTTTTGCAGAGTTCCTTGGCGCAATACTCTGAGCATTAATATGCGCAAAATTAAAATTATTAGTATTTAAGTTTAAGTTTTGAATCTCATTTATGTTGATAATGGGACCAAGATTACTATTCATAATTTATATAAGAGAAACCTCCCATATCCATAAACTAATTAAGCTCCCATATTTGTTGCTATACTTAAGACTAAAAAAAGTGAATTCATAAAAATTTTAATAAATTTGTACTTTGACCACATTTCAATAATATTTGCCGTCTTAATAAATATTATTTACTAAAGATACTGAGATAATAAAAAAAAAATGGTTCCTGTTGCAAAATTTAAGCAAACCAACATAAAACTGTAGAAAACTTAAAAAAATTAAAAAGTCCAAATTGTATTTGTAAAAAGATCTCACACGACTCATAAAAACACATTATTCTACAGATTAACCGCATTTCTGTGTTGAAATGTATATTAAAATGAATCACAAAACCGGGTTAAAACCAAATTCAGGTTTTAACAAAATAATGCGAATGTGCTATTAGAATCATTAGTTTAGTTGAGCTGCTAAAGGCTGGATTCCACCATACGTATAAAAAACACTTAGGGCACCAGAAAATTCAGTCAGCAAAAAGAAAAATAAAAACTCCATCTATGCTTTGCCTCCCACACATTGCAGTTTATGTCAAGTAACAAATGTTGAGAAATTATATTTTTAACAGAATTTCTTTACATATTCACCTGACAAAAAATGCAATGCGACAGAAAAAAACAAACACAAAAAAAAATCCTTGACCTTCCTCTTACTCACCGAAACCCACCACGATGTCCCACCTACTTCTCCTCGCAAAGTACAATTCAGCCTCAAGTTTGCCACAGAAATGCCGTCAGAAAACACTCCATGGGTTTCTACATTATTCAAAGTCTTAATTCTATGGAGTAAATTATTTCTGTTAGCCGATTTTTTAAAATTTTTGTATTTTTTAACAATTAATCCAAGTTTTTTCCGATTTTCACTTAATTTGTGTATATGATGAAGGGTACTAAACTTCTTTATTGCACCAATCTTAATTTTAGCGGTTAATAAAGTGGTATCCAAAATGGCATCACGAAAAAAATAAACTAGCGGCATTTTGACGCCACCTTAAAAGTAAGAATGGTACCATAAATAATTGCGCCAGTTCGTTAGTTTAGTATGGCAAAGGCTTACATGATGCCAGTGCTTACAGGTTGCCACCTGCCCTGTATTTCGGCATTCTAGCGGTGTGTTGCACTAACCTCCGACTGAAATCGACGTAACAAGAGCAGTTAACGCATTTAATCCACCTGCAAGCCTTTTTTAAGGGATCGATTTCAGGTACTTTTAATAATTTGGATGGTGAACTGATATTTTTTCTTGCCCATCTATAAATATCACATCAATAATTTGATTTTCTGATGAGTTATTGACAAAAAAAAGTTAAGGGCTGGCAACCTACAAGCTTTTCCCCTACCCTTAATCACATAATCCAAATTTAATGAGTGGTCAAAGTGAAAACATAAATTGCATAAAATAATTGACGTTAAAAAAATTAATGAGTTTCTGACCATAAATTCTATATAATTCGGACACGCTTATTTCAATGACGTACTTTACTTTTCAATGTACATTAAAGTTTTTACCCAATATGACATTAAAGTGTTAAAATCAATCTAAACAAATACATTTTTGTATTTTTTTTAGTAAATTCGGGGGTCATTTTTTATTTCGAGCTTAAGTGGGTTAATAATATCCGATGAAGTCAGAATTCCACAAATGAATAATAAAGAAAATCGGCACGGATTAATTTCTTCCAATCGGAACCATTCGTAATAAAGCTGAGGATGTAATAACAAATCTATTGTTAAGGGACACCCTAGCGTACAGTATAAAAATTTTCATATCGTGGTTGTTTTTTTTTTTTATAATGACGATGATATTAATGATTACAATCAGCAGTTAATTTTATTATTTTATAACTTTTATTTTCATGACAATTTTACCGTAACTCATGGTATTGTTTACATATGATTTTCTTAACACATTTCATCTCTGGAGTGCAAGTGTACGCAGTGGGTTTCTATCCACCTCAGTCTCTCTCAATCTGCCCTCTTTTTATTTGTTCGTAAACTCGCACCGAGAAAATGAAAACATGTTGCAGAAATTTAAAAGTTTAAATTAATTTTTATCATGTTGTTAAACAACAACACTGTTAAACACTAAAAATGCATCGGAGATGCAACTTATCAATCATGATATATTTTAGGACGTAGATTACTAATGTCAACACCAAATTTTAATATTAGCTCTACTTTTCGAAATATTCGCGAATTTAACTTTTTACCAAAAATCTAGTTTTTTATTTAAACTTTCTTATTAATTCATATGGTGGATAAACTACGAATAACTTTTAATATGGTTTTGGAGTATGAACCTTGAGCGTTAAAAACCATATCAATTTATTTCGATTGGTTGAAGGATGTAAGACATCCTTGCAATTGAAGTGAAAACTTCACTTATTTCCCTTTTTTGTGAATATTATAAAATCCCTTAATCGAATTTTGCAAAATTTCAACACATGACGTTCCACATGAATTCCACTTAATTAATTTCAGCGAAAAAACATTGATTTCATATAAAAATTTTCCGAAAATTCAATTTGAAGTTCAAAATTTTTAAGATTTTTTTTTAAATTAATTTTGTATGTGTATACTAGCTTGGTTTTATAAAATCGATCTTCGATTTTTATAGGTGCTCAGGTCTAGGATTGTGTCATTTAGTGTAAAAATGCTATTGTGAAAGTTTTAGCTCAATCGGACTATGCCTTCCCGACCACATTCAGCCCTAAAGTTAAGAAAACGGAATACACGGCGAAAAAGTCACTTTCTTTTAGTTTTTGTAAAATTTTTTAAATGTCGTCAAAGTTTTTACTCAAGAAGGTGAATTAATCGAAATATAGATATAATTATGTTTTCAAAAAGGTATAAAAACACAAAATCGGTTAAAAACTAACCCAGTAATAAGTAATGCCCCAGACCACTAAGGTGGCAATTATTACTTGACCGAGAAATTCGAGCACACATTTTAAAATTTTTTTAAATTGATTACTGAAATATATTTTTTTACTTAAAAGACTCAAATTTGTGAGATGTAGAAGAAGTTTTTTTTTTGATGGCGTTGACCTGTCCTAATATGATGTCAAAAACGGAGGGTGTTTTTCAAATCTCCAATTTTAAATTTTAAAAAAATTTCTTCAACAAAATCGCACTTGTTTTAAACATGTTAGAGATCGAAAATAAAAATTTTTAAAAATATGCACTACCACACTTGGGTAGGACAACGATTTAATTTTTGCAAATTTCGAGGAAATTGTGTTTTTTTTGGTAATTTTTGCCTTATTTTTTGTCATAAAATATTTAAAATCAAAAATTAGCTACTTTTGTACCATTTGTTGTTTCTATTTATCATCATGACTTAAGGTTGGAAATAAAAAATTTTGGACATCATTAACCCATGTGGACCAGAGGCCCCAAGAGACCCCACACTTATATGTTTCAATTTACAAAAAACGCTGAAGTTTTTTTTAGTGCTTTTGAATTTTAATAAACGTGATGTAAAATATAATAACACAATATTTGAAGATTCTGTGCCAAAAGTTTTGGACATATTAAAAAACGTTAACCCTTGCCGAGCCGCATTAGGATCAGAGAATTTACTGCGAGAATTTATATATATTTGAACAAAAAGTATTTAAATTCTTTTTTTTTTTTACAAACCTGGTTTAGACCAGTACTTTAATCATTTAACATATAATTTGGACTAAATTAACCCTTAGGGGAAAGAAAAAAACATTTTTTTAACATGCGTCATTGAAAATCGTTTTTAGGAAAACGCACTTCAGTTAATTGGTATGGATTAGAAAACATGTGAATTAGAAAACATGTGTTAAGTTATTTTAAATATTTTTATCTGAATTTTATTTATTAAGATTTGTTACAGACTCCATATTTTTAAGACATAAAAATGTATAAAATTTTAGTAGTTTGAGTAACATGTGATGTTCGCTAAGGATACGTATTAAAGTCTTGAATAGTGTTTTCGTTTTCGTTATTTTATTAATGGAGTCGTAAAAAGTGAGACATTTCAACTTTAAATGGATCTCAGATGATATTATCGCACCTTTCAAAGCGCTTAGTATATTAAATTGAAGAGCACAGTTGATACTATTTGAATGTTGCAAAAAATTGCGGTATTATATAAATTTTTGTATTATTTTATAAAAATTTCATCAAAAAATTTAAATTTCTTCAAAAAAGTGTTTTTGAAAAATACACTCAGGAAACTTCTGCTTAAAAAATGTGTAGTTGTTTGGGTTGTAATATAGTTTCTTTATTTTTAATGTAAATGCCAGTCATTTTTAGAACAAATTTATTTTTAGAACAAATTTAATTTTTTACTCACCTTGTAGTTCATGTAAAAAAACAAACCATATCAAATGATTGTTTTATGATTTTACATTAATTTTTTACAGTTGTTTTTTGTTATTTAAAGAAATAAAAAAACTATATGTTTGTTTATGTTTACTAACTTATGCTGTTCATTTTTACAACAATTGTTAGTAATTTTTGGAACAGTAAAAACAAATGTTAGTTGAATTTACTGAAACGTTTACTTCAAGTGAAATTTCATTTGTTTTTGACTACAATTGCTGTCGTCATTACCTACATAATATGCTTAGTGTAACTATAACTTTAAAAATCTAAGACGATATTCGATATCTGCATCAAAAAGTCTTTTTGAAATGACCACAACACCGATGCAAAAAATTTTTCTGATTTTGTTGAACTGTGTAACTTAATAAAATTTTTAATTAACAATAAAATAACCCAGCAAAACCACACATTCCCAAATCATAGGTAAAGTAAAATATCGCCATAGGGCTTCATGCATTACTTTACACGTTACTTAACTGATGAATTTTACAGGCGATGAGCCTAAAAGTAATGGGTGGACTCATTACCTTGTAGGGGGTAAAGTAACTGGTTACTTATATGGTTACATGGTGGGAAAAAGTATTGTGTCTATAAATAGATTTTCATAAAAAAAAATGCATAAAAAATTTTTTTACAGATATTTTTTGTTAATTAAATAAATAACTTTTTTTTTTATTAAATAAATAACGTGGTCATGCTGGGATTCGAACCTGGGGTTTGTGGTATTTAGCAATTAGTTAGGCGAGAACTCTGCCAACTGAACTATCGATACATATAATATTTTATTGCTTAAAATATAAATGAGCTGTTGTGCTTCGTGTTTTCGTTCGTGATATCAAAAATATACACCTTACCCTCATGCTTACAAAAAATCACAAAGTAATGTGTCTATAAATAGATTTTGCAAAATATATATTAATAATTACTTTACGTTTATAATTAATCCTTTTTATAATTGATTATCGGTAAGTCATTATTTTATGTTTTGAAGTAATGTAAAATGTAATAAGATATCATTAGAAGGTAATCCATGAGTGTTCAATTATCGGTAACCCATTACTTTTTGTTGGAAAGTAATGATACAGGTAAGGAGTACACATTACACGGTAATGTATTACTTTACCGCACCCATTAACAAAGTTTTGCTCTGAAGCAATAAAATAAGCAAGATAATATTTTGAAATATGAAATCTTGTTGATGTCAAGATCTTCTCGAATTATAAAAATCCATCTGATCATATCTTTCTACAAATGGACTTAGATAATTTCCCAAATTGTTGTAATATAAACTTAATCGATCTTAATCTAAACAAATGTAAATCCACGTGCTTTTCTGGAAAAAATCCTATAAAAATTAATTACTTCTTTGATGGACACCAACTGGAACTAGTTGGTATTTTTCTGGATTTGGGAATACTATTTGATCCGAAACTTAATTTTGCCTCTCATATTCATATGATTGTAAACAAGGCCAGAGGTGTACTTGGTTTCATTAAGCGGTGGACCAATTAGTTTAGTCATCCGTACGTTACAAAAATGCTATACAAGTCTCTTTTACGACCGATTTTGGAATATGGCTCACTAATTTGGGAGGTTTATCATGGATTCCGGGAGTTAATCTTCCTTCATATCCGAAAATATAATCAAATAACAAAATATAATCAAAATAGAAATGAGTGCTTTAAGCCACAATTTTTTATCAACATGTTGCAACTATTTTTTAGTGTTAAAAAAAATGTTCAGTATATGTATGAGTGGCGTGGGAAGTGTAGTATCTCTATTTGTATATACTCTTTGGTGTAAGCCTATACTTGATTATCAAACAGATAATTATTTTAATATTTTTATTGTAGTACTTTCCTTTTCATTTCTCTGTATGTTTTTTTATGTTTATTGACTTCTTTACCAGTCAACCATGGCATCTGTTATGTGGAAAATGTCTGATGTGCAATGATGATGCTGATGATAGTATTGTTAATTAATTTGTTTAACGGTTATAAACATATTTGAATGTTTAAAGAAATTGCTTTATGCACTTTAACACAATAATTTGTCAACATTTTTATTTAAGGTGTCAAGTAGAGACAAATGGTATAACTCTAATAAGGGAACGTTCGCCATTCCAAATTCATGCACAGCAGTTTATAGGCCAACATTTTGGTCATGTTTTAGCCATAGATGATGTTCTTGTGGCAACTTTTTAATATAAAAAAGTTTTTAAGTGATTTTTAAAACAACTCAAAAAGCTCACACACAGTGGTTTAAGACATAAAAAAATGGTAAAAATTACGGATCTTCTAAAGTGTTTACAAGAATTGTAAGGGGGATACTCAGACTCTATGAACATTATTTTGGTAAATTTAACACATTTTGTGATACAGGGTGTCAAAGTTAATCTTCTCGGGTATATACAAGCTGTACGGGCATATAATTTATACAAATTTTTACCGATTTGGCTGATTCTTGAAATTAATGATACTGGATAAAGAAAAATTGTGCTTTAAGTTTCATAGACGCTGTTATAGTTTCAAAAAAATATTTAACATTGAATTTCAAAATCTTTATATTTTACGTTGACTTACTTTTTTTTTGGTTTTTTGCCAATACGTTATTCATTATCATAAGGAAATTGTTTAAATTGTTCATACACTAGGTATCCACCAAATGAATGAGAATAAAGCTCATAATCTGATAATTATTTGTGAAAAAGAGGTAACAATAGCATTAAAAAGTGGAAGCATTCTAGTTGAAAAATAAATTGTTCATAGGTATAAATTAATTTTGTCTCTTCTGATTAAAAACAATATATTGTGAATGCTGTGATTGACAAAACTCCACTTAACTCATCTTTGTGTCGACCGTGTCTCAACTCGCTAAAAGAGGTGATGCTACGAGTTATAGCCTGTTGCATGGCTGTGGGTTTGAAACTCACTACGACACAAAGTAAAAAGTTTTAACAATTTAAAGTGCTTTGCTCAATTGAAACATATCCATTGTGTCCATTAAATTTTTCAATAAAAATTTTTTCTTATTCTCCCTGTAAAAATCTAACTAAAAAATGTTTTTTAAAATATTTCACCTCGAAGTGTCGAGCATTTTTGAAGTTCGTCATATGTATTTAGATATAATAGCATGCAGTAACATATAACATATATATTTATATAACATAATTTAGTGTTTTATATATATATATATATATATTAGAGTGTCCCTTACGGTGTTATACAAGTTTAAATGTTAGAAATGTTGAGACGCTACCCTCTAATTTTTTTGTATTTGTCTTGAAAATAACCTACCCGATAGGGCCTTAAAGGTCAAAACCTGCGTTTATATGGGAAAAAGGCAAATTTTTTTTAGTTTTTGCTGGTTTTTGCAATATTGCAATAATTTTTACTCTAGACGATAAATTAATCTGGATTAAGATAAAATTATGTATTCAAAAAAGTATACAAATCCAAATTCGGGTAAGAACTACCCCAGTAATAAATAATACCCCAGACGACTAATGTGCCAAATACCACTTCTGCAAGAAATTCGAGCTCAAATTTTAAACGTTTTTAAAATTGATTACTGAAACATAATTTTTTTTATTTAATACACTCATAATTGTGAGACATAAAAGAAGTTTTTTGTTTTGGAAGGCGTTAACCTGTCCTACGGTGATGTCAAAAACGAACAAAATTTTTGTTTTTCAAATCTCCAATTTCAAATTTTAAAAAAATTTCTTCAACAAAATCGAAAAAGTTTAGATTTTTATTGCTTAAACTTGTTTAAAACATCTAAAAGATTTAAAAAATTTAAAAATATCCCCCGGTACACTTGGGTAGGGCAACGATTTAAATTTTACGGATCTCGAGGAAATTGTGTTTTTTAGTAATAAAAAGGCTTGCTTGTTGCTATACAATACTTTAAATCAAAAATTAGCTACTTTTGTAACTTTTGTAGTTTTATTTTATAAGCATTACTCAAGGTTAAAAATAAAAATATTTCGAACATTATTAACCCATGTGGACATGCGACCCCAAGTGAACCCAGACTTATTTATTTCAATTTTTAAAAAACGTTAAAGATTTTCTTACTACTTTTGAATTTTAAGAAACGTGATGTAAAAGATAATAACAGAATACTTTTAGATTATGTGCCAAAAATTTTGGACATATTGAACAACGCAACCCGTACCGTGCCGCATTCAGATCCAAGGAGATACTGTGTGTTTTTATATATATTTGAACAAAAAGTATTTGAATTCTTTTTTTACAAACCTGGCTAAAACCTTTCGATAAATCCAAAAAAGTATATTCTGTACTGAGATGACTTGAAAATAACACATGTGTTTTGTTAAATATTAATAAAATAAGAATAGAAAAAATTAAATTGTTAACTTAACAAAACTTAGGTTATATTCGAGTTGATTTTTAGCTAAATAAAAAAAAAAATAATTTAATCTGTTAAAGTTTGCTACATATTTGTAGACTAAAAACAGCAAAAAAAAACTGTAATATCAACGAAATGTTTGCATTATTTACCTTAAATTTAGTACAACGAAAACAACGGAATATTTAGCTTAACTTAGCAGACATTTTTGTTAAAAAATTGGAGATTTCTGATTTCAGAAGAGCAAAATTTAATTCCCATTAAAAAAAAACGAAAAAAAACTTTAACAATTTCAAATTTTTTTTAGAATTTGTTTGTCTACTAATATTCAAAATTTTTTTTGCTGATTTTAGCAGAATAATCTGTTCAGTTAAATAAAAATTATTTCATGTATAACTAAATATTTTTAGATTCTACCGATCCATTTTTTATCATACTAATATTTAGCAAAAACATCTGTTACTTTTAGCAGATTTTTCTGCAACATTATTTTTAACTAATTTTTAGTTTTTTTAGCAAAAAATTTTACAAAATTTTAGCTTGAGACAAAATTCTACAATTAATAGTTTATGGGACACCTTAACATAACTAATTTTTTAGCTTTTAATTAAATTATTTTTTAATTTATTTTAACATTATTTTTAACTAATTTTTAGTTTTTTTAGCAAAAAATTTTACAAAATTTTAGCTTGAGACAAAATTCTACAATTAATAGTTTATGGGACACCTTAACATAACTAATTTTTTAGCTTTTAATTAAATTATTTTGCTACAGAACTCTACTGGCTGCATTTCTTTTCCAAATTTATATTTAACAATATATATTTACTACTAACATTTTTGCAATCCAATCAATCTTTCCGTTAAAATGTCTGATAGAATCACCGATCACGTATTTTGAATTTAATAGTTGCCAGCAAAGAAAAAAATACTACGGCCATCAGTTATTTAAAAATAACATAAAATTTATTTTCAAAAACTCATTATTTAATTACGAACATCCGTT
This sequence comes from Delia radicum, assembly GCA_021234595.1. Taxonomy (NCBI): domain Eukaryota; kingdom Metazoa; phylum Arthropoda; class Insecta; order Diptera; family Anthomyiidae; genus Delia; species Delia radicum. Next base: position 64,728,191 of record CM037854.1, on the reverse strand, counting down.
ATAGTTTTGCTATCGCAAAACAAAACCTCACATCTGCAAAAAAGAGAAAAATCACACAAAAACTAACGCTTCACAATATGCGTTTTAAATGCATTTATTTATAATTTTTTTTTTTTGTTGGAAAAACCTTGAATTTATTGTATGTACTCCAAAAAAAAAAAAACATATTGTATGCACATGTTTAATTAAAAATATACCCTCAATATTAAATTTTTTTATAGAAAATATTCAGTTCATAATAGGCGTTGTACTTTTTCAGTTTTTTTTTTGTAGTTTTTAAAAATTTTCTGTTTTATGTTCAACATGACCCTTTTCATAAATTCAATTTTTCGTTGTGCATGTCGAAAAAAATGTCACATAAACATCACTGGCATCATGGCACACGGTATGAAAAAATAATGAAGGCTTAAGATACACCAGTTGCTGTTTTGGTTTCTTTGAATTTTATTTTTTTTTTCTTAAAAACCGAAAGAATTTTTTTTTATGTGAATAAGATAAATAAATAGGGAGAGTGGGTGGTGTATTTATATACACAGAGAGAATTATAGTGCACAAAATATAGTAAAAATGTGCATGAATATTTTATTCACAAATTGAACCAAAACTTTCTTAAAAATATTAATAAGCTTCATACTTTTTATGAAAATATTTTTTTACTAAAAATTTCTTCATTAAGTGAGTGAAACTTTTAATAAACAAAATAACGGTTTTCATAAAACTTTATGAAAGCTTGCATTAATTAAATGAAAAGTTTTAATGGACGAGTTCCAGTGCAACTCCATGGTTTCAATGCAAAATTTCATTAATGTCATGCATCAGTGTGCACGCAGAAAAAAAATGGGTGAATATTATCGAAGTGCTAAGTAGTTATACAACTACACAAGTTTTAAGTTAGTTTTACAAATTTCTAGTAAAATATTTACAATCTTTTGTAAAATATATACAAACCTAGTAAAAAATTTTTTAAAAAAATTCCTATATTTTACAAGAAATTTGTAAAACTAACTTGAAACTTATGTAGTTGTATAATTACTAAGCTCTTCGACAAGCCAAATGGCTTATCATGTATTTAGCGATAAGAATGTATTATCCTATAGTGTAATAAAATAAAATTAAATAAAACAAAAAAAAAATGTAATATTCCCCAAGTTTTTTTTGCGTGTACGAATTGAATAAAATTAGAAAGGAGACACTTTTTTTTGTAATTTAACTGTTTCAAATATATGTTCAGACAAATTTTAATACAAATTTCTTTACCGGATATGTGTTAAAAATTTCACACAACAAACATCTTACGCAGAAAGAACTTCTTGGACAAGTTTTGATGAAATTTTTTATTAGACTAATGAAGTCTATTTTGTCACAAGGTGAGAAAAAAATTTCTTAAACTAAATGAAAACTCTTCATGATTTTTGTGAACTTTTTTAATAAAATCTGTTCATTAGGCGTATGAAATTTTTAATAAAATTTTTCATAAAACTGCATTAATTTAATGATAATAATTTTCGATGGACGAATTCCAGTGAGACTTTGTAGTTCTAGTGCAAAACTTTATTGATATCATGACGATAATGCCATCAGTGTAGGGTTATAACTTTTTGCTTTTTTTTGCAAATATCCAATTTTACATATCATTGGCGTGATCGATCATAATATTAGTTTTTCCCCGTTTTTAAAAAAGTGTTCGCATAAACCTTTATGAAGTTGTTAATATTTTTTTTTTTTTATTTACTTGAACGAAAAATTAAGATTTTGCAAAATTTAAAAAAAAAATAGAAAATTAAATCTAATTAATGATCATATCGTTATAAAGAAATACAAAATCGTCAAGTTTTCTTTGATCTTCTTTTATTTAATTCTTCTTAGTTTAAACGAGCTTAAGATTATTTATTTATTAATTATTTATTTCCAATATTTCGTCTCCACATTGGGTGACCTCTTCAGACTTCCCTGATGTGGAGACGAAATATTGGAAATAAACAATTAATAAATAAATGATCTTTAGCTCGTTTAAATTAAGAAGAATGAAATACAAAATCTTTTAAATTTGAATGTTCTTGAGTGTTTTGAAAAAAAAAGAGTATTGCGTTATTTCGCTGTATGGATATCAAACACATTTCTTAAAAAGTACCCAGGTAGCAATTGCCAACCGTACCAAAAAGATAAAACCGACAAACCACTGCTACTTTTGTATACCCCACTAGTTTGTTTGCAATGCATGGGTTTTGACAGAATCACCAGCAAAATTCATTGCCAACATTGTTTTGACAATATTACAAATAATTAGTAGAATTTTTTAATTTTATCTCGCACATTTAAATATGATATATAATACTGAGGCCGAACTGTATTGCAACTTTTTAAGTGTGTATTAACCCAGGAAAAAATTTCCAAAAAGGTAAGCGGGTTTGTAATCAAGCATTTTGGGCAGAACGCATTCCTTACTAGATTACCTACTCGATTCTTTTAACAGGGCGTGAGACTAAAATAATTGATTCTTTAGAATTGATTATATTTTTTTACCGAAGAACCATTTACTTTATATTTTTAAGAACTACATACATTTTTTAATAAAGAAATAGTTCCATTGTAAAACTACGAAGTACTTACACAACAAAAAATAAATAAATAGTTCCCTAGAAAAAATAAGAAGTAGTTACATTTAAAAAAAAGAAGTAGTTCCATAAGTAAATTCAACTTTTACTCACAAGTGATTCTCCTAGGTCACTCAAATATAACAATCAAAACTCATACGGAAATAAAATCCTAAAAAGTGAAACATCGAATTGTTATGATAACATGGGTTTGTCATAATTTTGGAGCTATAAACCACGAAAATATAAATTTTTCAAAAAAAAAGTACAATTCAAAATTGAAAAAACAAAAATATGACTCACGCACAATCACCCTCGAAAATTTATTTTACACTCACTCACGATAACGTCCGTATTTCAACTTCCACTCACAATTTTCTGCTCACGTGCGCTTCCCTAATTTATACCTAACCACAGTTTAACAAAATTTAGGCAACATGCAATTTCTGTTTTTAGTATTATTTTCCTGGAAAAAAAAATTTGTTTGAAAAATATATGAGATAAATTCTTTAAAATTGTATAATTTATTTTTTCAAAATTAGGAACTACTTAAAATAACGTCCTTTTATTAAGAAGAAGTATATGATTACTTCTTGAGTACAAAAAGTTATACATATAAGTTAATAACATTGTTATTTTCTTTTAACCCATTCCTGCCTATTGGGCATTTAAATACCCAGAAAGGAGCCATCTTAAAAAAAATTATAGCTAAAGACTGGTAAGAGTTGCATCAAATTGATTTTTACAGGTAGGTGAAGAAAGGATAAAAATAAAAATACTTTAAGAAAATGTTGGTGTAAAATTGGGGGTTGGTAATTATCTAGTCAATTGTCTGCAAATTTACATATTCTGAAAAATTGAAAGAAAGAATTGAAATTGCCTCTGAAAAATTGGAGAAGCGACACATCGGAAAACTTTATTGTTGGCTAATAGTGTTAGGTATTCTTTAAAGTGCAAAGTAGCTGGGTAGGACCACTCACTTGGGCTACAGGTATGATTTCATGACATGACCATTAAAATACGTATTTTACAGTTTTATGAAGTACCCGTGCTTGAAATATCGATTATTTTCAAGTAAAAATAAAGAGTTTTACATGAAAGAGCATAACAAAATAATTTAATTAAAAAACCACAGAGGAATTATTTTATATCAGTGGTTAATTCATAAGTCCTAAGTATGGGAAATCGAAAAAAAATTATATCAAATAACTTCCAAAACCTAAAGTAAAGAATGTGCGAAATTTCATCGATATTGGACAATGGAATCGGGGGTCAGGCATTAGTGGGTTAAGTAAATAATTACTTTGTTATTGAGTTCATGATTTCTGGTTTAAATTTAAAGAATTGATTACAACACTACTTGCTTTTTTGACTCTATCGTTGGAATGAGTTTGGTATTGCAGTTACTAAATTTGGCAATGAGATATGTAAGCAAGTATGGGCATCACCTTCTTTTTGGAATGTGTAATTTTTTCCTGGGTATAAACCAAATAAGAATTCCAAAGGTTTACATATTTTAATTTTTTTGAAGAAAAATACTTAGAACTTTAAAGAATTTAAAATTGTTGAACTAAATTTAAGTAAGTTGCGTATTTGGTTTTAGTTTTTCACACAATTGTCAATTTCTTCACTTTTAGTTTTAAAAATTCTTAAAATTTCACAATTTATACATGAAAGATATGCATTTTCTAACATTTTTAAGAATTTGAACCTAATCCAAGAAGGAAAAATTTAGGAAAATGGCTTATTACTTTTCATTTCATGAAAAATTAACCCAGGCAGAAAAATACAATCGGCTCAGCGTTGGCAAAGTGTCGGCGATGATCGGAAATGCGTTGACAGTACGTGGGATTAACAATCTTTACAGCATTGTCCTGGTACTCGATTGAAAAGAGTGGCTTTGAGTTGCTTTGAGCGAACTTGCCTCCATTGGCATAACGTTGGTTGTTCAAAAAATGTTGTGCTTTCAAAATACCTTAAATTTAATTAATTTTGTGAATTATGTATAACAAAAAACATTTACAACCCTGTCTTAGTATTTTACATCATAATTAAATGTGTGAAATATATTAAAATATAAAAAAAATAATTGTAATATTGGAAAAACAATATTGGCAACGAAGTTTGCTAGTGATACTGGCAAAACATATGCTTTGCAAACAAAATTCTGATATTCTGGTACAAAATTAGTTGTACCTTTGGTAATTTTTAACACGGTGGGTGCTATTTTTTTTTGTACACTCAAATAAAAAAGTTAGCAAAGTCAGCAAAAAATTTTGCTGAGTCAGCAAAATTTTAGTCAGGAGGGTGCTTGCAAAACAAATTGGTAAAGTCAGCAAAATTAGTAGATTCAGCAAAAGTTTTGCTAAAACTTAGTGGATTAGAATTTTAAAAAACCCTTGCTAAACATTAATAAAATTTTTCCTGAATATTAGTAGACTGAAAAAAACTCAAAAAATTTGTAGAAAATTTTTACTTTAGTTTATTTTTTCTGCTGAAAATCATAAAACATATTTTTGTGATTCTTTTTAAAATAATTTATCTTTCAACTACTTACATCATTGGTTGTCTAAATGATGCTATCTTTTAAAGGAACGCTAATGCAGCAGAGAATTATAGAAACGAAACGAAAAAGTAACAAAACGTAACATATACAACCCTTTTTTTGCAATAGGAAAAACGAAACATAAAAATTTACCTTAGATGTATGTCTTTCGCTTTAGTCTGTCTACCTGCTGTATATTTGTTTAATCTTTTTTAAAGTTATTTATTTTATTTTGTCTTTTATTTTATTAATAGACAATTACTTTCACAAGCCGGCGACAACGCAAAATTTAAGTTGTTTCAATCCACAATTTTGTTTTATGTATGAAAAACAGATTTAAGTGTCTTACTAGAGTTGTACTTTTAGTATAATTTTCTTCGTCACTACTACATCTAATTCATTCTGCGTATAACTTTTAATCTGGTTGTCGTTAACACTATTGATGTGCTAATCAGCACAATTTTTTTTAGCAAAATAAATTAGTAAAACATTAGTAAAATATTAGTAAAACATTACTTCAAAACAGTTAAGTGCTGAATAAGTATAACTAAAATTTTAGTTCAAAACATAATTTTAACAAAAAAAATTGCTGAAAAATAGTATACCTGATTTACAAGATGTTTCACTGACCTTCTACTAACTTATTTTTTTGAGTGTACGGTTGGCAATTTCTACCTGGGAATATGAACTGAAGCCTAATCAATTTGCTTCATTGGTAAGCAATTTTATTTATTTTTAGAAACTAAATTTTATTAAAGTTTAAAATTAATTGTAGTTCATACTTTTTTTTTGAGTGTATATACTTGAGATATAGAAAATAAATATATTGGAAAAGTTAAAGTTCAATGTTGAGAAACTTTTTTTTTATTTGTTTTTGGGTTTTGCACAAAATACAACAGCAGCAAAAATTACACGTGCAGGATATAAACTGAAATATTCATAGGATAATGTATTGTGTTGTACATTGCACTAGAGAATTATTACGAGCATAAAGATACCGGACTATTTGATACTAATGCGTCTGGATATGTATAGAGAAAACTTTTTATGTTGTAGTATATTTTCATAAATGTTTTATATTAACTAATACATAAATATAAATAATAAATTATGACATAATATAACACACACATGCATGTTTTTTGAGAAACAGGACTACAGTGTTAGTTGTTTAGTGCAGGTTAACAGCGCTAGAAAAACTGTTTATAATAACTACATTGCAAATAGTTTTGTTTTACATAAAAAAAATTATAAAAATAAAATATTTAAAAAAAATAGTTTGAAATAGTAGTAGTAGTATATAGCTTTTCTCAAAAATTTTTAAATCATTTGAAACTGATATTATTTTTCAATTATTTTCGCTTTATTTTTTAATTTAGAAAATCGGTTTACAACTTTGGATTAACAACACGTTAACTCGTAGAAGTGCAAAAGGTGGGTTAATTTGGGATTAAATTTTTGTAGGTTCTAAAACGCACCCACCAGCATTTTTTTAAAGTCTTTTGATAGATCCATTGAAAACAGCAGTAGTGGTTTGCAGCTTCTTATAACAACAGAATACAACTAGATTTTTGCGACTTTTTTTAAAGAAGACAAGGGATGAAAAGGGACGTTGCACAGTGTTAATAAAATAATTTTTTTTTGATCAAATAACATTTCAGACCTCAATTCTTAACAGATTTTTTAAATTCTTTTTTTTTGTGTTTTAATTTACAAAATTTCACATACATCTGCTAGTTCGGATTTTCGAATTTTAAGTTCTAAATATTTTTTAATTTTTTGTAAGTTTTTGAGTTTTTCCACAAAAAACAATTAAAACTTCGGAGCATTTAAATAATCTACACCTTGAATTTAAGGTATTTTAATCCTCTAATAAGTAAAATTCTGAAATAAAAATATGCATTTAAGGCAAAATATTCAAAATATGCAATTATTGCAAAATATACAAAGACATGTACTAGGAAACCGATTTCATTTTAACGCAATTTATTAAATGTCACCATTAAAGCACACTTTTAAATACGGTTGGAAATTTATTTCTCCGTGTGTAAGAAACACAACGGTTGTATCGCATATTCAAAGTAAAAATTAACTTCAAAGTTGCCCAAAACATTTTTGTATTCAAAGTTGTTAATATTTAAAATTTTTATAACTCACTTTGAAACAGTATTTTAGATTGTTGAGATAATTTTATACATTGATTTTTACAGTTTTTTTACCACAAAAATTAGTCTTTTAAAAGTTTAATTTATCATCGCTCCGAAATTGTGGTCTTTGTTAGTTAATTATTGTTTTTTATTTTATTTCATTTATTTATTTTTCTTAAAATTTTTTTTTGCTTTAGTATAAATTTATTAAATTTTAAACGAAAAGTATTCTTTTTTCAATACTCAGAGAGACGTATAAGCAACTCGTTTCTTCAGACTAGAAGGAAAAAGTATTAAAATTGGTAAAACTGGACTCACGATATTTTAAAATTTATTTCACAAACTTTCCAAAAAATATCGTAAAATTGACGATTCTTAGAGAAAATCATCTGGCAGTACTGACAGTGTTGCCAAAGCAATGGTGAAATATGACATAAAACCAAAGAGTGAGTGAAAACCCTAAATGGCTTGAGATAATTAATAAAAGGCTTGCATCATGGTTTAATAGAAATTATGAATAATAAACTTAATAGTGAATTTTTATTGTTGATCTATATAAATTGTATGTGAGTTGTTGGTTAGTTCGGTTAAAGATCATGAATATTTTTCCATATTAACAGAAAAATTATAATTTTATTTGTGATAATTTACTTTAATTAATTAGTTGAACTGGCAACTGTGGTAATAATTAACAACTAAACATAGCTTTATAGAAAATAAGTTCGCAGCAAATTTCGTCATACTCAAACTAAGTTACGGCCTATTTTTAACCTAACTAGTTGAGTTAAATAGATGATGTTTACAATTTAACACTTTAAGGCACGAAGAATGTTGATGAAGGCCGTTGCGGGCTAGAAAGTTAACTCCATTCATGCAGGTGTCAAATAACTTTTTTCTAATTGGTTTTTTTCTGTTAATTAAAGTAAATTATCACAAATAAAATTATAATTTTTCTGTTAATATGGAAAAATATTCATGATCTTTAACCGAACTAACCAACAACTCACATACAATTTATATAGATCAACAATAAAAATTCACTATTAACCACACACAAGGTACAGTGCAAAAATTCGCTTAATATATATGCTCGACATATGTTGAAAAACGAATAAAATCTTCAATGTTTGATATTCCTTCACTTACAATGTAAAGGATAGAATATGATGACATTTGAAAATAACTGCCAGTCAAATTTCAACTTAATTAGTTGAACTGGCAACTGTGGTAATAATTAACAACTAAACATAGCTTTATAGAAAATAAGTTCGCAGCAAATTTCGTCATACTCAAACTAAGTTACGGCCTATTTTTAACCTAACTAGTTGAGTTAAATAGATGATGTTTACAATTTAACACTTTAAGGCACGAAGAATGTTGATGAAGGCCGTTGCGGGCTAGAAAGTTAACTCCATTCATGCAGGTGTCAAATAACTTTTTTCTAATTGGTTTTTTTCTGTTAATTAAAGTAAATTATCACAAATAAAATTATAATTTTTCTGTTAATATGGAAAAATATTCATGATCTTTAACCGAACTAACCAACAACTCACATACAATTTATATAGATCAACAATAAAAATTCACTATTAACCACACACAAGGTACAGTGCAAAAATTCGCTTAATATATATGCTCGACATATGTTGAAAAACGAATAAAATCTTCAATGTTTGATATTCCTTCACTTACAATGTAAAGGATAGAATATGATGACATTTGAAAATAACTGCCAGTCAAATTTCAACTTAATTAGTTGAACTGGCAACTGTGGTAATAATTAACAACTAAACATAGCTTTATAGAAAATAAGTTCGCAGCAAATTTCGTCATACTCAAACTAAGTTACGGCCTATTTTTAACCTAACTAGTTGAGTTAAATAGATGATGTTTACAATTTAACACTTTAAGGCACGAAGAATGTTGATGAAGGCCGTTGCGGGCTAGAAAGTTAACTCCATTCATGCAGGTGTCAAATAACTTTTTTCTAATTGGTTTTTTTCTGTTAATTAAAGTAAATTATCACAAATAAAATTATAATTTTTCTGTTAATATGGAAAAATATTCATGATCTTTAAACCGAACTAACCAACAACTCACATACAATTTATATAGATCAACAATAAAAATTCACTATTAACCACACACAAGGTACAGTGCAAAAATTCGCTTAATATATATGCTCGACATATGTTGAAAAACGAATAAAATCTTCAATGTTTGATATTCCTTCACTTACAATGTAAAGGATAGAATATGATGACATTTGAAAATAACTGCCAGTCAAATTTCAACTTAATTAGTTGAACTGGCAACTGTGGTAATAATTAACAACTAAACATAGCTTTATAGAAAATAAGTTCGCAGCAAATTTCGTCATACTCAAACTAAGTTACGGCCTATTTTTAACCTAACTAGTTGAGTTAAATAGATGATGTTTACAATTTAACACTTTAAGGCACGAAGAATGTTGATGAAGGCCGTTGCGGGCTAGAAAGTTAACTCCACTCATGCAGGTGTCAAATAACTTTTTTCTAATTGGTTTTTCTGTTAATTAAAGTAAATTATCACAAATAAAATTATAATTTTTCTGTTAATATGGAAAAATATTCATGATCTTTAACCGAACTAACCAACAACTCACATACAATTTATATAGATCAACAATAAAAATTCACTATTAACCACACACAAGGTACAGTGCAAAAATTCGCTTAATATATATGCTCGACATATGTTGAAAAACGAATAAAATCTTCAATGTTTGATATTCCTTCACTTACAATGTAAAGGATAGAATATGATGACATTTGAAAATAACTGCCAGTCAAATTTCAACTTAATTAGTTGAACTGGCAACTGTGGTAATAATTAACAACTAAACATAGCTTTATAGAAAATAAGTTCGCAGCAAATTTCGTCATACTCAAACTAAGTTACGGCCTATTTTTAACCTAACTAGTTGAGTTAAATAGATGATGTTTACAATTTAACACTTTAAGGCACGAAGAATGTTGATGAAGGCCGTTGCGGGCTAGAAAGTTAACTCCATTCATGCAGGTGTCAAATAACTTTTTTCTAATTGGTTTTTTTCTGTTAATTAAAGTAAATTATCACAAATAAAATTATAATTTTTCTGTTAATATGGAAAATATTCATGATCTTTAACCGAACTAACCAACAACTCACATACAATAAACTTAATGTCAAAAAACCCCAAAAAAAAAAAATGTAGGTAAATGTAAAGATTTTAGAATTTAAAGTTAAATATTTTTTATCTATAAGAATATAGATTTCAAAAAATCTTAAACAACTAACGCTGTCAGTCCACATTTATTAAAGTTTTTCAACCATTAACCAACAAATGCGTCAAATGAGCGTTCTATACTTACTATATTCCGATAGAAAACTAAATTTTCTAAATATTTTACAAAGAAATTTTTCGTGTGCCGTCCACGGCATGGAAGCGAGAAAGCTTCAAAATCAAAATTTCGTAAAACTTCAAAAACTAATTTTTTGTTTTAAAAAAAATATAGTTTTCCAAAATCTAAAAAAAAAACAATTTAAATTGACTAAAAACTCTTTATAATAAAATATTAGTAAGATTGAAGCTTTATCTTTTATAAAAAGTCCTTACTTTAGTCCAAGGACTCACAGGATTTTATCAGGATTCCTCTAAAGGACAACGTCTTAACTTATAAACTAATAGACAGATTTTTATGAAATTTTGCAGAAAGAAGACATTAAGTATTTATAGCAAAGCGTTCAACAATATAAATTTAAGTTTAGATACTTTTTCGCCTAGTTTCGTTTTTTCCAAAAAGCGAAAATCCCGATATCTTCTTAAATAGGAACAGAAAAAAATAGTTTTTCGAGCGTGGTTATATCTTGGTAAGAGAAATATTTTTTGTCCAAAACTTTTATTTTATATGCTTTAGTTTTCAAAATGCACCCTAAAACATTTTGGCTCATATCGCCTAAATTAGGCAACGATAAACATTTTTGTTGAAGAACTTATTATTTGTTTTTAGGCAGCAGCACATGGTTTGAATTTCGTTGCAAAACATCGTCTGCCAGTTCAATGAAAAAATATAATTTTGAGAGTTGTTGGATATTTTAAACTTTAACCCATCATAACTTTTGCGTCTCTTACAGAAAGTGATTTTCGCAAACGGATTTGAAGTGTGAAATATTATAGATGTGCCATAATATTTGAAAAAAATTTGAGCCCCATCTTTATATATTTCTGAGAAAAGCCAATACGCAGTGGGCGTCTACAAAGGCCCCTGAAAAACTTCTCTTCACATATTTCTTGTATTCATAATAAAATATTATTAAAAATTATAAACTATTTACAAGTTCCAATATCCTTCTATTTATTATCTTTTTTAAAATATATTTTTTATAAATAACCTGAAGGTCGATGAATGTAACAGATTGTGGATAAGATTCTTAAAATCCAAAATCATCTGGTTATATGTTGAAACCTTGACAAAATTATTTGAAAAGAAAATAGTACGTGCTTTTTTCTATCTCTTATCTACTCACACTGCAACATATGTATATACTACATTGTATATATAGAAATTAAGTATGTGTGAGTCCTTAAGAACAACACCAGTAAAAGAAATAACATCTTGACAGACGATGGTGAAGTTGTAACTTTCTACCTCAGATGAGGGTTGTTGTTATTGTTCTAGTTGTAGTACTTACTCGTATGCTTCATGACAAGCTGCATGGACGTACAATTAAGATAAATGTCGACTTTCAACAGTTCATAAAAATAACAAACAACAAAAATATTTTAAAATTGGATGAGAGTATAAACAGAAAAATATATTAAAACATTAGAACTCTATGCGTTGGTCCTGGTTCATGTTGAAGATGTAGGAACTAAATTGCATATTTATTATATAATAAAGAAGTCACTAAATTCAAAATTAAATGTGGCTTTAACTCACAAATCACGGTGCGCCTGAGTGAATTTAAATAAAATTTTGCGTGTTACTCCAATCTGAAAACGGATTCTGCTTATAGATGTTCTAAAAAACATTTTCCAACGAAAAAAAAAAAACTAATTGGTGCTTTTTTTCGCGGCCAATCAAAATTTTCAAAATTTGGGCTGTCTTTAGTTTAGGGTCCATCTTACAGATTTTGATAAAAAAAAACCAGGAACGATTCAGATACGTGAGCAGAGTCCTAATTTTTTTTTGACAGACACACCCCCTTTAGAGCTAAAGAGTGACATCTTTTAAGTTTCAATTTCTCAAAAATTACTTATCTGTTAGGGAGAAATTATATGTCACTGGAAAGCTTATAAGATATTCTTTCATATGGTATATACATATCTATACATTTTCATTTTCCATGGATGGAAACGTGTTATTTCACATTAAAACTAAAAATTACAGAGAAACAAAACAAAAACTCTGTATTTTGTGACTAGACATGAGACCAACAATAAAAATACTAATTTTTTTTTTGTTGGAATTGTATACACAGAACATATTTTTATTTTAGCTAAATTTGGCTTTGATCGAATATTTAAAAATTATATGGCAATTTTCAAAGTCTCAAAAATTTTTAGCTGATGAGTAAAACAACAAGTTAAGTCAAGTTTAACTACAAACAAGACTCCAGAATTTTTCGACCGATTTTAGAGAATTGTTAGAGTTTGTTTGGTAAATTTTCGACCGATTTTAGAGAATTCTTAGAATTTGTTTGGAAATTTTAGCTTTAGAATATCACCATTTTTGAGAAAACTTTTGCATCATGAAAGTATGGCAGATTTTTTTGGAATTATTGTGACCGGTTGCATACATAGAAAAAACTAAAAACGGCTTTTAATTAAAAAATTGTTGAATCAGTTAATTTTGCACCGGGGAAAAGAATAATAATTGAGAGAGAATTGAATTTTCGAAATCAGCTGTTTTGCTTTTTGACGATTGAAAAAGGCAATTAAAATTGTCAACGTTTGCTCTGCATTGCACAACATATGCATTTTTTTTAAATTTAATACCGTTTTTATTGATTGCGAAATTTCGGAGAATTTTACCACCCAAGAATGTGATGTTATGCCCTTACCATCGCCACAGTATTTAACTGATGCACAAAACTATAGAAATAATATTGGAAATAATTTATAGTATTTTTGTATATATATTTAAATATGTATATTTGTATATATATATATATCAAAAAAATAAAAGAAAACTTAAAAAACAAACAAACAAAACTTAGAACTTAAAAGCAAAACAAAACTTAAATTATAAAACTTCAAAAGCAAACTTAAATACTAAAACTTAAAAAAAAAAATAAATTCAGGTCACATTTCATTTGGACTTAACATTTGTATCTCAAGTCTTCTAATTGTAACAGTCTCTTATTTTTCTTCCTCTACTTCTCTGACTCTCAACTTTTCCATAACCAAGTTATGCCGCTTTAGCTCTTCCAACTCGGTTTTCTGAGCTTTCTCAGTTGTTTTAAAATGATGCTGTTGAAGATCGTAAAGCCGGTCAGTAAATCGATAAACCTTTTTGATATTTTGCTGCTAATCTTTCAAAGCTACCGAAATATCTTTTTGGATAAGCAGCTCCTCTGCAAGGGCATCGGTAGAAGAAACTTTTTATGTGGGGAGTTCACTTTTTCGTTTTTTTGCCGGTAGCTGATGGAGTGGAGTCACTTTGTCAACATTATTCTCTATCACATCTGCCAGTAACAAATCTAATGAGCTCTCAATGTTTTCTGGAGTTTGTGCCGCCATTATGGAAGACCCTAGTCCGAAACTGTTTGCCACACCTTCAACTGACTCTTTCATACCAACTAAATGGTATATAGTTTCTTCAGTGGGCGAAAGCTTCCGCTCAATATTTGGGCCGCCACCAGTTCCTTTAATGGCTTTAAGATTTTGGGACTCCGCGCACATACTTCTTTTGATCGGCACAAACCTGTAAAATATTTGGCAGTAATATATATACATACATTTTTAAGGACAAACTTTGTCATTCTTACCTTCTTCCATTCGGTAACATTTTTCTTTGGTGGCCCTGCTGAGTTCAATTTTTTCTCAAAATTGCACCAAACCCTGTTGAGCTCCTCCTTGCTTCCTTTATAAAACCGCACGCAATATCTGGGTGCGTTTGCATTGTACTTAAGATAATCTCTATCTGCTGCTTATTTGATGTTTTTGACCTGAAAGTAAGAATAATGCCATAATAATAACTAAAATAACAATAATTTATTAATTTTTTATAGAAAAGATAAAATACTTACATTTTTGCACAGAGTTCCCTTTAATTTTTTGGCGGAATAATTCATACAAATGCTATCAAAATTCTTCATATTATTGACATTCATAATACCTCATTTTTTCCTGGGGAAGATTTTCCCATTTTCGAAAATCGTTTAGAATAAGGGAAAATTGAATTTATTAAGAATAGGGGATCAAGGAATAGGGAAAAAATTCTCACGGAATTGTTATTGAGAATTGGGCTGAATATCAAATAAAACTTTTATTGAAAATTAAAAAGAAAAAAAGTTATAAATAAAGTTATAATACTTTATTTATATATATATTATGTTTGTGTGTGTGCTTGTTCTGTTCGTAAACTTCAAATGCATTTGATATTTGATACTGAAAACTTTCCATTTAAGCATGCAGTGCATTAAAAAATAATTTGAGAATTTTGTCTAAAATAAAATATGTATTTATATATTTAAAAGTCAGTTAAAATATTAATTGATTCAATTAAATATTTGTTTAGAAACAAATTTAATTCAAATCAAATCTTTATATAGATACTTTATGTTGATAATTTTTTCTGTGTAGTACATAAACATTTTTTGTTTTACGGCATAAAATTATGCGATATATCGCGACTCATTTAAAATTTATTATGCTATTAAATTTGACCTTAGTCTGTTTTTTAATCCCAATAGCTTTTTAACGTTGTATGAGGAGGGTGTGTTAGGAAAACAAAAAATTGAGGTAAAAATCTTCAAAAGTTAAATATTGAAGTTTTTTTTTCAATTTAACATTTTTTTCTAATTTAGATAATTTTTTTTTAAATTTTGCAGATTTTTTTTTTTAATTTGGCGAATTTTCTCAAAATTTTTGTTGTATTTTTTTTCTGACAATAAATTTTAAATTTTAGCAATTTTTTTAATTTTTGACAAGTTTTTCACTTTTATCGATTTTTTAAATTCTGGCGATGTTTTTAATTTTTTCTATTTATTGTCTTTATAGGTTATACTTGAAAATTTGTGTGCACCCAATACAATTTCAATTAAACATTTTATTTCTGTGCAATGTAATGCGTTATTCGTTGCATTTCAAAAGCGTTAAAAAATAGAATTTTAGTGTTTTATATTTAAAAAGTGTATTTTAAAAGTATTCTATTGATTCTATTTTACATTAAAAGCACTCTAAAGAAGCGGTTTTTACCCGCCAAGAAAAGAGTGGAAATATTTAAAGAAAAAATTTACATTCTTCCTAAAAATTTAGAAAAATATTCAAAGTTGGTAATTTTATGTAGAAAAATTCGTTAAAATTTCTGTGGGATAAAATGATCAAAAACTAATATTTTTAAAATGAAATTACCTTTTAAATCTAATTTTTTATATTTAAAAATATACGAGGGCGGATCAATAAGTCGGTGGCTTTTTAAATAAAACACAGTTTTTTTGCAAAAGATAATCTCCTTTTAGCTAAATACACTTAGTCCAACGTTTCTCCAATTTTTGTATCCCTTCCAAAATAGGATTTTTCGAGGTCCATAAAATAGGCTTTTCTTGGCCATATGGGGTTGTTTAATCGGTCCAATAAGTTGGCAATAATATTCGCCGTATATTGTTTTTTCCTTTTGAAGGCAATCGATATGGATTATCCCGCCTTCATTCCAAAAAACTGTTGCCATCACTTATTGGCCACGATTTCGTTTATGGTCAATTGAGAGCAAACGCGGCAGCCATCTTGCAGACAGCTTTGTTAAACCCAACTGATCATTTAAATTTAAAACCTAACTGCCTTATGAAATGTCTATGGCATCAACAATCTCACGCACCACAACTCATGCGACCACAACGAAAATCAGTAAAACACTTTTTTACCACTTAAAATCGATGATGCAGAGTTCCCATAGTATTTATCAAGCTTTTCCAAGAGGTTGTATGTTTTGAACAGCTATGTAACGCAAAGTAAATGACGGAACTTGCTCAAAATTTGTCAGTAGTCTATTAACATGTGGTACTTGATGGTAGCGGTATTGCATTTCATATAACTACGAGGGAAGTTCTAAAAGTCACGGACTTATTGATCTGCCCTCGTATTTAGAATATAGATCATTTTTTTATAGATAAAATATTTCCAAATTTTAAGATTTTAGCATAGAAGAAAATCATGGGAATGTAAGAGTTTTTCTATGGCTTTTGAGATGTGTAATTTCATAAAAGAAAATTTAGAATTTCTACTTAATGTTTCAGAAATACTTTGATTACCTTCATACATAAAAATTTTTCGCTTTTTCTATTAAAAATTATCCAGCGATACTATCCAAATTTTTAAAATTTAGGTTTTTTTAAAACGTTTTTAATAAAAATGTTTAACTTTCTATAATTTTGTCATCACCCGAGAAGAGAAATTGTCAAAACTTAAAAAAAACTGCTAAAAATAAACTTAAAGTTCTCAAATTGACAAAAAAATAATAATATTTGCCAAATTTAAAAAAAAAATACCCGAAATTAAAAATCACTAAAAAAGTCTTTAAAATTTAAAAAATTACCAAAAGTAATTCTAAAACCTCCATATCTTGAAAAAAATAAAATTTTAGCATTTTTTTTCTTCCCTTGTTTTTTTTTTTTTTAAATTTTAATTATTTTTTTAAAATTTCTTTTCAATATTGTCGTTTTTTGTTTTTGTAATTTGGCGATATTTTTTAATTTTGGTCAATTTTTTTTCCAATTTATTGAGTTATTTTAATTTAGGCCTCTTTTCGTTAATTTAGGCGATTTTTTTAAATTTTATCGATTTTGGTGGTTTTTAGTTTTGGCGATTTCATTCATTTTGGTAATTTTTTTTTTTTGACTTTTTTTAATTTGTTGATATAACTGAAAATTATAAAAACTGAAAATTTTGTGAGGACCAAGTTAATTTTCAATTTTATATGAGATTAATATTAAACTTTTAATTGAAAGTGGTTTTGAAATCAAATAAAAGTTTAATTGAAATTTCTCCCATACAAAAATATCTTAAATTTTCTATTTATATTTGTAATTACCCCCATTTTAAACCACCCTCATATATTTTTATCTTTAAAGATAAAAATGTTCACTTCATTTGCATACAAACAAAAATAAACCAAATAAATCTCAAACAATAACATTACACTGCTATTCTAATAAACTCACTAGATTTCCGTTTTTATTTCTTCTTACAGGACATGGATTTCTTAAGAACCCCTTAAAAAGTACATACAACATCATGTGAACTGAAAAATTCTTCAAATGTCACCACGTACTTAATATAAATTGTCACGTTGTGTTGAGTTTTTCATCTTCAAAACTTGACATTTTCATTATTAGGTATGTTAATACTTATTTAACTTTTTCTATATCTTAACATAAAAAAATTCCAACAGTAGTTGTGATAAAATTTGATTTAAACCAAAATTTATGGTTTTCATTTCTAATGTTATTTGTTTTTAAACAAAAAAAGGATAATACAATTGAAGGGCTTATTGTGGAAACTTGATAAGAAACATTCTATCTTTTTGTTTCTTTACTCCTCTTAAAGGTTGAAAAACGCAAAAAATATGACTTTTGCAGGACGTTTATACTCTTTGCACTTGTAATAAGTATTAAAACAAGACTTCTATCAAATGTTAATCAATTTATATCAAAACCAAGAAGCGAAAATCCATAAATCAATAAATGTGGCTTATCAAGTTTTTACAATAAGCCCTTCAATTGTTGAAATATAAATGATTAATAACCCAACATTAAAAATATTTCATCATATTATTACAAACAAAAAATTATAATTTTTTTTTGGATTATAAAATATCATCGTGCGTCTGTTTTAAATTTATGTGTCTGCATTTTACATTGTAAATTTTATGAAGTGTAAATTGTTTACACAGCAATATCCTAATTAATGATATTGTTTAAATATAAATGTTTAAACATGATGCACAAAACCCTAAACGACAACATATTTCTATTGTATTTAATTATAACGAAATATTTAGCTGGCGAGAGTAAACGGATGCAGTAAAGCAAACCACTTGAGTATAAATGGCTTTAAAATGCTATACCTTGTAAAATTCTTGCCTTTTATACTCGAAAACAGTTAAAACGAAACGCAAATTGACGATTGAAAAAAAAAAAAAATTTATTGAAGAGGTATTATTTTAAGCTTACAATATGTTCTAACACCATATTTCTTTCGCCAATTTATTACAATCAGGATCCTTTTCGACATTTAGTCCATTTTTCGGTACGAAAACCAAATCACCCAAACCAAGCCAGAAACCAATTCATTAACCAGGCCAGCTATATTACGGGATCTATAATATAATTAAATTCCGCATTTTTTAGAAAAAGTATCATAATTTTGTCTATTTTCAATGTATTTAAACCAGGGACCGAAAATAACAGTTATTTTAAAATTTTTAAACAAAAAAGCAACTAGAAAGAAGTAAATGTCGGAAAACTATTTCAAGTATACCATTTTGATCCTTATGAACTAGTCTATAATAAAATGCATTGCTTTTTAAAATTTTGATATTTATTTTTTTTAGCAAAAATAAGTTATTTATTGATTTTTATTTTTTTGAGCAAAATAAAAATTATTTTTAATTTTTAATTTTTCGAGCAAAATAAAAGTTATTTTTTGATTTTTATTTTTTTTTAACAACAATAAAAGTTATTTACCAGGTGAAAATGTTTATATATTGTCATATATGGCCACATATATGAGTTCATATACGAATCCATATATGCTCGGATCCGAAATTTGAGGGTATATGGACATATATGGTCATATATAATGCAATATACTAATGTTCATATATGGTGATTTATTATTACTTTTCCCACATGCTCTTAAGTTTTTATCCAAAATATTGTCTTTTTATTAAAAGAAATAGTTTCTATTATGCTTCTAAGAACATGTTACTGATAAATTCATACATTTCATATTCAAAATGCATTAATAAAAACAAATAGTTAAAAGTGAAATTTTTTAAGAAAATACTATTTGGGAAAGAGTTTAATGAAAATTAATAAGAGTATGGATAATTTAAAACCAACTTGTTCTAAAAAAAATAAAATTCGATGAATTAGAAAATTATGATGACGGCGATAACAATAGTAATCAAGCCAACACAAAAGAAGTCAATTGGTACGAATACTTATGAATTTTGTAAAGAAACTTTAACTGAAATTCTTGTGTTTGATACACATAAAATATCATTGCCAAGTAATTATTATCATTTCAATTACGCTTATTCACAAAAAAAAGCAAAAAGCGGGATTTATTGACTTGAAATACGGATTTTAAAAAATTCGTAATTGCTTAGTTTGAATCATTCAAATTTTACTTCAAAAATTGATAGTTTCTAAAGAAAATCAGTTTTGGCACAACAAATGAATACATTTTAGACTTCGATTTAATTTTCAAATCCTATATCTGGTGCTGCAACGTTATTGCTATCAAAAAGCTTCAAAATTTATAATATTAAATATTATTAAATCATTTTATTTTTTATAAAAATTAAAAAAAATCTATTAAAAAGCAGGATAATCCCGCCAAAAGCGGGATGGTTTGTCAGGTTAAGTACTACCGATTCAGAATTAAGCACATAAAATGCGACTGATATTTCTTCAGATTAAGATGAGATATCTCATAACTCATTCTCTACTATCGTCCTTATGAATTTTACAAACTTTAAAATCTATTGTCTTTTATATATTTTTATCAGGAATTCGTACAGCAGAGAGAAGGGGTTAAAAATAAAAACTATTTCGTTCTTATATATGGTCATATCTGATAAAAAATTAAAACATATTGCCCATACATGGCATAATAAATGAACTCATATATGGAGATATATGTCATATATGAACTAAATATGCAATATATTATCATATATGGTGTCATACATATCCATATATCAACGTATTCTTTGAATGTATTTACCAATACATGCTTCCATACATTACATATATGTTCATATATGCAAATACATGGAACCATATATCATCATACATGAAACAATATATGACCATATATGAACTTTTTCACCTGGGGTGTTGATTTTTATTTTTTCGAGCAAAAATAAAATTTATTTTTGATATTTATTTAAATTTCTTGAGTTGAAATTCCATAAGTTATAAATTTTTATTTTTATAACGAATAAATAACAAATAACGTAGTTATAAAGGGTCCGCCAAATAACTTTTTTTTTTTTTGAAAATGTTATAAAAAAACTGCTGAATATTTTCTCAAATTTCTTTTTTTACTTGAAAGTACAATCCTTCCGGTTAATAATGGCAAATAATTTCATTAAAATGGCTGCCTCGGCTGGCCATTCAGTAGCCTACACGATCGGTCCAATTTTTAAGCACATTATCGATTGTTTGCAGCTGTATTCCTCCTCTTCAATTTTTTTGAACAAAAATTCGTTCAACATGGCCCGATAACGATCGCCATTGACGGTAACGGCCACTCCTTGCTCATTTTCGAAGAAAAATGGCCCAATTATGCCTCTGAACCAAAATCCGCACCAAACAGTGACTCGTTTTGGTTGTATCGGTACACACTCTGCAACATTACCATGCTTTTCAAAGTAATGTCGCAATATTTCCCCAGCGTTGTTCAAGCGTATACACAACCATATTCGTTCAGCGGAAGGATATAACTAATTATCTGTCAAATCAGACATGAGCTAAGTGTTACCATTCACGTAATAAGCACTAGTTGAAAAAAAAAATGTTAGATGGCGGACCCTTTATTGGTATGATCGAAATATATAAATTTTATGGTTAGTAAAATTAAATTCTGACGTCTAAAATATATGTACTTGATATTGGCATTGATATTGGCTCTAAAAAATAAATAACAAAATATTGCTTTTATTTTTGGTAAAAAAAAACAACCAAAAAATGACTTTTATACTTGCTCGAAAAAATAAAAATCAAAAAAAACTTTTACTTTTGCTCGAAAAAATAAAAATTAGAAAATAACTTTTATGTGTGCCCGAAAAAATAGAAATCAAAAAATAACTTTTATTTTTGCTCGAAAAAATAAAAATCAAAAAGTAGCTGTTATCATCTGACTTTTGTGAAAAAAGGAATAATTATTACGATCCCTGATTTAAACAAAAATATATAATATAATAGTTCTCAGTTAGTGGGAAAACTAGGTTATCTGAATGTTTAATGTTTGCATGGAATTCTCACTTCTTTTAAAACGTTTTCTGATGATGGGAACCTAGAAAATTCCCGAAATAGATATATCAAAACTTTAAACAATATCCAATAAAAACCGAAAAAAGCTTGTACTTAATAGTTGTGAAGTTTTAAAAATCGAATTTTTACTCGAGAGCGTTGGTTTAAAAATGAAATCCAATTCAAATGTCTAGCAAATGACAACTAGATGTGCTTTCTTTTGTTTAATTTTCTTTCCATGTGTTTTCTTTTGTTTAATTTTAATGTAATCTTAAGTTTAATTTTACAAAATATGCTAAAATAAATTGAAAATATGAGAAGTATGCAGCAAGAAATGGCAAAATATGCATTTATAGCAAAATATACTAATAATAAAAATATGCAACAACAAATCGATGCCATGTTATTCTTAATTCTTCGATTCGCAAAAGAATTTGGTCAAAATCAATTTTGGGCTAATAGCAAAACTCGCATTTGCATGAAAGTCACTGCCCTGATCATGAAGAATAATTATTGCAGTGTATTGAGTTAACTAAAATATATACTAAATAATTGAAATTTGATAAATATTAAATCTACATCCATTGCACTTTATCACATCTACTCTTAAAAAACACAACAAACATAAATTTTCAAAATTTCTCTCTTATTCAATGTCTGCACAAACGGTTTAGTATTGTATCAATACCACAACATTCCTATTGGATTGTAGTACGTACTTAACATCATGAGTTTGAGTTTTAATACACGCGGTTATATCCTCTTGAATTCCAATTAAAACAAATCAGAATCCTGTTTGCTTTCGTGACGAACAGTCCGTGAAAGTTATTAAATCCAAAAACTAAACACACACAAACACAGTGTTAGTGTATTAGACAACTACAAAAACAACAAAAAAAAGAATAAAGGATTATAGTGAAATTGAAAAAAAAACACCTGAAACTATTTGAATACTCCACCAACTCTAACAACTGTGTAAAGTAGTAAAAGTTGTGTTTATTCAAGTGAGTAAGTTTGGGAGTGAGAGTGTTGTATTTCTGTATAAACCCTGCAGGGAATGTGAGTAGTAAAACTGTAGTGTTGTACTAGTGACATTGTCACCAGTACTACTGACCAGCTATGCCCCAGCCAATGTAATCTACTATTGACATCTAACACAGGCTTGTCATTGAAAATCCACCAGTAGACCTTATCACTACTGTCGTGGTAGTTCTTTTAGGACCACATGGAGACATTTGAACCACAGATTCACTAGTGCATTTTAGTAACTCTGGTCTACATATTTGGCGCTTCTCAGGCGATCCAGAGGTTAAGGCGATACACTTAAACACATATATTTTTTGTCTGAAGGAAATTTTTTATTAAGAAAAGCTTAAATTACAGTTTTTAAATAGAACCTTATACAACTAAAAATTAGTTAAATCAGTCTGTTTTTAATATTTTATAGCTCATTTTCTTCAAGGATGGCTTAACCAGAAATATACTAGATCTGTTGTCTGTAGCTAGTTTCTACTCGTGCGTAGAAGGAAAGTTGTCGACTTATTCACTAGTGCAGTTGTCGCTAGAGAAAAGAGTGTTGACAAAGGGACACTTGACCCCAGGCTGACTGCAGGGAACCCATAGAAATAAACCTGTAAAAACAGCAGAAAAAGTTATTAAACCTTACGTTGACGTTGCAGAAGAAATTGCTAAAATTAGTTAAATATTAATAAAATGAGAACAGCAAAACTAAATCTGTTAACTTTACAAAATTTTATAATTTTTTATATTCGAGTTGAATTTTAGTAAATTGAACATAGCAAGTTATTGTGCTTAAATTAGCAAAAACTTTTACTAAATATTTGTTGACTAAAAACAACAAGCAACAACACAAAAAATTATGTTATATTTACCTTACCCAGTAAAATAGTAAAATCCAAATAACAGGTTGAAGAACAACTTCCCAGTAAAATAATAAAATCCAAATAACTGGTTGCAGAACAGCTTATACTGTATTGTAACAGGTTCTAATTTCTGTTCTGCAACTGGTTCTTTTCATATGGAGTATGTCCTATTTGCAACAGGTTCTTTACCTCCAAACTAGAACTGATTGCTTTGGAACCGGTTCTAGAACCAGTTATAGAACTGGTTCTGGGACAGTAAAACCTTACCTTTTTACTCCCAGGAACCTGTTCTAGAACTAGTTCCATGTAACCGGTGGTAAAAGAAACTGTTCTAGAACAGATTCTAAGGTAATCTATTCTAAAAAATTTTGCTGGGTTATTGTGTATTATAACAGGTTCTAATTTCTGTTCTACAACCGATTCTTTTTATATGGAGTTTGTCCTATTTGCAATAGGTTATTTACCTCCAAACTAGAACAGGTTGTTGTAGAACCAGTTCTAGAACCAGTTATTGAACTGGTTCTGGGACAGTGAAACCTTACATTTTGACTCCCAGGAACCTGTTCTAGAACCGGTTCAATTAAACCGGTGACAAAAGAAGCTGTTCTAGAACAGGTTGAAAGGTAATCTGTTCTGCTGGGTAAATTTATTAGAATGCAAATAACAATATATTTGCTAAAATCATCAGAAATTTTTGCTAACAATTCTAAACTGCTGATTTCACATTTTTTTAAATATTTGTCTACTAATATTTAGCAAATTTTATGCTGATTTTAACAAATTAATTTGTTACTTTTAATTAAATAAAATATAGCTAAATATTTGTAGATTCCACAAATTTATTTTTGCTATTTTTCCTTACTAATATTTATTAGTGTCCGACCGAACAATTCGGCCAAAAAACTATATTTTGTCGGTTTTTAATATCTAGAGGCAATGATGACAAATTTTGGTATTGGAAACATGTTTGCTGAACCGATTTAATTCGATTTTGTGTATAAAATTTAAGAGAAAAGCCGAAGTTTAGCTATTTTCAATTTGGCCGAACTTTCTGAGGCCGAACAGTGAAATCATTGCTTAACTAAA
This sequence comes from Delia radicum, assembly GCA_021234595.1. Classification (NCBI taxonomy): domain Eukaryota; kingdom Metazoa; phylum Arthropoda; class Insecta; order Diptera; family Anthomyiidae; genus Delia; species Delia radicum. The sequence continues at coordinate 64,703,491 of CM037854.1, read as the reverse complement.
GACTTTTCTTCAAATTTGACACTCAAAATAGCATCTAATTAGCCCAATAAACATTTTTCCATCCGCGAAATTTGTCCATAATGCTTTAAAATACCGAATACAGACCAAATGCATTTTCTGGCCGAACTGTTCGGTCGGACACTAATATTTATCAACAAAAAAAAAAAACTGCTTATTTTGGTTTTAGCAAAAATGTTTACTAATTTTTTTTTATAAGTGCATGAATTGTTTAAAGAAAATGAAGCAGTAGAAAACAAATATTTAAACTATGAATGTCCTGTCAAGTTATATCGTGTAATATTCCACTTCATGTTTAGTTCTTTTCAATTTCACTTTATATTTTTCCCATCTTCTGTTTCTACTTCTTGCTCACTTGAAATGCCCTCATTATACAAATGTTTGCCTTTATTGTATAAATTTATACGACTGTGTATTATGTTGTTGTTTTGTTTTCTTCTTATTCATGTTGATCCTGTGTGTGTTTGTATTTATCCTTTAAGATTATATTTTGTTGATTATATTTTATATACGTTTCCTTAAGTGCGTGCGCATATTATTATTATTTAGTGTCCGGTTGTTTTATTTGAAAAGTGCGTTATTGTTTCCTTTTTTTTTTGTATTGTTGATTGTCTACAAATATGTTTTGTAATAATAGTTTTTTATGCTTGAGTAGTTAGTGGTGTAGCATTGATATTGTAGTGTTTTTATTTCATGCTTCAATTAAATTGTTAAGGACTACGCTTTAATGACATGAACAAATTGTGCAAGACCAGAAAATATTTTAAAACACAAAATGAGTTTCATTTTGAGGAAAAATGTAGAATAATTGTATACGTTATTTATTTTTTTTTTATCACTGTTATGAGTTATGAAAATTTTTAATTGGAGTGAATTTGCAAAGTCACGTCGAATTAGGAATTCTTGTAATTTGCGTTTTATAAACTCTTTCAAATAAGTGTAGGAATCATATACCACAATATAATTAAGGTCATATTTCAAGAAGCGGATCTTGTTACGGAAAACGACCTGATTCTTATCACGTGGACGGAAAATTTAACGGTGACTTTATACACGCAAAGAAAAAACATGGTTGAGATAACCATATTAGCAGATTCATACAATTTTGGAATTATGATAGCGACAACCATGTTACTACGGTTGTGACAACCATACTCTTATATGATTATATATAATACTATGATAATTAAAATATCAAATTATTGTTCCAAATATATCACAATATTATCATGTTATGGTTTTGTAAATTTTTATGAATTATCATAATATTATCCCTACTGTATTCTATCATCATTCTGTTGAAGCTGTATTAAAACGTTATGCATGTTTTTTTTTTGGTTGCAAATAGTACAAACGTTCATTTATTTAACAATTTTCGAAATTACATAAACTGAGGTTAAAAATAATTGAAGTTATCAAATTGGCTACGTGTGATTGCAGCATTAAGGCACGCTATAATCACAAGTACAATACATTTATAATGATCATAACCATTTATAATGGTTCACTATACATTTATAATGATAATGACATATTTGTAGCAATCATAATATTTTCATTATAATCATATTATAATCACAGTTATAATATTTTGATCTAGAAAAATAATTTCGTCGTCATTTATTAAAATACTATGATTATTGCAAACATATTATGATTAGTTCGTACCACAGGCATAAAAAGCACGTGTGTTTTGTGTACATTTTCTTTCATATTTCTTTATGCTGTTTTTTTTAATATTTTTTTTTTTTGTGCGTGAGTACAAACAATTAAAAAATAAATCGCTTTTTTAACTTTTACTTAATTTGTAGCACTTTTATCTAAATATAGTAAACAATAACTTTATTTAAAGGGTGCGTGACAATTCAACTTTTGGCTGGACTTCCAAGGCGTTGAGTTTACAAAGTTATTCCTTCTTCCACAAAAAAAAAAAAAAAAAATTAGCACCGCTACGTTGTTCTTCGATTTTTAATGTGTTTTTTTTTTTGTTAATATTATTTAATTTGTTGGAGCTGACTGTTTCTTACAACTTCTTTTCACCAAATCTGGAACAAGAATTACACGAAAATACCGAATTCTCCCATAAAAAACAGACTGTTCATCTTATAGTTGTCAACCATACACTTAGAATATTATGAAGGTAAACCCCACTGCAAATGTAGTTAAAAACAAATGAAATTTCATTTAAAGAAAATACGACTTACATTTCCGTAAATTCAACTAACATTGTCATTTGTTTTTTAATGTTCAAAAATTACTAACAATTGTAGTAACAATTAACCACATGTTACTAAAAAATATTCAAAAATTTATTTATTTAAATAACAAAAATCATTTGATGTGATTTGTTTTTTAAATGAACTACAAGGTTAGTAAAAAATTTACCTTGTTCTACAAGTGATTGATATTTATATTAAAAATGAAGAAATTGTATTACAACCTAAACAACTACATATTTGTAAAGAAGAAGTTCCCTGAGTGTATTTTTTATCTGTTATTATCAAAACCAAAATCATGGTGTCAGCTATTATATTTTAAAAATATTAGATATATTCGAGTTGAATTTTAGTTTATGGAATGTAGCTCTTTAATCTGCTAAAATTCAAAAAAAAAACTTTTTCTGAATATATGTTGATAAAAAACGTCAAGCAAATGGTCCAGTGATGTAAAACGTGGCACAATTGTGGCACTTTTGACTGCTTGATGGCCCTGTGGTACTTTCTTATCTATTATGGCCCTTTCAGCTCAAAATTGAACTAACTACTTTAAACCGTTTAGTTCAGACTTTTATGAAATTTGCCTGATTTTTTTATTCGATGAGAGCATATGCTAGTTACTTAGAGAATGATCGCATTCAAAATCAAATATTTTCGTACCAGGAGGTCAGGTTTTAAAATTTTTGAATGCAGGACGATAACATTTTTAAATCTTTTTATATTTGTCCAAATTTTTAAAAGAAGTGCCGCAATTAATTTATTAATATTATTTTTATTTTAGTAAAAATCTAATAATCGAATTTTTTAAAAAATATGGCCCTACAGGGATGATAAATGGGATTTTCAAATAGTACCAACCAGCATAAAAATAGTACTGTTTCGACCCTCATAGTACTAAATACAAGTTTTTATTATCAATTACCGTTTTTAAAATTTATTTGTATATAAAAACAAAATTTAGTTGATTTTAGTTACAGAATTTATAAAAATTATCAGACTATTTCTTAAATTCACCTTTCTTGCAAGGAAATCTGTTTCATTACTCATTCGATTTTAGAATCACAATGCAAATTTGAAGATGTTTGCAATGGTCTTTTTGCAATTGTACTTTTTAAGATATTTATTTTTCACTTTTCGAACACTTTTTTTTTCTACTCGAACTCAAATAAAATCATCTTTAATCAATTCCATATACAACGATTGGATCCAAATAAATACATTTGATAAATATTAATTTATGAATGGGTAATTGAATTAAATGTTGAATCTTGAAGTTTCTCTGAAGTTTCTAAAAATAGAACTGTTGTGTTGTTGGAGTTGTACTACTGAGATTATGTATGCAACAAGAACAAAAACACCGTGTATTGAATAAAACTATTTTTAATCACAACAAAACTCGACCAGATGATAGATCAGTGCGCTAAAGCACTCTGTCTAACGTGTGGTGCGAGTGCATGTGGCGTTAGAAATCAGTTTATCTATACCATGGTCAGTGATTGCACAGAAAATTTCATATAGACGCAATCAAACAAATAAAAACATAACAAAAATTACATTATTCAAAAAATTCAAAAAAAAACAGGGTCACTGATGAAGGTTCAATACCAGAAACTCCGCAGTCTTATTCAGGAAAATTGAAAAATTTACAATGTAGTTATGATTTTTAGAAAATACACTCATTCTTCTCTAGAACGTCTTTCACAATTAAAATTAAATAAAATTGCATATTAGTTATAGTATTAATTGCAATTGTGTGAAAAAGACGTTAAAATTCAAACTCAATCTTTAATTTTATTTATATGTAAATAGTACTAAAAGAGTCAAAGGAGTATCATGGTACTTTTCCGGATCAAATAAAAAAAAGTACTATAGTACTAACTTTATCATCCCTGTGGCCCTATCAATGGTATTTTGGCCCTTTTAAATTGTCAATTTGGCCCAAAACAAAAAAACTCAAAATGCATCACTGAGATGGTCTAATTGACTTACAAGGAAACTACACATCAGCATATTTTATTGAAACTTTGATATGTTGCTGAGAACAAAAAAGTATTAGATATATATTTTTTAATGTGCGCAATCGCACGTTTAACTATACAAAACTATAGCAACCTAAAATTACTTTTATGTTATTTTACCGGTGCCTCGTTAATTTTTAACGTGAATCAAACGTGTCCATCAGGGCCATCCAACATATCCGCAAAGATATTTTAATGGGAAGCACCTTCTGAAGTTATTGAGGTTTGAATTTTGAAAATTATGAATTATTACTTATACCCCATAATTTGTACACCAATTAATATTTTTTAGTAGGCTGAAACTTTAAATTTTTTAATTATCTGTTTTATCAACCCGTATTCAACGCACTCTTTTAAAAATATGAACTGGGGTTAAGAGAGTTTCGAAGAAAATGTTTTAACAATGCTACTTTTAATTAATTAATTTTCCGGCTTTTAATGAATTTTAGTTTAAGTTGAAAGTCAATTTGTGTTGTTTAATGTATTATTTTCATAAAGTTTTTATAATAAACAAAAAATGTTGGTATATAAAATTTAACCTTGTTCGTATATAAAATTTAACCTTGGTTTTTCTTTATTCTTGATGTCCTTTGACTTTTAACGTATTTATTTTCTTTTGGGTAAAAAAAGATCATGCAGGATATGCTCCCATTTTTGAAACCGAAAACATTGAGCGCTTCGATTCATTTTCGAACAGTGCTTGTTCATGTATCGACGAACAAATATGTTCAACTGAATTGGTTCATCATTTACGCCAGTATTTACCAGACAAACCGAATCCATTGGGCGTTAAGTACATTGTTTTGTTTGAATCGATTTAAATAAAAGCGGATTCTGTTTCTAGATGGTCTACAAACTATTTTCCAACGAAAACAAAAAAAATTTAGTTGGCCATTTTTGTTTTTCAAAATTTGGCCTGTCTTTACTTTAGAGACATCTTACCAATTTTGATAACTATTTTAGGAACGATTCAGATACGCGAACTGAGCCGAGAAATATATTTTTTTCAGACACACCCCCTTTTTAGGCGGCAAGGCATAAAAGTTAAACTTTTTTAGTTTAAATTCTTTCAAAAATCACTTATCTGTTGGGAACATTTATATCTTATTGGAAAGCTTATAAAATCTCCTTTCGTATGATATATATATATTAATTTTCCAGGGATGGAGCGTGTTACTTCATTTTAAAATTAAAATAAAATTTTTTAAAAAAATTTAAACTTAAAAAAATTAGCTTTTAAAATTCTCTACTCAGTTCACGTATCGCTCTTACAGTTTTTATCAAAATCTATGAGGTGCCCTAAACTGAAGATAGGCCAAATTTTAAAAATGTTGTCATTAAATTTTATTTTTTTATATTTAAAAGAAAAACTAAAACATTTGGCTAATACACTTTTTAACAATCACGAAAAAGTACTATATAATTTCTTAAAAATTTGCCACGGTTATGCGATAACGAATTTGATATATATACTTTATCTGTTTAGGGCACATTAACGAAACATACCTGTAAATGTTCCTCTACTTCTTCGAGCATTTCCAAAATTAAAAAATTGCAAAAGTTACTGAAAAATATTATCAGTTTAAAAGTATTCGAAACAGTTTTGAAAAAAGTCACTATAATTTTAAAAAAACTGTAAATATTTGACTAAAATTTTTTTAAATTAACTTCATACTAGATACATAATATTCCCCCAGGGGGGGTTTTTTTTTGTGTAAAATCCTTTTTTCCAAAGCTTAAATTATACAGACAAAGTTATTTAGTATTGCATATATGTATATACAAATATAATAAAATTTTAAATGGTTCCCATGAATTTAATGATTTAAAAACTGTTCTGCACACCCTGTATTCTTTTATTCAAACATAAAAAAACTGCTAATAAGAATATGCTGTGTAAACATTAAAAACAGAAAAACAGCATTAGAAAATGCATGAGAAAACACAAACACAAGAGGAGCAAAAAAAAAAACAAAGAAAGAAAAATTCGAAAAATACTACAAATCTCATGGAAATGCAATCAGCAACATAATGTAAACACACGCACAAACATTCATTCAAACAAAACTAACAACAAATTTAAACACATGGTGTTATTTATAAAGAGAACCTACACAAACAAATGTTAGGAGACAGGCATACAACTATAATTAAACGTTAAAACAAAATATCCGTCTGCGGTTAAGTTCGTGTTTTTTCTTGCTGTATCCTCTTCCATACAAAAAAATGCCTAAACGGATTTTAAAGGATACAAAGTAAAAAAAAAAACAAAAGATGAAACTGAAAGAGAGGAAGAGGAAGTAAGAAAAATAACAAAAATTAAAATATTTAGCAAATTGGGAGAAGAGAGGTTTTTTTGCACACAAACCAAAATATTACGGTAATTTGAAAAAAAAACACAATTACTCAGAGTAATTAAACCAAAACTGAGAACAGCAAAAGAGAGAATTGTTCTTAGTTAGTCTAGGGGGTAGTTTTTTTTTTTATTAAGGGAAATTTTTATTTCGTTTATGCTAAATATTGGTGGTGAAAATTCTGTAACCGTTATAGTAAAGGATTTTAAAAAATTGAACAAGATTTTGCTCTCATTGTGTCGTTTGCGTTGCTAGAGTCAGGACGTGGTAAATGTTTAAATACGATATTTAAACGGTTAGTCGGTTAACATTTGCCATACAGAAAAAAGTGAAAGAATTTTTCTTTTATACTACTTTACCATACATATAGAAAATTTTAAAGTAGATATAGAAAAAAAAGAAGAAAAATGGGAACATTTTCCTTAAAATTTTCCAAATAAATTACAGAAAGTTTTTCCAGAAAAACAAAAATTTGTGTAAAAGTAATTAATTTATTGAAATAAAAAAGAAAATTTTAAAAGTTTGCCATAGAAATTAAACAAAATTTTAAATAAAAATTCGGGTTTGTTTTACCAAAAAAGGGAAAAATTGAAGTTTATCGTGTGCCGATAAAAACCCTTTGAAAGAAAATTTTATGAAAAATTTAAATAATAATAATAAAATATAACAAAAAAAGTGTTCAATTTATAATAAAAAAAATAACAAAAAAGTAAGTGAAAATTTTTCTAATAAAATAAAAAAGAAATTGTGTGCGTTAAAACTTGTATATTCTAAGGATTTCAAAAGAAAATCTTCCCCCTCGAAAAAAATCAATAATTTGGATTAGCAGCAGCAAAAGTAAAGGATACTTAAATAAGGAATAAACGGGACATATAACAAAATGTAAGATTTTCGGCATATAGTTACAAAAAAAAAAGGATAAGAGACTGTTAAAATATTTTACTATAAATTGAAGCAAGATTTAAAAAATGTCATTAAAACAAATTTAATATAATGTTTTATTTGACTTATTATAAAAAAACAAAAATATTTAATTTTTGTGTGTGTGCCTTTTCTTTTATTTTGCGGAGGTTAACACACCTTAGTTTTATATACATACACATAATCGTAGAAAAAAAATACCATTAAGAAGAAGCATTTTATACACTCAACTAAAAAAGAAGAAGAAAAATAGAGGCCTACTGCTATTACACTCATAGAAAAAAGTTTCACTATTACAAACGCGCATGCACTTGTGCAAAACCTTAAAAAAAAACAAGTTCTAGTACCAGTTACAAATACTATTGCACAGTAGGACAAAAAGTTATACTTTTCTATAAATCATTGAATAAATTGAAAATGTAGTTATATTAACTCGAAACTACGTAGAAATTGGACAATCCTTTCCGATTCGATTATTTTTAACAGAAATTATATCCTAAAATACATGTTGGAACATACATTTTTAAATCGCATGGACATCCTGTTACAACTTAGTGCAATAAGATTTAACGTTTAAGTTTTCTCAAAGAGAATCACAGTGGGTCTGGCATGGTTAATATTTTTTTTTAACCGGATCGACAAATTTCATTACATTCTTTATTCTGGAAGAAACTGAATTAATGTTTTAAGCATTTGCATTAAGGGAATGTTCGCTAAAGTGGCTGGAAATTTTTCAGTCCCACTCTTTACATATGGTAACACCCTAAAACAGCTATAAACGATATATAAAACGTTTTAATTAGTTTTAACAACTTTTTGTCGATTTGATATTATTTCTAAAAATGTAATATTCTTTTAGAGAGTTTTCGACGATGTTCGCTAATGTGGACCTTTAGATTTGTTGTGAAAACTGTTGTATAACTTTTTGGTATTAGTTTCAACAAGAAAATGAGAAAGCAGGAAATTCTTCTTATTTATAAATTTCTTGCTTTCTTTGAAAGGGGGTAGTGGAGAGATTAAATTTGGGGCAATATGAACGGCATCAAACATGGCAACACTGTAATTGCGCAAGATGATAACTTTTAGAACCGTTGTTGCTCGTCATCTGAGGGAGAGTTAGCGAAAGTAGCATTTTGGTTCATAGCCCTGATTAATTATTTTACTTCGACAGGGTTAAGTGTTACCGAAGGTCGGTGCTGTAATATGTATAAGGTATGTGAAATTCATACATATTGATGTTACCGTCGCCAGGGAAGGAACCCGCGATTATCTGACCATTACGCCACAACAAACACGCTTAAATATTTTACATATATAATCTGTCAACTTAAAGATATGTGGATAAGAAAAAAAGTTCAATTTTAAACAGAAAAAAATATATAAGTGAAAATGTGTGTCTGGAATTTTTTGATCTCATGCCTTACTTTAATTACTTGAAACTCTTTAAATACTTAAAATACTTGAAATTCTTTGAATATTTGTTATGCTGAACATGTTTTATATGACAAAATACTGGAATTATTTAAAGTAGATAGAAAACTTTTAATATATGAAATATTTAATGTTCTTGACGTACTTGAAATATATGTTATATGCATGTGAAAATTGATTCGTATATTAACATATATGATCATATATGCGCTTACGTATGATCGTATATATGTATAGCTTGCCATATATGTTCTCATGTATGACCATATATGTTCGGATCCGAACTTTGAGGGTATATGGTCGTATATGTTCATATATGATCCATATGTGCTCATATATAATCATATACGACCATATACCCTCAAATTTCGGATCTGAAATCATATATTGAAATATATATAGCATATGCCAGCTATTCCATATATGATCATAGATATTTATATAAGAATCAAATACTTCAAATATTTGTTATACTTAAAATACTTGAAATTCTATAAATGCTTCAAAAAATAGGAATATTTGTAATACTTAAAATTCCTGAAATACTTAAGTATTTACTTGAAATAATTTTAATACTTACAACAATTCAAATACTAAGGAAATAAAAAATAATTATAATACTTAAAGTTCTTAAATTACATCAAATACTTCATATAATTGAAATAATTTTAGTACTTTCAATAATTAAAATACTAAAAAATACTTAAAGTACTTAAAACAGGGACCGTAAATAATGATTATTGCTCGTTTTTTTGAATCAAAAAATCAATCACTTAGAAGAGACATAAAAAAAAATTTATTGCACCATTATTATTATATTTTGAGAATCTTTGCATATCCGTCATGATTTTAAAATTTTTGATTTTTAAAGTTTTCTTCAATGGTAATGATTATTTTTGAGTAATAATAAAAAAAAAACAGCAATAATCATTATTTTTGAGCAAAAAAAAATAAAACTATTTTGAAATTAAAAATTAACCCCTTAAACCTCAACCACAAATATGATTGATGCATTAATCTGCTAGAGAATCTTCCAAAGAAGAGATTGATACCAAAATCTTTGATAAGCTCCTGAGATATGTCCATCCCACACATTGAAATTTAGTTTTATTTTGAGCGAAAAAAATAAAAATCATAAATAATGATTATTTTTGAGTTTTATTTTTTTTTGCTCAAAAATAATGATTATTGCGGATTTTTTTTATTATTACTCAGAAATAATCATTACCATTGAAGAAAATCCTTAAAACTCATAACATAATCATTATTGTGTAATTTTTATTATAAAACTCATAATGATTACGGTCCCTGACTTAAAAACTTGATAATTTATATTACTTGAAGTACTTGAAGTTCTTATAATATTTCAAAATATTGAAATGCTTGAGATAATAACAGTATTTCAAGTAATGAAAATAATTGTTATATTTTAAATATTAAAATATTTGCAATTCTTTAAGTTAACGAAGATCTACTGAAGATCTAGGAAGTGTATAGTGGTTACCTCCCATTGTGTAACATATGTGAGGTATTATTAAGGTATTGAAAAAGAGGTCTTTGTAAACATAAGCTCAGATGGAATTTTTCAAAATTTGCCGTCTTTGCTACCTGTCCAAAGCCCGTTGGCCAGAAAATCTTGTTCCTTAAAATATGACTTTACACAATGATATGAAACTTTTTACAATTTTGACTATGAAAATAGTAAAAAAGGGGCAAGGTCTTCCCCTTGATGGCCTTGCCAAACCACTAAAGTTATAACCTCGAAATTTGGTATATGGGTGCATAAACCAAGATTTTATGATATTTCCACAGCGAAGAAAATTAAGAGTGAAAATTGGAGCTTTGGCGACAAGGTCAAACCGGTTCGAATGTGGGCCCCCAATCTTATGAAGATATACTTTATGTATGTTTATATAATCTTGGAGTTTTAATGAAAAAAGTTATTCAATTTTCTTCTTAATATTCCGATACATAAAACAACCGATAACGACGTATCGGGTTTTAAAACTGGTGTTAACATAAAGTTTAAGAAACCCAGGTATTCGATACGAAGATGTTATATCGTCGTAGAATCACAAAATTTGTTCTAAATTCGGGTTTAGCCATTTTAATAGCTTATTTCTTTCCGGAAAATTCGTTCGTTGAAATTTTTTGACATAGTATTTTCGCTGTATATACAACAGACGGCGTGGTCAACGCCATATGGATTACTTTCTAATAATATAACAAAACTTTTGATTATATGCAATGTTATAACGTCATGAATATGGCAAAAACTAAGTTTGTCTAAATTTTATGTATAGATATTTCAAAAACCTGGTGCGGTTGCGTAATTCTGAGGTCGGACTAAGCACTTGGCAAGGCGTGCATTATCTCAGTATCTTGACCAATTCAAAATTTTGAAGGCTTGTGTTGTCATAACTTTTAAATTTGTCTACATCATTTATTTTAGGAAGTTTTTGCTGAAATCGGAAAAATAGTTTTTTTCTAACCCTATACTCCCTTTTTGCGAAGTGTTTTATTGGTCAATACCTAATGCTAGACTACTTTTGATTTGTAGTCTATAAAAAAATATTTATACTTTGAAGCTGTAAGTACCATAAATATCTTGTATTTCATTCTAAAATTGTAAATGTTTTTAATATTCTGTTCAAAACAAAGAACCCTACGTTTGTAATTCTAAAAACATTCGCCATGCTAGATTTTTTGAAATTTGTTTATTCATTTTCAGGATAAGAAAATGTCCTTTAAAGATGTCCTGACAGGATTCTGTGAGTGCTTAGTCCAAGGCAGAAATTTGTTTATACACTCAGAACATTCTTACAGTAACAAGATGTAGGTCATTCGGGTAGTAAAAAGTAGTATTTGTTTTAACTGTCATTGAAAACTACTATCTTAGATATTCATTTCGAAAAATACCTAACCAAAAATACTGTACTCCTGAAACAGTTGTTTTAAATAGTTATTTTAGTATTTTAATAATCAACCACCAAAACAGTTATTTTACAGTTAACAGTTAAATTTTATTAGTAGAAAATTATGTCAAGTTTTTACAAATTCTCATTTAGTTTTAATTTGTTATTATTAAAATGTTTATAATTGGAAAATTTCTTTGTATTTCGAATGCATAAAAACGTCATAACTGAAATACCGTTTAAAAATTTCACTTTACATTTTAAATAGGATGAGGGAAAAACAAATTTTTATTGTAATTAAGTGTCGAGCCAGAATACGAGCATAGCGTATAACTATTGTCGCTGCAAGAGGAAATTCGCCCAAAATAGCAACGTTCGACAGTGACTGCAAAAGCTGTCATAGTTATTTATTTGTAAAGGTTTATTACTTCTCCAGTATTCCTTTCGCTTATTAACAATATAATATTTTTTAGTTTTTACACATAAATCTTAAAAAAACAATAACAAAATAATATATTTAAATGAAAATTTTGAAATCGAACACATTAAGTTGGTTTATATTACGTTGTACGATTGCTAGTACACTACAGTCATAATAATGCATGCATAAAAATACGAAACTATCACCAAAACTACAAAAAATTTCGTAAAATTACCAAAATTTCCTTTATTTTACGAAAGTGTACATGAGATCCATGAAAATCTCTGTAAGTTCTACACTTCGTATGTTGTATGTTTACGAAATATAGTTAAAACACGACAACACTGTTAAGAGAATGAGCAAAAAAAAATGGGAGAATAAGAAGAAACGTTGTTAAAATAAAATAAATTCTATTTCACAACTGCATTGCTGACCCTTTTTAAATGTCATTTTGTATGTAAATAAACGACGCGCGCTTGTAATGTTTCTGCGCTAAAAGAAAATAAAATTTTTTTTTTTTTTTTTAATTTTTAAAATACCGAAAAAATAACTGTTAAGACGGTAGTTTTTACAACTTACGTAGTCGTTTTATGTTCATAGCTTTTATTGGTTTTGTTTCTCGTTTTTATGGTCTATGCATTCATATAAGGTTAGTGGTTTTTGACCGCTTCGTAAGTTGTTTTAACTACCATTGTAGTTTTTTTATGAATAGTTAAAACTTACTAAATGGCTAGTCAGTTTTATGACAAATACAGTCATCGCCTTTTTGACTACATTTGTAGTCATTTCAACTTTAACTTTTAGTCACTTCTATCTTCTTAATTTCCTCAGTGTATGTTTAACATAACATATATATATATATATATTTTTTTTTTTGTTATTTTGAAACATAAAAATTACACATTTGTAAACACTAATTTTCGTTCCACTGTGCACACATATAAAACAATTTTGTTAAAAACATCACCCATCCTCTCAATCCATAAACATCATCATCAACATCTATACTTTACCAAACAAAGCCAGACATGGAAGAAAAATCACTCATACACACACACACAATCAACAAAAAAAAATAAAAATCGATCGATTGTTATGTTTTTTTGGTAAAACTCCCCACACATACACTCACTTGTTTGCAAAAAAGCATGTTTGTTTGATTTTTAACATACATACTCCCCATTAAGGTTGTGTTGTATTTATCATGTTTTTTTTCCCATCGCATACTTTACTATGATTTTCCTTCAACATAATTCTCCGAAATACTCTTTATTTCTTGTCTGAGAGAAATTTTCTTATCAGTCATTTACATTTTAATGGTTCATATTTGATTTCTTAAATTTTCTTTTTTGCTTCGATTTTTCTTTTTGCAAATAAATTGTTTGCTCTGTGATTTTCTTTTGTTTAACGAGGGGAGTTAGTGGGAATTGTGTTCTCACATTTAAGTCTTTTTACCTTAGAGAAATTACAAGTGTTTTTGTATTATGTGTTTCTTTCTTTTTTTGAGAGTAAATATTGGGTTCAAGTATACGTTAGTCTGCCGGGAGATATATAGTAGTAGTAGTAGTAGTAGAATTATAATGTAAATGTTTCTATTTTTCTTTTAAGCAAAATTCGTACATGTGTTTTTTTTTTTTGTTTGCTTTTTATTTTTTGAGTGTAAGGATCTTATTGTATAGTATTTTTTTTTTTTTTGTTGGTTCTTCTTATAGGATTTTTTCTCAGCATGGGTGTTAAGTTATTATTCTTCTTTGGTATCTGGCAATCAAACAAAGATAATCTATGTTTAGAGTATTAACCCTTTAATGCATGAAACTCGGGTTTAAAAAAAAAAAGTTATATATTTTGGCAGGAAAAACAAAGAAAAATGTATATTTATTTCAGCGTTTTCATTTTTAGAGATTTAATCGAAGTATAACGATTCGTTACATATACACTCAGGTTACTTTAAAAATATGTACATAGTTGTTTGGGTTGTAATACAGTTTCTTTATTTTTGATGTTAATATCAGTCAATTGTAGAACAAATTAAATTTTTTACTCATTTAAAAAAAACAAACCACAGTTGTTTGTTTTGTTATTTAAAAACATAAAAAAAATAAATGCTTGTTTATTTTTTACTAACATGTGGTTCATTTTTACTACAAGTTTTAGTCATATTTTGAACATTAAAAACAAATGATAATGTTAGTTGAATTAACTGAAATGTAAGTCGTCTCTTTCTTGAAGTGAAATTTCATTTGTTTTTAACTACATTTGCAGTGGTCTTTACCTACATAGTAATCTAAGTGTATGTAACAATCGTATAAAGGAATAAAATGAGCATTTGCGCTATGTATAAAAGAACGTGAATATTTACCACTTTTTAAGCATATAACATCACAAAATTTGTTAGCATTTGATAGTACGGCTTTATTCCATCAAACATCTTTATAAATTATTCAGATTTTCATCATCATTAATTTGGTTGAAATTAATTAATATGATGTGTGCATATTACAATGGTGTATCGTATTAATAGTGAACATACCGCTGAATATCAATAGATGATATACCCGACAAGGAAAAAGATATTGAAAAGGTGTTATCTGAATTTTCTAAAAGAAACAGGTTAGATTCTGATAGCAACAGGTTTAGATGACATAAAAAGATTTGTGAATTAACGCTTTGAATATACATATATATTCGAATACCATGTAGGTACAGTACACTACAAATGTAGTTAGAAACAAATGAAATCTCACTTGGAAAAAGGACGACTTACATTTCAGTAAATTTAACTAACATTGTCATTTGTTTTTTACTGTTCAAAAAATTAACCAAAATTGTAGTAAAAATGAAAACTATACAAACATTTAGTTGTTTTATTTTTTAAATAAAAAAAACTACGGTATAAAATAAATGTAAAATCTTAATAAAGTAATTTGATGTGGTTTGTTTTTTTAAATGAACTACAGACAATTACAAATATTTAAAGCAGAAAATTCCCAGAGTCTAGTGGAAACCAGGGCTTATTA
The DNA here is from genome assembly GCA_021234595.1 of Delia radicum. Taxonomy (NCBI): domain Eukaryota; kingdom Metazoa; phylum Arthropoda; class Insecta; order Diptera; family Anthomyiidae; genus Delia; species Delia radicum. Next base: position 64,688,180 of record CM037854.1, on the reverse strand, counting down.
AAATGTTAGCTTCAGATATCTCAAAAACCTAATGCAACGGAGCAATTCTGAGCTCAAATTCGGATTAAGCGCACATCAATCCTTTCGAAAAGTATAAACCGTTCTCAGATTAGAAAAGTTTTTGGCCTGTGTTATTGTTTGCCATTAAGCAAAGTGTAGCTCTACATTTTAAGGTTTGCCTAAAATTTACCCTTTATTTCCTGAAAATTCTCATCTCTTTCTATGTTCTTAACCGACTAGATAATACTCGTATTAAAAAACTGTATTAAACAAAATAGTTTTGCAAATATTCCCAGAAAAATAAAGTGGAAGTAGTGCTTTACGAACCTCTTTAACTTGACTTCCAAAGCATTAGCATACGCACATTTTTCACTTTAATAGAAGTTATTGTTAACAACTGCCAAAAATGGTAAATTAAAGTTATTTTCAACAGCATTTGCATCACCATATAAATTAATTGGTATCTAAATTAATAACATCATAAGAAGTACTTTTTTATAAGTTCATATATATTTTTTTTTATATGGAGGTTGAGGTGGTAAGTGGTTGGATTTGCAATCAGAAGGTTGCGAGTTCAATTCCGTGCCGGGGAGATAATTTTTTTTTTTATTTTTTTTTTAATTCTAATTAATTTTTTTAGTGTTTTTTATTTAATTTGGTTTTTCTGAGTATTTTAAGAGAATTAAGTAATTTAAAAACTACCAAATAATTAACATCTTGACTTTAATCATAAAGAATTAAATTAAATTAGAAAATTGTTATCCAGAGTGGACAAATAATTATTTGATAAAAATCTATTTTTTGGTCTTTGCGATGGAACTTTTTGTAAAACTTATTTAAAAAAAAACCTAAGGTTTAATATTTTTTATTGTTATGTTGATAAGAAAATGCAAAGATGTATTTCACTGCTAAAAATTATTTTATCGAATTTTTCATATTTGTTTCAAGATATACTTTTCAGGTGTGCCTCAATTGAAACGTGTGCAATATTCAAAAAAAAATTAGGTAAAAAAATTTAATTTTGGCTTCAAAAATCTAGTTGAGTTTTTAATTCTATTGCTTCGAATCGCAAAAAATTAGCAAAACCAAAAAAATATCGAAGCCAAATTTTGAAAGCTAGTTTATTAATAATAATAATTAATTAGTAAATTAATTAATTAAAACCTTTTACTTAATTTAAATATATATCACTTTAATTTACCTATAGAGTTTTTACCGACCTCTTTCTTCAAATCTTTAGAAAAAAATTCGGGAAACATTAAAAGATCTTACGTTCCAAGGCACACGCGTTTCATTGCAGGCCACTTTTCCCTACCTGTAGTTATACTACTTCTCCAATATTTGTTTTCTAATTGTCATTATCTTATTAAAGACACTTCTCGTCAAATTAATTATTAAAAAAATATTTTAAAATTTGCAATGAATTCAAAAATGTTAAATGAGCATTTTTATTATTTCTTAATATTTTTTTTAACCTCATCAAAACTTAAAAATATTTTAAAAATAATTTTTATCTCAGTGATACGAAATCAAATAATAAAAATATTTTAAAAGTCATTATTTTATCTTTTTTATTATATATTTGTGTAGCATATTTTTCTTGTTTTAATAAAAATATATCAATATTTTCAATTTAAGTTCGTTTTAAGTTTGTAGTACTGCATAAGTAACTTTGGTGCAAATGGTAGCGCGGTCTACTTTAATACAGCGGATCATAACTCAGATTCGTGTGTTCAATACTCGCTGACACCAAAAGATTTTTTTTTTTTTTTAATATTTAAAGTTACGTCCCTAAAGTATGCTGCACATTTTTATTAAATAAAAATGTTAATATATATTTGAAAAAGACCTTCCATGAACTATTGAAAAATAGCATCCATGCACTGTTTAAAATGCTATTAAAGAAGTTATATATTCACTCCATCCGCCCAATGACACGACAATGTTAAAATCATTAATGATTCACCTAAATTTGCACCACATCCGACTCAGTAGATGTGGTGTTTTTACTACTTCTTCCTCAGCTTTTATTTTGCTGGGTTATTACTACATTTATCGCTTATTTAAAAAATAATATGTATTTGATATTTTTACCAAATATTTCACGAATTTTAAAGCAAATATAATTATTTTTAAAATTAAGAATACATACTGAACTGTATGATTATTCAGTTTCTTACTTTTTTGTTACTCTTAACGACATAAAAAATCGTTCAAACTTTTCGAGTTTACTGACGAATAAAAAATTGTAGTTTTTTTGCCATAAAAATGGTTTATTTTCAAATTGACCGTCACTTCAGAAATTATTGGTGTTAAAGATTCGAATCTAGTTGTTGTGTAATAATAATTGAAAAAAAAAATTGATTTTGATTCATACACAAGGTGTCACATACGTTCAATTTTTCGTTACATATATGTAACACCATGCAGTAAGGGGTTAAATGTGATTGTGTGTAAAAGAAAGTTATGCATTTGAACTTGGGTTATATAGTTGCAAACAAAAAGTCGACTTTTCGACTCTTGTAAAAATTTTAAAAGTCGACTTTTTGACTTACAAGGGACGTATAGAGACCCGAATATTGCAAAGGAGCAAAAAAAAAAAAAATTAATAGCTGTCCAATCTTAGGTTTAAGGTTTAAAAAGTAAGGATAAACATTCATTTGCTTTTGTATGAAAACTTGTCTTTAATTTATGAAAAAAAATTTTGAAAGCCATATTGCCTATGTAGTGGACCCAGATTTGCTACATTTTTGAATTATTTGAAAAAGGCTCTTCGAGAAACGTCACATAAAAATCGAACTTTTTCGCCTATCGGAATAAGCTCAGACACCCCGTCGATTAAATTAAATTTGCATTGCTGTGCATTATTTTCAGCTTAATACAACTAAAATTCCTTAATAAATCGCCAGCTTTATTGAATTTACTTATCTAAACATGAGATTATGTAAACATGACATTGGGCAGCTAAAAAAAAACTCTGGTCCCTTAAATTTTTATTCTCTACATTATATCTGAAGTTCATTAAGATACCTTAAATGAAACTTGTGGAATTGGCTATCAGTTTGTATGCACTCTTTTTTATACTTATATAGACGTTCTCCCTTTTCGTTGCCATTTTCTTCAAAAAAAAACTAGAGTAAAAAATACAAAAATTGGGCTGGAATGGGTTAATTCATGGCTACTTATGGAAAGATATTTAAATGAGCTTTCGAATGACATAAATATTTTCGTGGTAGCAACGTACTTTTTGATAGAATTAAAAAAATCTTTTCAAACTTTAATGCCTTATACAGCCGTAAGGGCGCGTCGACGACAAAAAACAAATATTTTTTTGAAATCAGAACAAAAAGTTCTACTGAGGGTATGCCACTAAACTCCGACTGTTCCAAAAACTACAGCAACCACAAATTCGCAGTTGTCAATATAACTTCTTTTTGGCAACTGAAAATGACAGCCGTCAGTTGCCATACGTAATATGGCCGCAGCGCCACTTAGGTTCGGATGCTATCGATATTCGAACCATAAATTAACTTTTTAAATTTTTCCAAAAAGTGGTCGAAGTAGGCATGGTTAAATATTGGGAATTTTTACTCTTATTTTCAATATATTATTTATAATTATTTAATTGATTTAAAAAGCGAATTTGAAAAAAAGTTAAACAAATTCTAAACTAGTTGAGAATTTATAGTGTAAAAAATCAATTTATCTTAAAATCCTACAAAATTCTTTTTATTTATACAAAAGGTTATATCTATGGTTTTCTATCGTTTAAGAAAGTTTCATCGTGTAAGTCGGGTTAGTCTTGGAAAAAATATTTTTTGAATATTGTCCGTCACAAATAATCAATAACACAGTTCAACAAAATCAGAAAAATTTGAGACATCGGGGTTGCGACGTATCAATTCTGAAAGACTTTTGGACACAGATGATGAATTTTTAAAGTAAGCTATAGTTAAACAAATATGTGCTAAACACTTTTTTAGGAAATTAAAATTTTTTGATAAAATAAAACAAAATTTCAAATTTTCGCTATAGAGTCATTCCTTGCCTCACCGAAAGATTTTTGCTGAAAATTGACTTTGATGTCTCCGATGTCTTTCAAAATTTTAGTGCGTATTCTTCATTAAACGTGTTTCCAGAAAAATTAAACATTTTTTTCAAAAAGTTATGTGCATTTGAAAATCGTCAAAATCATGAGAAATATTCCGACATGTCAACTTTTAAACTAATGTTTTTCTTAAACTGGAGCATGTATTTTAAAGTTTAATACCTTATTTTAAAGGTATTTATTTCTTTTTTAAATTAAATTTTTTTTATTTTTAAAATTTGGTTTTTTTATTTAATTTCTGTTTTCCACCATCTTCGAACAAGTCGAAAAATCTGAAAAAAATATTTTCTAAAAGCTCAATATAACCTTAATATTCCCTGTAAATTTCAGATTGGAAGTCGAATGGATTCTATTTTTTTCCCGATTTTTATTAAAAGTTAGTGTTGACATTCGTGATCTACGGCCTAAAATCTATCATAATTGATAAGTCGCATCTCTGATGCATTTTTAGTATTTAACAGAGTAATTTATTCATATATTGAAAGTAAATGATGTAAAATTAATTTGATTATATGTATTATTCGTTACTCATACGCCAAAAATACATTTTACATCTACCCACAACTTCTCTGCTCATTGCCGAATCACGATAATAGACAATCTGCACTGAAAATTTAATCTATTAAAAATGGGATTGACAGCTTAATCAAGCACTCAACCATTTTTTAATCTCTGTTACATTTATTACAACTTTTCCTCAGCTTAACATTTCTAAACAACTCTGTATTAATACTATTAATTGTCTCCAACTCTGTGTTTAGATATAATTTCAGTTGGCAACGCTAAAAAGCATACATACAAACTCAGACAAAAATTGGTAAATATACGGAGCTTTCAACCTCCGTATGTTTACAAAAATAAAGCAAATCAAACATATTAGCTTCAGGAGTTGTCGAAAAAAAAATGTTGGCGCTATAGGCACAATTTTAGCTAACGAAAACAGTTTCTTTGTTTCTCTTATGCAGGATTGCTATCAACACCACCTTGATATTTTAAATTGACAAAGTTAATTCTTTAGCTGTCAAGTTAGACTTTTAACAGTCACTATATCCATATGTAAACGAGGAAAATTAAAGAGGTGGATTAACATTAATCAAGTAGATTATTTTGCTGTGTAAAGTCGCTATAAAGTCTTTATGTGATACACGCACATAAAAAGTTTTTCAAATTATAATTAAGTTGTCAGAAAATAATACTTTGTAAATACAAACAAAAAAAGAAAAAAAAAACGGTTGTTAATATGACAAAATAATAATTAAAAATAAACCAATAAACACAAAAAAATTTTCTGTTTATGTAACGACAAAAAAGTTTAAAAAAAAATTCCCATAAACTACACACATTTAAACATTAGCTTAATTTGCATTCAATTGAAAGAAAAAAAAAATCGGCATCAATAAAAGGGTAAAAAACTCTACATGTGGCATCATACACAAGACATTATTTCCCTAATCAAACTCTTAAACAATTGAATAGAATTGATGATGCGGGTGCACTTAACTTAATCCGGGTTTTTTATTTGACAGTAAAGACAAAAATAAATTTAATAAAAAATAATATTTTAAAGAGAATATATTTTTTATGAAATATTTTTATGTTATGTAGAAAAAAACAAAATATACTTGAACCCTAATTAAGAGGTTGTCTTAGAAAAAAAAACAAGAAATATCAATTAACAAAAAACAAAAATTCTAGGAATTTAAATTTAATATAAAAAGTTGATTTTAAGCTAAGACAAAAAGAGCTGAAACAAAAAGAATAGACATTTATTTGGTTAACAAAATTTATTTAAAATATTGAAAAAGAAAAGCAATTAAATTAATCATCTAAAAAACGCTATGGATGAAGGAATAAACTATCGCTATTTAGTAAAAAAACAGTTTTTTTTAAATTGTTAAAGATTATTTTTAAATAACCGGCTTTATAAATAACTAAAGCTATTATTACTTTTAGCCAGTAGAAAATTAAGTTATTAAAAGAGGTGTTTCTTGTTTTTTTTGGTTTGTAATATTTATTTGCACAAGAGCTCTTTAAAAGCCTTTAAATACATAAACATGTGCATTGTATGCAAAAAATAAAAAACTAAAAATCACATGTGAATTACACTGCTACGACACTATCATTACTATAACAGGCATATAAAGGCTTATAAGAAACCCAATAAACAAAAATTTGTGTAAATAGCGCAACTCGTTTCAAAAAAGGAAGAATATTATTCTGTATACAAGTTAATAATGTCGATTGTTTTGCTTGAAAATGCATTTATTATAATAACAAAATTAATTGATACTTTATTCAAAATATTGTCCATCGTTAGCCACTACTTGTGCCCATCTTTCTGGTAGCATATGGATTCCGCGCCAAAAGAACTGCTCCAGTTTTGAGGTAAAGAAAGCCAATTTCTGATACCCTGTTCTGAAGTGAAGCGTATTACAGTAAGGGCGTTCTTCATCGCTGGAAGCAAATGGTAGTAAGAAGGGGCAAGGTCTGGGCTATAAGGCGGGTGAGCCAAAACTTCCCATCCACTGTTTTCCAAATAGTTTTTGACCGGTCTTGCAACATGTGGCCGATGGAAGATTATGTCGTGATGGAAAATTATGGTGTCTGGTCGAATATTCTGGTTGTTTTTCGTTGATTGCTCTCTTCAAAGGAATCAATTGTGTTCTTTACAGATCCCCTGTGATAGTCTGACCCGATTTCAACAACAATACGATGCAAAAATTACTTATTTTTGTAGCGTTTAAGTAGCATTTCCGACATGCAAAATCGCCTTTCAACGTCTCTCGGCGTTAATTCACATGGGACCCAATTTCCTTCTTCTGAATGAATCCCAATGCTTTTAAACGTAGGGAAATGGCTTATTGTGTGACTCTCAATGATAATGTAAGTTCTTCTTGCGTTTGACAACAATCTACGTGAAGTAATGCTTCCAATTCCTCATCTTCAAAGTTTTTCGGCTGACCAGGAATCTCCTTGTCTTCTGTATCGAAATCACTACTTTGAATCACGCAAACCATCGTTTACAAGTTTTTTGAGTTGGTGCATGTTAACCGTAAGCTTCAACCAACAATCGAGAACTTTCAGCAGCCGTTTTCTTCAAATGAATGAATGTTTTCAGACTTCCCCGCAAAAACATCTTTTTAGGCACAAAATTCGATATTATTATAGCGATTGAAAAAAATGTGTGTTAACACCTTGGCGTCTATCGAATACTGAATTATAATGACAGATGTTTACCCTCCAAAATACCATATTTTTAATTATTGACACAAACCACATGTGATAGTTATGCCATATGTTGTCCAAATCCACATTATTAATTTGTATACCCAATAATATCAAAAAAAAAGTTGCTAACATCTTCAATGAAGCACAAATATATCAATCTTTACAAAAGCTACAAAAGTTTTTGGAATAGAAGTTTTTCAAAATCATTTACCCGCTAATATCCTTCTTTTTAAGAAGCATATTAAACGACATGAGATGTGGGCGTTGTGGTGTAATGGTTAGCGCGTTGGACTGTTACACAGATGGTCCCGGGTTCGATTCTCGGTGACGACAACATCAATTAAGAAACAATAGTATGTACGAGTTTTCTTTCACTTATATGTATCGCTGCGCCCACCTTCGGTGTTCCCATAACACTTAACCCCACCGAAGTAATATAATGAATCAGGGCTATGAAACAAAAAGCTTCAATAAATTCGCCAACTCTACATCAGGTGGCGAGCAACAACTGTTCTAAGACTTATATACTCGCGCAATTATAGTGTTGCCATATTTGAAGCCCTTTATCTTTCACCACCTTTCATCTCTCCACTATCCCCTTTCCAAAGAAAGTAACACATAAATTAATAGGAAGAATTTCCTGAGTGTTGATTCTCTTTAAAAAAAAATAAAATAAATAAAGTACTATTTTTAACTTTAATAAAAATTGTTTGTTGGGTTATTAAGTAAGTTATAAAAAGCGTAAGGCAAGTAGTTATTTTGGTTTTTTTTGGACCCTCCATATCTTGTGAATAAAAAAAATTAAAAAAAACTACCCAAGTAATATGATATTTTCATTTTAACATAAACACCTTTTTAAACACTACCTTCCTTGTTCTTTTTTTAACTTTTTTTTTTTTAAAGAATTGTTGTTAAGGAATAAGTAGCAACAAATTATGTGTTAACATGGCATCTGCATAATAAATATAACATACAGAGCAAGCATAATGGGCTAAAATGCCCTTCCAGTTCATTTCGCTTGTAAACATTCGCAAATACCTGCATACGAGTACAATATAATTAAAAGCTTGTTTTGATTTCGCGCCTGGCGCTTTTTATCTTAAAGAATTTTTTTATACATTTTTTTTATACATTTTATAAACCTCATTTATACCTCATTTTTTTAAACCTACACGTGCTTCGATTAAGTTATTTTGTTTTTTTGGTTTTAACTGTTTGAGTATCAGTTTTTTTTTTAATTAAAAACACTTATTTTAAAAAAGTTTTTTGGTATCATAAATCTTTTTACTGTATAATTTTTAATTATCAAATTGCAGGTTTGAAAGATTCATGCGAACATGCAAATATTGAAGTGAAATATATTTTTGATAATTGATTTGGAAATCAGATTATTTTACCCAATATACACACAAAATTAGATTAAGGTCTTAACCATCTCTACAAACAGAGAAAAAAAAGTGCCAACCGAATTTAAAATGCATTTTAAATGGTAACAACTTATAAATTCAGTTAGGACAAAGATATTTATTTAATATTTCTGAATATTTAGGGTGTTGCAACTAAAATTCAGTTGAATTAACCAAACTTTGTTGTGATAACTAATGTTAAGTCGTGCCAACCGACTGAAATTCGTACACACAGAGAAAATATATGGTTGGACTATGATTGCGACCACAAAACTATGTTTCCTACAGCCATAAATGGTTGCTTCAATTCAATTATTGTTATATCAATCATATCCCACCAATGATATGGTTGATTTTGTCATGTTCTAGTAAAAATTTCTCTTTTTTTCAGTTATCATGTTATTGTATTGTCTACAATCATAATATAGCATTTAGTATCATAATCCTCTATGTAACTACATCCAACTAAAGGACTATGTAACTGCACCAACTAAAGGAAGATTTTTTAAGATCTTTCGGATTTGAATTAAAAAAAATCACATAAAATTTAGAAAAATGTATGAAATCTTTAATTGTGAAAGGCGTGGTAGAGAAGAATGAGTGTATTTTCTTAAAATCTCAACTACATTGTAAATTTTCAATTTTCTGAATCAGACTGCGCAGTTTCTGGTATTGAACCTTCGTCGGTGACCCTGTTTTGTTTTTTGAATAATGTAATATTTGTTATGTTTTTATTTGTTCGATTGCGTCTATATGAAATTTTCTGTGCAATCACTGACCGTGGTTTAGATAAACTGATTTATAATGCCGCATGCTTTCGCACTACACGTAAGACAGAGCGCTTTAGCGCACTGATCTATCGTCAGGTCGAGTTTTTGTTGTGATTAAAACTAGTTGTGATTCAGTTCACGGTGTTTTTGTTCTTGCATACATAATCTCAGAAGTACAACTCCAACAACACAACAGTTCTATTTTTAGAAACTTACCTCACTCTAATGACCACTGTTTTCCCATATGTTGTAAGTGATGCCACATATATGATATATTCTTTGTATATTCGATAGGTGGCGCTTACGTAGTTAGGGAAGAATTGCCAGAAAGCAAAGTTTGATTTTTGTTTGAGTTTGAAATCTTTATTTGAGTCGATAGAAAAATCTATATAATTCAATGTTTAAATGTTGACCGCGGCTACGCCTCAAATGGTTCATACGCTGGGTCCAATTTTGTCAAACATCGGCCGGTACTTCACAAATAAATTCCTCAATATTGGCTTCCAGTGCGTCAAGCATTGCGGGCTTGTCCCTATTGACATGAGCCCTAAAATAGCCCCATAAAAATAGCCTAAGGGCTTTAAATCGCCGGACAATTGACCGGCCCCAATCGCGAAATAAACTGTTCACCGAACTCGCCTGTGTGGCATGTGACACCGTATTGTTGAAACCACATGTCACCCAAGTCCAGCTCTTCAATTTTGGGCAAAAGCTGCTGTTTATTCAAAGCTGCTGTTTATTTTAAAATATATTTTATTTCAATATTTTTCCTGCATGTATTAAATGCCATAAGTATTAGGAATATAATATTGCGATTATTTTTTATTTTTTGACAACCGATATTTTTGTTATTATGTTCCACGCTGGAAAATGGTTTAAAATGGACAAGAGTAAATTAGGCGTAAAATATTTTAAAATGCCCGTGTCTGAAACTGCCAGTGGTACAAAAATCCAAGTACAGACATGCCATTGAAGTACATAAAGAATAATAAATAGATGACTAGATGACTAGTATAACAGTAGTTTGACTGTTCATTGCGTTCCCAGTGCTTTTTCGACACTATTTCAACAGACGTACTTTGGAACGGATTGGGAAAGTACTTGTGCCGCCTGTTAAAGTGCCTTGCAAGACAGTTTGTCTTTTTCTGACCTGGTCAAATGAGGTATAACATTACCAAACTTTATGAATATTAACTTTTCAGATTTTCCTTTAACTTCATATTTTTGTTGATGAAATAAATTTTTCTTTATTAAAATTGTAAATAAAATTCCTAAGATTTTCGAAAATTAAGAAAATTCCCTGAAACAGTTTTGTTTTTATTAATAAATACTGACGTTTAATATAAATATAGTTCCCTGCACAGAAAGAATTTTAGTGGACCAAAAACAATGAGAATTTTTAATAAACTACTAAAACTTTTCTTTAAAAAGTAAACGAAACATTACTGAAAAGCTTTATACTTTTTAGGAAATCAAATGACATGTTTCATAAAATTTGAAAAAACTTGCATTAGTTTAGTCAAAAGTTTTAATGGTCGAGTTCCAGTGCAACTCCATTGCTTCTTTTGCATAAATTCCTAGATATCATGCAGCGTAATCTCTCAGTGTGCAGCAGAGAATTTGGTTTGTGAAATCTTATATCAAAATTAATTAAATTCGTAATATCAAACAAATTTGGTGGATATGCTTTGTGGATGTTTTTTTTTTTTTTTGACTTAAATCACTACATTTTATGAAAAATTTAAAAGTGAATAACAATTTATTCATTTAAAATTCCATTATTTTGAGTATATTTTTTGTTCATCAAAAAAAAAATTTGCTTGTGTCGATTTTTATTTATTCAAAAAATCCAATTTATATTGAGTGTTTTTACAAAAGCTATAATAATCTTACACTTTCGCATAAATATTTTGTTAAAAAACGTGTATTGAAATATAAACATAGAGTAAAGTAACCTACAGTGAACTGCAATAAGTATAACAAAAATACATCAATATTGTAAACGAAACAAGTCAATAAACAAAAAAGAAAAAATTGGGATTTCCATGTGAAAAATACTTCAACATGTACTATAGAATGCCCCTTAAAATAAGTATTTGTCGGTTTTCCTTCATTGCACCCCAAGTTTTATTACAAAAGTTTCCAAATGGAAAACGTAACCCGTGCCTGAGTTTTGATGAAAATGGCCCATTTTTGAAAAAAGGGTATTTAATTAAAAATTCCCAAAATTAGGAATTTTTACAAAACTTATTTTTAATTATTTTTTTCATTTAATATACTCAAAATTATTCAGATAGGAATTTTATCTTTTTTTTTGATGAAGTAAGAATTCCAAATCTGAATACATTTGAGTATAGTAAAAGAACAAATGAAATAAAAAAATTAATTTTTACAAATTTCGAATTTTCAGAATTTTTTATAACAATACACTTTTTATTAAAATGGTACATTTTCGGCAAAATTCGACACTAGTTACCGTTTTCCAGAAAAAAAGCGATTTCTTCCCTTCAGAACCATTTGCAATCAATCTGGGTGGGGGTGTGGTGTAATGATAAATCTATTTTTAAGGGACATGCGAATGAACAAGTAATTTATATATTGGAAAGATTAACTTTGGCAATACTTTCTATGCAAATATACTGTAAAAAAAGCCATGTAATATATTACTAAAAAAAAATAAAACACAATGTTAAAAAAAATTGCAACAACAAAAAAAAAAAAAAACAAAGAAAAAATCAACAATGCCGGTATGTTTGGCATATTCATATACAAAATAAAAGAAAGGAAAGGGAAAAAAGCGCTGAAAATGTTCATTCACATTAACCACAAAGTGCATACAAAAAAAATTTAAACCAAAATCGATTGCACTTTTTTTTTTTCAAAAAACACGAACTGGGTTTATTTTAGTTTATTTTGCAATTCCTTTTCATAAGTTCAGTTTATTTTTTTATTTTTCTACCACATTTTTTCCGTTTTGAGCAATTTAACCCTTTTTGGTGTAAAAGTTTTTAAACATTTTTTTTAACCGCAATATATAACAAAAAGTTCACAAAGTTTTATTATAATATTGAACAAAAAAAAAAAAAAAAAAAAAAAAAAAGATGTGCTTATTGTTGTACTCGTATTGGGTGCAACAAATGTTGCATGTTATGGTTGATAAGATTATAAAAATATTTAAAAGGTTTGGTTTATTAACAAAAATAAATAAAATTTTGTGCATTGAAAAAATTTTAAACTTTTAATAAATTTTATACCCGGTTAAAAGGCAACATATATGCATCAATTTTTGAACATGTATAAACTCTGTCATGCTCTTTAGGGTGGGACGATTTGAACATCTTAATGGGCTCTTCGCGTTTTGATTCTTGGAATTGTACTGAGCAAAAAAGTCCACTGGACCATATGTCTATGGTGAAAATCGAGCTTCCAGATTTTGACTTTTTAGCCGTATTTTGTGAAAGTAACAATGTGTTGGATGGACATATCTCAGGAAGTAGGAGGAGCTTATCCAAGATTATGGTATCAATATATTCTTTGGAAGATTCTCTAGCAGATTAATGCATCAATCATATATATTTTGAAATTAAAAATTAACCCTTAAGGGTTAATTTTTAATTTCAAAATAGGGCTTTTTTGACGTAAAATCTAAATGTGGAAGCTCGATTTTCACCGTAGACGAATGGTCTAGTGAACTTTTTTGCTCAGTACAATCCCAAGAATCAGAAACGCGAAGCGCCCATTAAGATTTTTAGTCTTCCATACTAATCGTTTGTTTTTAGTAAAAAATTTAATTTGTTCTACAAATAGCTTACATTTGCATTAAAAACAACAACAAAAGCTTAGCTATTTTCCAACTGAAATTCAAGTACTATGACTCAAATTCGGGTTTTACGAATATCCGTCTGATATTGGCACAATTTTACATTTTTTGTAGTTGCAACATCCAAAATATTCAGAAATCTAATGCAAATACCGTTGTATTAACTGAATTTATAAGTTGTTACCTTTAATATACACTTTTCAATTCGGTTGGCACTTTATTTCTCTGTGTGTACGATTAATATATGTCCTTAATTTTCTTTGATGTACATATTTGAGCATATATGGAAATGTATGGACACATATCATTCTGTAAATATTACCTCAATATTGCCCAGTAAAATAGTAAACTCCAAATAACAGGTTGCAGAACAACTTACAATGTACTATAACAGGTTTAAACTTCTATTCTACAACCGGAGTTTATCCCATTCGCAATTGGTTCTTTACCTCCAAACAAGAACCAGTTATATAACTGGTTCTGTGACAGTGACAATTTACATTTCAACTCCCAGGAACCTGTTCTAGAACCGGTTCCATGTAACCGTTGGTAAACGAAGCTGTTTAGAACAGGTTCAAAAGTAATCTCTTCTAAAAAGTTTTGCTCGGTCGTTAATGCACACACATGAACATTAGGGATACAACTTTTTTTACAATTTTTGAAAATATCAAAGTGGCCCTATCCATAACATGTAGTGTATAAAAAAACCAATAAGTACTGCATCTTTAGATTTTCGATATCGTTAAAAAAGGTTCCGCGTCAAATGCAATTAAGTTTGGGATCAGAAATCAACACGAACTCTTAATCTTAAGTTAATTTCATTTAACAAAGATAGTTTTTAGATTGTGATTTTGATTATAATCATATAAATACATTAAGAAATGTAAATAGTTAAATAATTATAAAATAAAAAATTTTGAAAAAATAAAAAATTTTGAAAAATAAAAAAAAATCTTAAAGGATTTTCAAAAATCGGCTTCGACGCGGAACGTTTTTGTTCCGAAATGACCTGAGGAAACATTTTTCGGTTTCAGCACAACATCGGCTACAGCGTGGTGATAGGGCCTTATTTTGGTTGTACCCCTAATGAACATATATGATCCCTCATATGAATCATTTATAAACACATACGGATATTTTATATATGCATGGGGACATGTATGAAGTATGTGTGCTCATGTTTGGATCGATATATTTCGATTTTTAACAGGGTAATCAGTGAATTTCGTTTTTATTTTTAACACTTAATTTATCCATTACTTGTATTTCAATTATTATCGGTTTAATTTAGAAAATCGTTCTCTTTAGTTTAGTTTGAACTAAAAAAAAGCACACATTTTTTTTTTTGCTAATTGAGTTCAATTAAGATTCATTAGCCACTATAACAATTAAATGCATTTTCCAAAAGAAAAAAAACTGCAATTTTTCTATGCCAGAGTAATGACCAGTTTAAAGTCTGTTAAACTTTAAAAGTATGCAGTTAAAAAAAAAAATCAGATTTTTGTGGAGAAACATTAATAAAAATTCTCTACGAAGGTAGGTATTCCGAAGCAGACCCTCAAATTGCATTGAAACTTGGGTATGTTGCAGTGCGGAAAAAGAGTGACATGGTTTCAAAAGTGACCCCAATTTTCGTTTTCCGTGTTTTATTTATGGTGTTTTCAAAAAACTATGTGCAAATTGAGTACCAAATGCCAATTAATTTTAAAATCCAAACAATTATGTTTCGAAGAAACTTTAAAAATTTTTTCTCCCACTAAAAAATCGTTTGGGCAGGTGCCTAAGTTTAGATGTCGCTTCGGTAGTCTGCCGCGATTAAATATCTTATAAGTGCGTTAAAAGAACACAAGAGTTTATCGACTTTAAATAAAACAAGTGCGCCCCGGTAGGCTAGTTGGTAGCCTGCTGGCTTATCAGTGGGGGGGTCGTGGGTTCGATTCCCACCAGATGCACTGGTCTGTTTTAGCTACAACGCGCCGAAAGGTATAGTAACTAGTGCTCGGTTAGGCTAATAGTATATAATTTGTAATTATATAATTATTGATTAATAAAATAAAACAACCCATGTAATGACTATCATATATTATCGTGTAAGAAGTGTCCGAAAATTGAGGGTATATTGCCTGGTTCATACATGACCATATACTTTAGTTCATATACATATATTCATATTTCGATACTTCGACTATTTTTCATATATTTGTATTATTTTTGTTGTTTGTCTCTGAGGTCCGAATGAATTAAAAACTATTAAATGATTTTTGTTAGATTTAATTGCTTAAAAACAATCATTTACTAGTTTTTTATTTAAGTAAACAATAAAACATTTATCATATATAAAACAATATTTAGCATATATTTTAATACATGATATCATGCATTACCATATATGAACTTTTTATTTGCATGTATGAAGACGTATTACTCACATACATGGATTACATCTTCATACGTGTTGTTATATAAAACCATATATGCTTATACATGAAATCATGCATGTGCCATATGTTATCATTTTCACCTGGGAATGGAAAATTTATCAATTAAGAATTCATAATTTTGTAGTGGCAATTTAATAAAATTTTACATCTCTGAACTTTAGTCCATATATTTTTTTTTTAAAAAACTTCATGTGTTGAATTTAATTTTTTTTTACTTTAATTTGTTTACATCAATAACTAGGGCTTGGAAGTTCATGTAAATACATGTTTGTTGTGGTTTAATGAATAAAATAGTTAAAAAATATTGCAACAAAATATCATCGATTTGTTAATGCATATTTTTGCATATTTTGCTATAAATACATATTTTTACATATTTTACGATAAATGCATATTTTTAATGCATATATTGGCATTTTTTGTTACATATTTTGCTATAAATGCATATTTTTGCATTTTTTAAATTGAATTCATGCTTTTAAAAAAATTGTTTGATATTTTACTTAGAACTTCGTTGTTCCAAATTTATATGTTTTATATAGCAATTTTTTCTTCAAATTAGTAAATGTTTTTTTGATAAATTTTTTTTATCACAAACAAAAAAATAACAGGAAAATACAATCTCTAACTTTCTGACGTTGACTAACACTAGTTTTACACTTTTTAAACCAATCTTTAAGACAATAGCGCTAAAATTTGTGTTAAAAGTGATGAAAAAATCAACAATAATAAATGTATATTTCAAAGGTTTAAGTGCTTTTTTTTGGATTTTTAATGTACATAAAACAAGATTATAAATGCATTAACTTCCGAGTCCTATTAATAACATATATAATATACGCTTTTTGTTTTAAAAAGATTTAAATATAATTTATTATTTTATTAAATTTTGTAATTTTAAAGTGTCATTTACTCGAAAGCTTTCATCGGAGTTTTCTAATTCAAAAAGCATTTGTTTTATATTTGGTTTATATTTTATATTTGGTTTACCATATCGCAATCTTGTAAAAGAGGACAATGTAAGCAATCGAATGCGCTTTAAATCCGCGAAATCTGACAATAATTTTCCAAGATACTATATTAAATATGTGCTAAATGGAAATGACTTGTAATTTTTCAATCCATTAATTTTTATTTAAATTTTCATTCATGTGAAACCAATCAATTTAAAGAGTGTTATCAACACAAAAATTGTATCAAATTATATATAACGTGATCGAATTAAATGAAAACATTTTTCGGATAAACAAAGATATGGTGTGATATGGTATTATATATTTGACTATATATGATTTTATATACTTATATGAGTTCATCTTTATATATAATACTCGTATATATATTAGAGCGAATCAAGTTGTATGGAAGCGAAATTCGTGCAAGGTGTACCCCCCTCAAAATGAACATTGGTATTTTTTATGATGACATCGAAAATATTTCGGCTCTGGCTTTGACATCTCGTGAGCTGGATCATTTTGAAAAAGGGTCCATTTTTGCATGTTTTGTTAATTTAAGAATCTGTTTCATTACCAACATATACAATATGGGTATCATAAGAAAGGTGGTTTTAAGGCGCGTCCAACTGTATATACAATTTGTCCAAGGACTATCATCCATGTCATTTTTTTAAGGATATTCTGTAAACAAAAAACGGTTTTTGATTTTTTTGTTCGGGGTTGTTTGTAATAAAAATGCCAAATTAACATATTTTAATCTTTAGTCGATTTAATTAAATACGGGTCTCAGCGTTTTTTGAAATTCGTGCTAGTTCGCGTTTTGACAAAAATGCAATGGGGTGGCAACTCTTCGTTTTAAATAGGGCAATAGGGTATCAAATTTTTTCTTTGCCAAGTACATCATCTTTGTATGTAAATAATTTAGATTTTTGCAACTTGTTTGTTATGATCTGACCTAGCTTTACCTAGCTATAGCTTTAAAAATGATGTTTACCAAAACTCTGCAAAAAAATTTATATTTGTTGTCATATAAATTTTAATCACACCTCGCATTTTCCCATGAGACGCACTTTTTTTATTTTTCTTTTTTACACGAAATAATTGCTCGTATTTGTATTTTGGCTTATGCGCCAAAATGCATTGATCAATTGCGAAATTGGATGATAAATTGTGCAATTGTGCAAAATTTAGTTAAACTCGAGAAAAACGCGGATTTACTTGTTAATGCTGCACATTTATTAACCAAATTTCATACCCCAATATAAAAGAAGGACTTTTATATATTAACCATAAAAAACATAGATAAAATAATTGCTTTTTAAAAATGTATGTATAAAAAACTGCGTTAAAACATTCAAAACTTTAATGCCATTAAAATCAGCATTGCCGAAATATTTATGATCAATGGTCACTACTCTTATTTTATTTCACAAGTTGGGCAGTGTAATATAAAATTTAAATATTTATTAAAATTTAAGTAAATAATTTTAAAAAATCTAAACCTGTTGACTCTTGATTCTGTATTCCTTAACAATAGTAAGGTTAGCTTATCAGACCACAAATAGTGAATACTTACATGAAAAAGTAGATACTTAGACGGATAAAATTTGGCGTTTTATTGCTAAAGAAATATTAATAAACATAGGGGAAGGGGCCCCAAGATGGACATGGTTTTGCAAAAATGTTATAGAGCCCAAACGGAATAAGATAGGGTGTTATATACATTATGAAAGCGCAATATGTTGGGTAGCTTTTGACCAAAAAGTTCTTATTTCGCAAACTGGAGTCGAACCGGTGACCTTCTGCTTGTCAGCAATTACTTTACTTCTAGACCACACCCAATTTGAATTTGTGTTTTCAAATTTCTACCTTGAATAGAATTCTTTTTTAAAGTTTAAATATGAATGTCTAAAAATCGATTTGTATGTGCCAGAGAAATTGGGTTGCTGATCTAAATATTTAGAGTTACCGAATCTATTAAATATATATATTATATTTTTTTTTTAAATTGGTAACGAAAGCTAATATTTTAGTTAAAGTGATTGTTTTTTGCAGGCGAAACTAATATTCGATTTTAACTGCAAATATTTTATTCGAGGGATAAAATCTCCGAAAAGTGGTTGGTTGTTGGTATTAAAGGTAATGTAGAAGATAATGGTAGCGATTCCTATTCTCACTTTCACCATTCACCTCAATTTTTGAATCTCATTATTTCCCGTGTGTTAATTATATGTCCCATTTTGATTTCTGATTTCTTAATATTTGTTTATTGTAAAGACGATTGGACAATAAAAAATTTATAATTTTGTATTAGTTGAGAGAAAATGAGGTTCGAAAACTGAGGTGAATGGTGAAAGTGAGAATAGGAATCGCAACCATTATTTTTTCAATATTGATAAGGAAAACCATTAGTTTGAATGATGTGACTGTGTTTTGGTTAATTTTATGTATTTTCTGTTTACAATATAGTTTATGATGAATTTTAAGTACTGACATTTAAATTTATTGAATAATATTTAAATTTTGTTGGTTACAATGGAACTCCAACCAATTTATTCTCTGTGTGTACATATTTTTAAAGCAGAAGTTCCCTGAGTATACCAGGGAGCAATGATTTCGGCTCTTTTTAGGTGTTAATATCTCGTGACACGCAATCATATCGGTTAGGTGGACTTTGCTGATGTAGGCTTTAGTCAAATTATACGAAATTCTTCATTTTGGTATGAAGAAAATATATGATTTTCTGTCGACTTTAATTTTTTCAAAATATGTTCGCTGCTTTGGTTGCTATTTTTGCTTATTAGTATCTTTGATGAACTTTTGGCCAGAGGCTTCTTTGCCTGTTTTTCTTCTCGAGTACGCTTTTTACTTTCCGAATCTGAAATATATTCTTGGGAAGTGATAACGCTGCTTTTCATAGTCTTATAACCGCTATTAAGTTTATAAATTCTAAACTACAATAAAATTCAAATTTAACTTCAACTTTCAACACCAACGAAAAAAAAAAACATGCCCATCTTAGGGTCATAAATCTTAGAGCATTTGATGTAAGTATTAAGGAGTTATTAAAAATTGGCACAAAAACAAAATATCAAAATAATCTTTTTGTAATATCGGTATGCGATAAATAACTTTATATATAGCCCTATATACATGTGGAAATCGGAAAATTTCGATACCTTAAATGACTCCACAAAATTATGTTCAAGAACATTTCGAACAAAAAAATAATTTCGTATTGGCAGTAGAAAAACGATGTGATATTTTATCTTCGAGTATGCTTCGAAAATTGCGTCTATACAATCCACAACAATGACAGAAAGGAAGAGGTTCTGCTACCTAATGCAAACATTTTATAAGCAATGTCCATCTTGGGGCACTTTCCCCTATAAATATGTATTAAATTTCCTGTATCTTTTCCCCACTTGCAATTAAATTTTTTTCTTTTTTCACTGCAAAACACAACTAATATGTATTTGCAGTTTATTTATTTAACAAAAACTAACAAAAAAGCATCATGACAGCATAAAAGTTGGCAATATGCCAGCTAAACAAAATATACACGCCTTTAGGCCTGCAAAATACTGGCAATATGTATGGAGGACATTGAACCTAGAAAAATTATATTCTTATTGAATATAGCAAAATAAAAAAAAAACAAATAAAAATAAAAATGCAAACATACAATTCTGAACTAGAACTAATTCCAAAAATAGAAATATTTTATTTCTACCTTGAATTGTATGAAATTTGAAAATCGTATAAAAAAACCCTCCCCCCTCTCCCTAAATGAATTCATTCCAAACAATCAAAATCATAAATCAATTTGTAATTTCTTTCAAAAACACATACAAACGGCAAACGGACGATCGAGCGGACAGATGAACGAAACATTTTCCAAATCACTATGAAAACAATGAAAATCAAGTAAAACGTGTCCAAAAACTGTAATGAATATTTGTGTTTTTTCGACAAAAATACCAAAATTGCAATTAAACCAATGCACTATGGTTTCAAAACCAACTTTTCTTGGCCACAATTACATTTTTCTCATATTTTCTAATCCTTTTTTTTTTTTTTTTTGCAGTCTAATAATAAACACTTCAAAACAATAGAAAACACTTTTTTTTTTGAAGAAACACACTTTCTTAATTTTAATATCTTTTTTTGTATTTAAATGTAAAAAGTTTCTAATAATATTTAATGGGAAAAATTCGAAATGCTGGTAGGGTAATACACTAGGGATTTTATGTAGGTAAATACAATACCAAATGTAGTCAAAAACAAATGAAATTTCACTTGAAGAAAGAACGACTAACATTTCATTAAATTCAACTAACATTTTTCATTTCTTTTTACTGTTCAAAAATGAATAACAATGAACCGCATATGTTAGTAAAAAATAAACAAACATTTATTTTTTTTTTTTTTGGATTGAACTTTAGATAGGGCTACACCCAAAACAGAAAAGTTAGTAAAGTCAGCAAAAAATTTAGCTGAGTCAACAAAATTTTAGACAGGAGTGTGCTCGCAAAAAAATTGCTCATGTCAGCAAAATGTTTTGCTGAAAACTATCTAGCTTATTTTTAGCAACAAAATTAGTATATTCAGCAAAAGATTTGATAACACTTAGTTGATTAAAAATTATAAAAACAAACCTTGCTAAAAGTTAATAAAAATTTTGCTGAATATTAGTGGACTGAAAAAAACTGAAATAATTTTTACAAAAATTATACTTTAGTTCATTTATTTGTTTGCTATAATTTTTATTAAAAATAAAAATTATGTTTTTTTTCGACCTTTAATTGTGCAATGAAAATGAAAATTATTCAAGTTCGAGGCCATACTCTATATTTCTTCATTAGGATATTGTCCTAACAAATAATCTATAGAGTTTTTTGTTTTCAAATTTATTATTTGACCCTTTCAGGAATGTGTTGATAGATCTATTTCGGGAATTTTCTAGGTTCCCATCATCAGAACACGTTTTGAAAGCGGTAACAATCCCATGCCAAACATCAAACATTCATATGAACTAGTTTACTCACTACATGATAACTAATATACATATGAATTTGAAGTTAAAGATTATGACCATTGATAAAAAAATAAATTGAAAACTTGTTTGATGTGCAAACGTGTTCTGATGATGGGAACCTACAAAATTCCCGAAATAGATCTATCAACACATTCCTGAAAGGGTCAAATAATAAACTTGAAAACAAAAAAAACGCTATACATTATTTGTTAGGACAACATCCTAATGAAGAAAAATAGAGTATGGTCTCGAACTTGAATAATTTTCATTTTCATTGTTAATTTATTTGTTTAAAATCTTAAAAATTTTTTTTGTTATTCTTTTAAAAATAATTAACAGGACGTTGCAAAATATAAAAATGTTCTCACACCCACATTGACGGCATGAATTTATTAAATATCTGAAAATGTATAGAAATTGTTATTTATAACTTAAACAAAATTTTCTTTCCGCTACTTACATCAATGGGTGTCTAAATTATGGCATATTTCTGAAGCGGAACAAAACGAAATAACAAAATATGAAATATAGAACCCTTTTTGCAATAAGAAAAAGGAAACATACAAATGACCTAAGATGTGTGTCCTTGTGTTTTGCTTTAGTCAAGCTACCTGAACGTACATTTGTTTACAATTTGACCACACTACATTAATATTCACTATAATCGTTTAGTTTACATATACACATTTAATCTTTATTAAATTTATATATTTTAATTTGTCTTTATTTAATGTACACAGAAAAAATTATCAACCTAAAATATCTAATTAAAGATTTGATTTGAATTTAATTTGTTTCTAAACAAATATTTAATTGAATCAATTAATATATTAATTGACTTTTAAATATATAAATACATATTTTATTTCAGACGCAATTATCATATTATTTTTTCATACACTGTCTGCATAAATAGAAAATTTTCAGTATAAAATACCAAATACATTTGAAGTTAACAACACAACAAGCACACACACAAACAGACTCAGCATTGCAACAAACACACATACCAACGTATAGATCACACACTTTTTTTGTGAGTATAATATTTTTTTTTTGTAGAAGTTATTTATAACTTTTTTTTCCTTCTTAATTTTAATAAAAGGTTTAACTGATAGTATCAATGCCGTGATATGTGCATAATGAATTAAAATATTAATTGATTCAATAATTTTTTTAATTGAAACCCGTTTTTAGTTTTTTCTGTGTATAGATAATTGCTTTGACAAGCCGGTGACGACACAAAATTTAAGTTTTTTTTGGATCCGTAATTTAAATATATCGATACACCTAGTTGGCGTCTTTTTTCTTTATATAAAAAACAGATATAAAAATCATCCATCGTTTATTTGGAAATATGTCTTGCAAGACTTGTATGTTTTAGAATCATTTTCCTTGTCTCTACTACATTTTGACATGTCGCGACATCTACTTCATTCTGCGTATATCTTTCAATGTGGTTGTCGTACGTAATATTAATGTGCTTATCACCAAAATTTTTAGCAAAATAAACTAGCGAAACATTAGTAAAATATGAGTAAAACATTGGTTCAAAAAAGTTAAGTGCTGAATAAGTCTAACTAAAATTTTAGATGAAAACAAAATTCCAGCAAAAAATTTGCTGAAAAATAGTATTCTTGATTTACAAGACGTTTTACTAACTTATTTTTTTAATTAATTAATATAAATTAATAGAAAATTTTATTTCTAAGACCAATTAAAACCATAGATTGAAATCTTGTTTCTATCTGCATTTTGTTAGATTTTGAAACTTTTTTGAATTTTTTAAGAAAATTTATTATTTTGCGGAACACATTTTCCTTTGAAAATTCCGATTAATTTCGAATAAATAGCGAAATTTTGTAAAACAATGAGTATTAAGTGGAGAGCTCAGTTTACTAGATTTTAAGAAAATATTATTTTAAAAAAATTCATTGAAATAATGAATTAAAAAAAAAATCGTCAAAGGAATACGATTTCCATACAAATCCCATTTCAAACCAAAAAAATTATATTTTTAATTGTGGCCAATATATTGCCAAACCATAGTGCAATATATTGGAGGGTAAAGGGAGAGACAAGAGTGACAAGAAACGTGTCAGAAAAATTAATGAATAAACACAACAATAGCAAATTGATCAACTGCACAAAATTAAACAAAGCCAAACAAAACAATTGCAACCCGATTTTGGTTTAAACCAAATAAAGATTTTATGTTTTGGACACTTGCTATTGTATTCCACAAATTTCGTATTAAGAATTATCTTTTATGAAATCGAAAAACTACCATTAATTTTTTTTGTGTTTGTGTTTGTGCAATTTCTTTTCTGTGGTTGTTAGGGAAGTACCCAACATTTTCAAGGAAGCTGTAGTTATTCTATATTCAATGCACTTTTAAGTAAAGTGGGTTGTTTCATTCAACAAACTTGTTATGTTTGGTTTAGTAAATGATTCATTGCTTTAATACCATAGAATGTATAGAAGAGAATAGTATAAAAAAAAAATATACCGGCAAACTTACTTACAGTACAATCAACTCAAACCCATGACAATGACGTTACGAATTTTTTTTTTCTATAATTTTTCATTCGGTTACTGTTAACAAAGTGCCCTGTGTGTGTGTGTGTATGTAATAATGTGATGGGATTTTATAAACCAATAAACAATTTAGATTAAATTGCTTGATAAAACTACTTTTGATGAAAATCGACCAATCCGATACATACGGATAGTAACAATGAACCAAGTAACCTTAAGTTTAACCCTTTGACGCCAGCGAATACATTTGTAACTTAAGTTCCAACTTTATCATGCTGACTTAAGATTTTTACATAACCGATGCGAAAAGTTTCTATATACACATATACAACTTGACATCATTATATATGCTTATACATATGTGTGGCAATATATTACCACCCGAGTAAAAAAGTTTATATAAAATTATATATAATATGATAGTTTCCGCAAATATAAGTGGATATAATTCGATTCGAAAAATGGTTCTATTAAATTGTATCACTTTGGATCTAATTATATATAAATATATACAATTTAATAAAAAACTATCCAATAATATCCAAAGATATTAAGTTACATATATTTGACCTCCATAAAACGGGTTGAAAACACAAAATGTATGATTGAAATTTGTAAATAACACAGTGCAACACGAAAAAAAATAACCATATACGGACACCACTACGTGATAAAAGACTAAAAAAAAAAGACACGTGTCTTCCAATTTTTCCGAACGTCATCTCCTTTTTTGTTTATGGGCCGCCAAAGATTTGGGGCCTCGGTATCATTTTCGCAAAAAAGTGATCATTTTCTCAGGCTCATATCTTGCAAACCGTTGCGAACATATAAAATCAAAATAACTTCACCTTCCAGATCAAAATCGCAAAAAACTTAAAAAAATTCGATTTTTTTTACCTTTTTTCCCGTGTTCAGGTCCATAGGTAGCAAACCGTTCAAAATTCAAGGAAACAATCAACTACAAAAATTTACCTAAGATCTCAATAAACAAATTTCTGTGATATTTTAGGCAATACCTTTCTCGGTGAAAACGTTTTTTTTCCAAAAAAAAAAAAATATTTTTTATCAGTGCCATATATGCTAATATCGAGGTGCTACATAAAAACTTTATAGCCCTACTAAACAAAAATAATATTTAAATTAAAACTGTAATTAACACATTGCTTTATACTTCAAAATAATTATAATTATTATTTTATTACATTTCTTTATAAAATATAAATTTAAATATAACATATTTTGTTTAACTCGGTTAATCGATCAACATTTTTCGAGTTATTCGTTTCTGGAAATTAGTCATTTTAATTTACTCGATACATTTGATTAAAATTCATCGACTAATCGAGTAACAGTTAACCGATTGCATACCCTAATGACTACCAACAATTTTTTTATATTTCACCACGCCTATTTTGCCTACTATTTGTTGAAATATATGAAAAAAATATATACATTGGTTTCGATATAACAATTAATACACGCAATTACATTGCAATAAATACATTAATATTTTATTTTGATTTTCGCTCATATTGGGAAAAATGGTCAAAAATACTACAGGGTGGCGCAGAATAAGCTATATGGTTTATAACTTTTTTATTTATGCGATTATTGTAATTTTTTTTTTTAATACAGTATATTATTAGAGAATTTTTTGCAATTAGCTTTTAGAAATGATATCCTGTAAGTGATGTACATTTTCTGCTTCGCACTTACGTGCTCTTTTTAGCATATTTTTCATAACTTTTCGGAAAATTTTGGGTGTAATAACCATGATTTCATTTCGAATGTTGTTTTTTAGTTGGAGTATGTTTCTTGGTTTCTTAACGTACACTGGGTTCTTACAGACCCATGTTGACGAAAATTTCCAATCAAATGGTTTATTGCTGACGCTGTGGGTGGGTGCAATACGCACATTAAAATGACGACAATATGCACGCTGTGTCAGTAGACTGTTGGTTTGAAAAATAGAATTCAATTATTATTTAAATTTATTTTCATCGGGATAAACATTAATTATTTTTGTACGTTGTTCGATCGTGTAATGATTCATATTTAATTCACCAAGTCTTCTTCACAAAATCCTGAAAAAAAATCAAAGAAAAAATAATAATTAAAAAAGTTACAAAGAATTCAAACCATATAGCTCATGCTGCGCCACCCTGTACAACTTCAAGAGGCCATAAATAAAGGGTCCGCCAAATAACTTTTTTTTTTTGAACTCCTGAACCAATTGAACTTTGTATGGCGTCATACCAAGGTCTTTATGCAAAATTCGTCTCAATGATGTCTCCGCAATGGTTAAT
Source organism: Delia radicum (assembly GCA_021234595.1). Taxonomy (NCBI): domain Eukaryota; kingdom Metazoa; phylum Arthropoda; class Insecta; order Diptera; family Anthomyiidae; genus Delia; species Delia radicum. Next base: position 64,661,569 of record CM037854.1, on the reverse strand, counting down.
TGTTGAGAACGACGGTGAATTGATGTTGATGGCGCTTCACGCACACTTTCTGCCACAGCAGCAATATTCTCGGGTGTACGCACTGTTTTTGGCTTTTCACGCTTTGGTTTATCGATGAGGATGGCAGTTTCTTTCACTTTTTTCACAAGATAACGAACATACGGACCATATTAGTTTAGCGGAAGAATAAAACTAATTATCTGTCAAATCAGACATGAGCTAAGTGTTACCATTCACGAAATAAGCACTAGTTGAAAAAAAAACGTTAGATGGCGAACCCTTTATAAAATTCGAACTAACTTTGTAAAACCCTTGAGTAATTTTGTTTATCCAATAGTCAACTTTCATGTCACATTGGGCCCATTAAAGCTGACTGCGATGACCCAAACTGTGTTGCACAGTGTAACTACGTCTTTTTTATTGTCTTTTTGTCAAATACAATTCTTGCATAATTCCAATGAAAATACCAATCACCCTCAGTTTTGTTTACTGGGTAACACAATACACATAACATCATCGTTGCGCATCATCACTTGTATTGTTTCATTGTGATGTTTGTTGAAAGTTTTATGTTCTCGTTTTAGTTTTTCATTACAGAGTTATTTTATCGTTTTTGCAGCATAGTCAGTTAAGGGTGGGGGTTTGCCGTTTCCGTATTGATTTTTTTTTTATATGTATGGCTTTATTTGTTTTACTTTTTTTTGTCGAGATATTTCTTCTTATTTTTAATTTTCAACTATATCTAGCATGTTCTTTTGTATTGTTCTTAGAAATAATGGTTGTCTATTTGTCTAAAGTTTTTTTTTTTCATTTTTTGTAATCTTTTCTATACAAAACAAGTGTTTATAAAGAAAAGTTTATTTTTCATTGTCTACAAGTCAAATTGTTAATAATACAAATTTTTGTTGTTGTTGTTGCTTTTTAATTTTTTTTTATACGGTTCACAGGTTGTTAACTTTTAACAACATTTCATATTTGAGTAGTTCTGGCAAGCAAGTTTAATTAAATAAGTTTATTTCAATTTGTTTGCATTTTATTTAAATAAATTTACACTTTTTAATGGTTTCAATATAACCCAGTTTTTTTTTTTGCTTTCTCTTTCTTTTATTTAATCTTTTAAACAAATACTGCACAGAGATAATTACATATTTCACTGGATTAGTACAGAATGAACATTTTTTAAACTGTATCAGAAAGCTTCATAATTTTTATGAAACTATTTTTAATGAGACTTTTTCCGAATTTTTAATAATTAAAAGAAATTTTTCATGAAATTTTATGAAAGAATGCATTAATTTAATGAATATTATCAATACACGAATTCCAGTGACATTTTATAAATCTAAAGCAAAAATTCATTGATATCATGTAGATAATTCTCTCAGTGTATGGACACTTGACCACTGTAATTAATTATATTTTATTGTATGTTGACGTTTTAGTATGAAAATCTTTAAATTAATGTTTATAAGCTGCTTATAAGTGATTAACTAAAGTTTATGAGACTATTTTTTTCATTGTCTCTCTAAGTTTTATGAACAAATCGTGGGTTACAAAGAAGTTTTTAAAATGGTATAAAATATTATTTTTAATTAAAAAATAAAAAATTGAGAGATAAGATTAAAAATATTTTTTAGTTATTATGATTAGCATAAATTATTAGAAATAAATTAAAAAAATTAAGTATGATTAAATTATTGATGTATAAAATTTTAATATTTAAGCTGGCTTCCGACAGGTTAAACTAAATCTAGCTTTATAAATTTTTTATTAATTAAAAATTTTTTTTAGGATAGTTTTCAAAAAAAGATTACATGCCTCGACAAGCTTTCTTTGTTTAAATGCCGCTATACGCTCTTGGATATCCTGATTCTCAATTCGGCATCCAGGTTTTTACATCACGTCACAATTTTGAAAAAACGGCTGTTAAAACTACCAAAAATGTCTATTTGGCTCTTTTTTAAGCCATTTAACATATAATTGACGCTTTCTAATGATTCAGAATAAAGAAGCATTGAAGGTTGGTATTGAGAATGGTTACGACCTGATCATTTCTGATATGCAATTTTCAAAAACTGACGGCTTGCGTTTGTGTTCTGAGTTTCGTAGTAAGGTGGAAACACGTTATACAGCAATTCTGATTCTTTCTGAGGACTATGATAAAAACAATTTAGTAAAATCACTTGATGTAGGTGCTAATGATTATTTAACAGTACTCTTAAATATACCGCAATGAAGTTTTCTAAAACTAATTGTTAAAATAGCGTAAAAATACATTTATGAAATGTCTTCCACAACAAAATATAAATAGCAATTCTGAGCGCCCCGGTAGGCTAGTTGGTAGCGTGCTGTCTTATCAGTGCGTGGGTCGTGGGTTCGATTCCCACCAGAGGCACTGGTCTGTTTTCGCAACAACGCGCCGAAGGCCATAGTAGCTAGTGCTCGGTTAGGGTAATAGTATATAATTTGAAATTATATTATTATTAATTAATAATAAAAAAAAAAACAAAATAATAGCAATTCTGGTTCACTTTAGACCACAAGTTGGCTAATGTGAACCTTTTATGTTCACACAGAGAATAAATTGTTTGGAATTCCATTGTAACCAACAAAATTAAATCATTATTTAATAATTTTAATTGTAAGTACTTAAAATTCATCATCAGAATAATTAAACTTTATTGTTAACAGAAAATATATAAAATTAACCCAAACACAGTCACATCATTCAAACAATTTTTTTTGCAATATCACTATTGAAAAAATATTCTCTTCTACATTGCCTTTAACACCAACGACCAACCACTTTTCGGAGATTTTATCCCTTAAAATCGAACATTAGTTTCGCCTGCGAAAAAAACAATCACTCTATCTAAAATATAAGTTTTCGTTATCAATTTTAAAACAATAAAAAGTTTTTTTTTATAGTTTTGGTAACTCTAATAAACTAAGGGTCCGCCAAATAACTTTTTTTTTTTGAAAGTGCTATAAAAAAAACTACTGAATATTTTCTCAAATTTCTTTTTTTACAATCCTTCCGGTTAATACTGGAAAATAATTTCATTCAAATGGCTGCCTCGGCTGGCCATGCAGTAGCCTACACGAACGGTCCAATTTTTAAGCACATTATCGAATGTGTGCAGCTGTATTTCACCAATGGCTTCACGAATATTGTTCGTTAAAGCGTCAATTGTCTCTGGCTTGTTGGCGTAACACTTATCTTTGACGGCACCCCACAAATAATAGTCCAACGGTGTCAAATCGCAGCTCCGAGGTGGCCAAACGACATCAGCGATCTTCAAACACAGGGCGCAAAACATCGAGTGTAGCTTCGGCTGTGTGGCACGTAGCGCCGTCCTGTTGAAACCAAATGTTGCCAATATCACAATAGCCAAGATAACGAACATACGGAGCTGACGGTGCTGCTCTTCTTCCAAAATCCGTACGCAATTTTCGCACACATTCTGCAACATTATCATGATTTTCAAAGTAATGTCGCAATATTTCCCAGCGTTGTTCAAGCGTATACACAACCACATTCGTTTAGCGGAAGGATAAAACTAAGTATCTGTCAAATCGGACATGAGCTTAGTGTTACCATTCTCGAAATAAGCACTAGTTGAAAAACAAAAACGTTAGATGGCGGACCCTTTATTAAGGTTAGCAACCCAATTCTGATGTACATATAAATCTTTTTTGAGACTTTTTAAACTTGAAAGAAAATAAAAATATTACAGGTAGAAATTTTAAATATAAATTCAAATTGAGTTTAGGTTAGAGGTTAAGTAATTGCCTGACAAGTAGAATGTCGCTGGTTCGAACCTAGTTCATGGAAAAGAATTTTTTATTAATAAAATAATTTTAAAATAATATAAATTTTTTTTATAATTTTGGTAACTTTAATAAAATATTGAGATTAGCAACCGAATTTATATTGTACATGCAAATCTATTTTTAGACAAATATTTAAATTTGAAACTAGAAAATACTCAAGGTTGAAACTAAAAAAAAAAAAAACATATTTAAGTTGGGTTTAGGATAGAGGCAAACGGAAGATCGCCGGTTCGACCCCAGTTTGAGGCATATAATTTTTTATTAATAAAATAAATGTTGTTGAACTCATGTAAATCTATTTATAGAATATTATTGTTCATAAACATAAAATATTCAATTGTTACAATAAAATCTCGAAGTTTGTAAATAAATGTCGGTTGTTACAATAGTATTAAAATTTAATACTAGCGATAGTACATGGAACCACAAAAATTCGGTTGGCATAATAATCGGTTGCAACTACAAAACTGTTTTCTGTGTGTTGTTTTAAAAATTGATATACAACTTTTTTATATTAGTTACCACAAAAATGTCCATGGAGTTTGGCTATAATCTGATGTATTTGGATTAGGAATATTCAATAAGTTTTTTATATTGCCAAAAAAAAAAAAAAAACAAATGTAGGGATACATTAGAGAACATTCCCTTACATAAATCAGTTTAATACAACAAAGTTTTAATATGTTCTTAACCTTCTGTCTTTATTTATAATATAAAATCCCATTTGATCTTGATAATTTTCAATTTTCTATGCAAATTTAATTTATTTTTTTTTCTTCTTTTTTTCTTTTATTCGATACTCATCTTCCACAAAACAATCAAAATTATTATAAATTGTCTGTGCAAAATAAACAAACGTGCGTTGCAAATAAACGTTTAAAAAAAAGCAATCTTTCATCAATAATCACACCATAATTAGGATGACCATACCTTTTGATTTAAGTAAGATTTTTTTTTAAATTTAATTCACAAATAAATTTTAAGTTTTGGATTTTTTTTTACAGGAAATGATTCTTCGAATTTGTCTTTTTGCTTATGCACAAACAATTTTGACCAATTCCAAAATGAAATGAAAAATAGTGCAAAAATAGTAAAATATATTAAAAATTGAGAAAACCCGCGGATTTGCTAGTTAAAGCTGTACATTATGAACCAAATTTTATACCTGAATGTTGCTGTCTTTTTTGCATTTATCATAAAAACTAGGATATAATCTTTCATTTTAAAAAATTGTTCAGATTTGTGTTTCTGCTTGTGCAAAAATATATTTCGACCAATTGCAAAATGGAATTTCAAATTGTGCAAAAATAGTAAATTATAGTAAAATCTGAGAAAACCCGCATATTTACTAGTTCAAGCTGTATATTGTTAGCCAAATTTTATACCCGAATGTTGCTGAAGGTCTTTTTTTCATTTACCATAAAAACTAGGATTTTAAATAATTGTTCAGATTTGTCTTTCTGCTTGTGCAAAAACATGGAAATCAAATTGTGGAATTTCAAATTGTGCAAAAAATGTAAATGATAGTAAAATCTGAGAAAAGCAGCATATTTACTAGTTTTTGCATTTACCATAAAAAACTATAATATAAAATCTTTCATTTTTAAAATTGTTAAATCCGGGAAACTTTAATCCAATTTTTCTCAAAATCTGACCCATAAGTGAAGAAATGGAGTACATCATTTAAATTAAATGCCCGAAATATATAGGATCAATGATCGGACTTTTTGCGTTTTTCATTTTTAGAGGAAAAAAATGTTCAGATTTGTCTTTTTGCTTCTACACAAACATTTTTCGACTAATTGTAAAATGGAATGACAAATTGTACAAAAATAGTAAAATATAGTAAAATCTGAGAAAAACCTCGGCTTTACTAGTTATTAACCAAATTTTATACCCGAATTTAGCTGAAAGTCTTTTTTGCATTTACCATAAAAAACTAGGAAAAACTATGTATTAAAAACCCTTGTCCAATTTTTTTTCACAAAATCTGGCCCATTAGTGCAGAAACGGAGTACATCAATAAGATTAGATGACCGATATATATACACTTACAATACTATATAGGTAAAGACCACTGCAAATGTAGTTAAAAACAAATGAAATTTTACTTAAAGAAAGGGCGACTTACATTTCAGTAAATTCAACTAACAATGTCATTTTTTTTTTAATGTTTAAAAAATTAACCACAATTGTAGGAAAAATGAACAACGTGCTAGTAAAAAATAAGCAAACATTTATTGTTTTATTTATTTAAATAACAAAAAACTACTTTAAAAACGAATGTAAAATGATAAAACATTCATTTGAGGTGGTTAGTTTTTTAAATGAGGTACAAGGTTAGTAAAATATATGATTTGTTCTACAAATGACTGAAATTTACATTAAAAATAAAGAAACTGTATTACAACCCAAACAACTACATATTTTTAAAACAGAAGTTCCCTGACTGTAGGATCAATGATCGATACTCTTCCTTTACTTCTCAAGCCGCAAAACGTAACTTAAAAAAATATATTTAACTACTTTTTTTAGTTGGTGTGACGTTTTTCTCAATAAATCAGAAACCAACAACGTTTCCACTTACTGCAAGTATTGAGATAGGCTTCAACATTGACAGTGAACTTTTGAAAAATTAATCATGTGACACATCATTTTAAAGTAATTTTGTCATCTTTAATATAAGACATGTGATTTACGTATCATTAACACTCCTCATTATATTATTAATTTTGTAAAGAAATTTTAGACGCCATATTTCTTAGTTGTAAAAAGACAATAGTTGTTCCGAATTTGAACAAATTTGGAAAGGAAGAGGGAAATCAGTTGGTTAGTTTTCTTTATTTTAACTCAATATTATATTTTTACATTAACAGAACTTTTTTACTTTGGTATTTTAAACATTTTGGAAAATTTGTTAAAATTTTAAGTTCATACACAAATATTTTAGGACATTTGCAATGGATTTGCAATTTTATTACAAAAATTTCTTCATTTGAATGACTTTTGTCTACAGTGATAGAGTTTTAAAATTTTGTGGCCTACATTAAATTTTTACAAATTATTTATTCTTAAAAATATAAACATTGTCATATAAAAAAAATATTCAACTTGCTTGCAATTTTATATTTTACAGCCAGTTTGTTTTGGTCGTTGAGTAGTGTAATCTTTATACACAAAATAAAGTTCGAAGTTTTGTGAATTTTTCTCTGTAATGGTTAGCGCGTTGGACTGTTACACAGATGGTCCCAGGTTCGATTCCCGGTTACGACAACATCAATTTAGAAAAATAATGAGTTTTCTATCACCTTCGGTGTTCCAATATCACTTAACCCCACCAAAGTAAAATAATAAATCAGGGTTACGAAACAAAAAGCTTCAATAAATTCGCCAACTCTCCATCAGGTGACGAGCAACAACTGTTCTTAGACTTATTATCTCGCGCAATTACAGTGTTGCCATGGTTGAAGACCTTCTTTTTTCACCACCTTTCATCTCTCCACTAACCCTTTCCAAAGAAATCAACACATTAATTAATAGGAAAAATTTCCTAATTTCTTAAAAAAAAAAAAAAAATCAGAGAACTTATTTCCTAGAAAGCCTTTATTTTCTGTTTATGCCTACACTGAGGGAACTTCTGCTGAAAATATTTTTTGTTTTTGAGTTGTAATACAGTCATTTGTAGAAGAAATTTAATTTATGACTGCATTTGTAGTTCATTTAAAAAAAACAAACCATATGCAATTACTGTTCTATGAATTTACATGTATTTAAAATAATTAAATCAGATAAACGTTTGACAATTTTTTACTACATTTTTAGTTTATTTTTGATAAATTTGGGGTTAATTTTATCAACAGTAAAACACAAATGACAATGTTAGTTGAATTAAATAAAATTTAATTCGTCCTTTTTTCAAATAAAATTTTATTTAATTTTAACTACATGTGGGGCTTACCTACAGAATATAAAAAAAAGCAAATTTAAATGTTATATATATATATATTACATTTAAATTTTCTCCTTTTTATGCTAAAGTAAATGAGTATGGATGGTCACCCTTACCATGATACAAATCATCTTTATTTTCAATCTTGGCATTTGTTGTGGCTCTTGCCATTAACTGTTTGAAAAAAGGTTTAATGGTTGTAGATAGCAATTTATATTGTCTTTGTTGGTTTTTTTTCCATTTTGGCCAAGACAATTTTGTGGTTTACTATTATAGTAATTTCAAAGTCAATTTAGTGATTAAAGAAGGGGTACGGTTAAACACATTTTTATTTTTTTTTGTTGGTTTTGTAGGTCTGTAATATAAATATAAGGGTATTCAGTCAGTCAACCGTTACTCGATTAATCGATGAATTTTAATCTAGCAATTGTTCGAGAAAATTAAAATATCGTAACGAATAACTCGAATAATTTTGGTCGATTAAGCGAGTTAATCGAGTAAAACAAAATATGTTCTACTTCAGTTTATATTTCGTTAAAAAACACTTAAATTGTTTCGTAGTTTTTAAAAATGATTTTTTTTTTAAATATAAAATTGAAGCGATTATTGTAAAAATTTGATAAGCCACATTTTATATTAAGTTTGTTTTCCCCTTTTAAAGGTTAAAAAAATTTAACCGTTATGACTTTTGCATGACTTTTAAACTCTAGGTACTTAAAATAAGATATTAAGCAAGACATCTGTCAAATATTAATCAATGGATGCAGACAAAACAGCTAAAATCCATAAAACAGTAAATTTTTACAATAAGCCCTTCAATTATATTCATACTGAATCCCAAAGTACATATTTTCGTTTTTTTTTTTTAGTTTTCTACTTTCAAATTCCACACAAATTTTAAATCGAAAACGTATTTTGGGATTCAATATGATCGTAGTATAAAATATGGAGCAATGTGTCAGTTACCATGTTAATTTACATATTATATATAAGTAGTTGGGCGATAACTTTTTTAAGTGGTACCACGATGTTGGCAATACTGTACTGATAAAAAATATTTGTTTTTGGTAATTTTGGAGAAAAGAGAGCCCAATGCCTAAAATATCACATTTGCTATCAATTTCTAAAGATATTTTCAAGATATCCTAGATTAATTACAGACATTACTATACTCAAATATATGCTCTAAAATATAAAAAATTCAAGACCAAAAGTTTCAATTTTCATCAATTAAGAAGCGTAAAAAATATTCAACAAAAAATATAAATCGCAGTAATCGCGAAACCATTAAATTGTGTTAATATTTTCTGAAAGATTCGAATTGTACTTAACTTATCCTGATTTTTTGCTGTTACAGCTCGAATTGGGCCGTTGACCTCTTTTCTTTAATTCGAATTTATATTCAACATAATCAAATAAATTAAAAGTTAATATTATTTATATGATTTATACTCTATATTTTTCCTGGGCATACTTTGCTATGCCATATTATTTTTGGACATTACCAAAAAATTCTAAAAGTTATATCTTTAATGTCGAACTTTATAAAACAAAAGAAAATAATTTAAAACCCCTCAGTTTATACTGTTTTAGAAAAATTTTTAAATTCATTTTATTTTAATTACAATTTTAATTTTAAATTAATTTCGCAATTTTATTTTGAATTTTTAAGGAAAAATTAATTAAAGAAAACTACACTCAGCGAACTTCTGCTTTAAAAATAGCTAGTTATTTGGGTTGTAATACAGTTTCATTATTTTGAATGTAAATGTCAGTCATTTGTAGAACAAGTTAAATTATTACTGACCTTGTAGTTAATTAAAAAAAAAAAAAAAACAAACTACATCAAATGACTGATTTGACATTCATTTTTTACAGAAGTTTTTTTGTAATTTAATAAAATTAAAAACCAGAGTAAAACTAAAATTTTTTTATATAAATAGAACATTTTTGGTCTTCAAAGGTTAGTAACGTCATGATGCTTTTTGAGAAAGGACCCTAACCACGTGCTTGATTAATAAGAAGACAAGAATAGAGCAAAATTGATAATTAATAGGTTTTTTGTTAAAGTTCTGCCTATTATGGAGGCTTTAGCTTTTCTAAAACTTCGGGTTCTGATGAGATCTTTAGCCAGATCGAAATACTAGTATCAACCTAGCTAATATGTTTGATTTGCTTTCTTTTTGTAAATTATAAATTGGTTAATTTTTACAACAATTGTGGTAAATTTTTTTAAAAACAAATGACAATGTTTGTTGAATTTACTGAAATCTAAGTCGACCTTTCTTTAAGTGAAATTTTATTTGTTTTCATCTGCATTTGCAGTGGTCTTTACCTACATAGTATTCTAAGTGCATAAAACTATTTAAATTATACGAGTTACTCGAGCAATTTTAAAATCCTAATCGCTTAATGGGGTAAGTTATAAACATCAAAGTCGAGTTACTCTTTTACTCGAACGAACCCAAACCCGAGTAATTTGATGACTCTAATAAATATACTAAAATAATTTTAAAAACAATTTGCTGACCTCAAGTAATAAAATGATAAGTTTTTGGTAAGTGCAACTAATGACATGTAAATAATTTCTCCTAGACAAGAAAGTAAATGTCTTTAATTCAGGATTAAGACTTTGCTTAAACCGGGTCAGTAGTGCTGTCAAACAAATACTTTTTTTACGGCAAGTCACTGCGTTGGGCGCCAACATATTAAGGGCTTGTATTTTAACCGTATTGATGTGGTCCCTAGTAGTTGCTGCCTAGTTTGTAGCAATAAGTAGTTAAGCGGGTATTGCGGTATTTTTGGTAATCCTTTTTTTACCCTACCCATATATTTTCTTTGAAGGCAACACAAAAATGTTGGATAATTTATTCATTAATTCAATTTTCACTTAATGTATTATAAACATTTTAGCATTTTCAAATAAAAAAAATCTCATAGAAGGTTAAATAACTTAAATATGTTAATATAGCACTGGCATGCGAAATTTTATTCTTATTGCTTATTTTAAAATTTCAGTTGTACATTTTTCCACCAAAAATTACGAAAAACACCTTGAACTATTTTTGTTCACTCTCATGACATTTAACATTTGTTTTAAAACCAAACAAAAAAATCTCTAAAATTATGTTTGTTTTATGTTCCATCATTTATTATTGTTATAAACAAAAAAAAAAAAAAAACTTTTCTCCATACACCATTTTTAATGCTCCCACTACCATTGAACTATAAAACTTAAAACATTAAAACTTATTGTGCAAGAAAATATGGAAAAAATAAAGTATTTTATCATCTTCAACCATTTAATTTTTTTTTTTGTAGAATATTTATATAAGTTGACAATATTATGCAATATCTATGTAGAAAAAAAAGAAAGAATATTTAAGAGAAGTGACAGGAAAAATAGGAAAATAAATGTCAGTAAAAAGTTTTGCTAATAAGATAAAAGACAGTTTTTTAATATTTTTATTGCGAAATAAATTTTTTTAAATACATTTATAATTTTTTCCCATTACCAAAACACATGTTGTAAATGTGGATGAGAAAAAATTGGAAATGGAAAATATTAAATACCCCTATACCTCGATTTGCAGATACTTTTTTGTATACGATTTCACTTTTACACGATTTTTTATTTCTTGTGTAAATCGAGGGATGTGGAAATTAACTCGATTTGCACGATATGTTTTTTTTCAATAATTGTAAAAACATCAAAAATTTATAACTGTTCTAAAATAATATAAACAATCTCAAACGTATTTGATAGTTTCTTGTAACCCAGCAAAAACTTTCATTATCAAATAAGTGGTTATTTTTATAGTGGAAATTCACTGCATTGCACAACTCATTATTTGGCGTCTAAAGTAATTATATTTTTGTTGGCGAGGATGTGCTTAAAATTAGTAGCGCTTAACCGTTCGCTTACAAAAAAAAAATAGGAAAAATGAATAGTTATTAGATAATAAGTAGTTACAGACTATGTTACAAAACGTTGATTTTAAAATAGTTATTCGTCTGCTTACTTTATTCCGAAAAATAAGCTATTCCAAATATGACTACAAAAAGTGAAAAAGTAAGTGGAAATCTCCATTCATGCTGAATGTTTAAAAAGAAAAAGATTTACGAGTTCAAAGTTTATTTCGAATTGTGGTACTCAGCAGCCCAATTGAACAACAAAAACATTAAATGCTTCAATATGGCAAATAACAAGTGCCCAAAAATACATGCATTTTATTACGTTTGTGTACTTACAGTGCCCAAAGTTGGAAAGAAGTATCGAAAAAATTTGTTAACTCCCGAATTTAACTTTGCATATGATGAATTTCATATGAAAACCTATAAAAAACGCACATTTTGAGCCCGACCCTCTCAGAATTGGATGAAATTTTGCATACAGCTACATTTTACCTATACAAACACAGACTCATATTTATAAATTGCATTTTTGAAAAGTTATTAAAAAATGACGATAATATGTACTTTCAAGCTGTGACTACTACGGAATGGCTAGACCGATTTCAAAGATTTTAGTACCATTAGAAAGGTATTTAAATTAGCTTTCGAAAACATGCACTGTAAAAATGTATATTACACTAAACATTTTTTTTTTTGCCAAACATAAAACTTTAAACTGTGAAAACACTTCAAAGGCCAAGTGGTTTTTTCCAAAAAAAAAGTTTTTTTAGAAGGGTCTATTTAACATATATAACATATATAAAAACAAAAGTGGCGTTTTTTTAATTTTTTTTAAGTAAATGCATCTTTTGTTAACTTCCTTATATTTTGATATCATTGTGTGACAAAAAAAAATAAAATAGCTATACTTTGAAAGTTATACAGATTTTTTTGTAATTCTAATAGATTAGAACAAGAATCGTATTATCAAATTTTTCAGACACCACCAAAATATGGACTTACCCCTGGAAAATTTTTTTTTTATTTTTTTAGACTTAATATATAATTTTGCGCAGCTCACACTGTTGACTTTCGGAATATTTGCTAACTTTTAGTGAAGTTTCATCTAAAGGTATAAAAGAATGGAAGCTATGAGTTCCTGTAATAGTTTTAGCATTTTTATACCTTGAAAATAGCTTTTCTTTTGTTTTGTTACAGTCGTCAGCGTCTGCATAAACAACTTCTATGGATGTCTTATAAGTTTGTGAAGCCCAATGATAAAGGTCTTTCGGCGTTTGAATTTGGTTTTTGTTTGCAAGGCGCTCGGAATTATAGCATTGCAAACAAAAACCAAATTCAAACGCCGAAAGACCTTTATCATGTATTTATGTTTTCGAAAGCTAATTTATATACCTTTCTAATGGTACCAAAATCTTTGAAATCGGTTCAGTCACTCCGTAGTAATCACATCTTGAAGTATATATTATCGCCATTTTTCAAAAACTTCGATACCTTGCCACGTCCACATATTTTCAAAAATACAATTTCTAAATACGAGGTTGTGTTTGTATAGGTAAAATGTAGCTGTGTGCAAAATTTCATCAAATGCTGAGAGGGTCGGGTTCAACGTGTGAAGTATTTGCCATAACACTATTTTGAATTGGTTTTATCAACGACGAGGACACTTGCATTTTGCCATGCCGGTAATCCGGGTAAAAGACCCAAGCGGTCGTGATGAAACCAGGTGCTACGCATGCATTAATTATGCTGTTCGAAATGTTTGAAATATTCCCGTAGCTTAGAAACCAAAAATTCTGTAAAAAAAATTATGGTTAGATCCTACCTACAGGTAAATGACGACTAACATTTCAGTAAATTCAACTAACATTGCGAGTTGTTTTTTAATGCTCAAAAAATGTACCACAATTGTAGTAAAAATAAACAACATGTTAGTAAAAAATAAACAAACATTATTTTTTTTTTTTTTTAAATAACAAAAAAAATTTTAAGAAATGTATGTAAAAGCATAAAACAGTCATTTTATGTGGTTTGTTTTTTTTTTCATGAACTGCAAGGTTAGTGAAAAATTTAATTTGTTCTACAAATGACTGACATTTACATTAAAAATAAATAAACTGTGTTACAACCCAAAAAACTACATATTTTTAAAGCAGAAGTTCCCTGAGTGTACAACTAGTTTATTTGCGTCAGTAATAATGTTGTGCAATGGAATATATAGATATTCAGCTAAATATTGTAATAGTGCTGTGATAATACGAATAGTTGATTATACCCAAAAACTGATACAGTTTTTTTACTGTGCTGGGTAAATCATATTGCAGAATAACTCTTGTTCTTTAAGGACTGATACTGAATTTCGGAATGTTATAACCAAAAAAATCAAGCTCTAAATTAATATTTAGACCATATTTTTCAAGCCTTTCAAAAACCTGACGCAAATGATACATTTCTTCTTCATTTCTACTAGTAACTAAAATATCATCTACATAAGTGCATATAAAATCTAGTCCGTCAAATACTTCAGTAATCTCGGGAATCTTTCTGCACTATTAGGGAGATCAAATGGCATTCTAACAAATTCATAGAAAAACACAAATTCGTAAATTTTTTTATGTATATCTACTTTGCAAATTGGTATTTGGTGATAAGAGCGGACATGATTTTCGAAAATAATTTCCTATCAACTAAGTCAATGTTAATGTCATGTGTATGAGGAAGGGGGTAACAGTCATGGGTAGTTATACAATTCAAAATCCTATAATCTCCTCACGGTCTCCAGTTATTATGATCCTTTTTTGGAACCATATATAACGGTAAACAAACGGAATAATTACACAGAAGAAACTAAAAACTGGTTTCACTTAAAAAATTTATTGAATCAATTAATATTTTAATTGATTATGCACCTACCACGGCAATTATAATATCAATTAAAACTTTTGTTAAAAACTAAAAAGAAAAAAAGCTATAAATAACTATCTACAAAAAAACAAAATAATATACTCACAAAACAAAAGTGTGCCAAAGATACGTTTGTATATGTGTTTTTGGTAACTCTGTATCTGTTTGTGTGTGTTCTTGTTTTGTTTGTAAACTTTAAATGTATTTGGTATTTTATACTGAAACTCTTCTATTAAACCTACAGTCTATGAAAAAATTATTTGAGAATTATGTTTAAAATAAAATATGTATTTATAGATTTACAAGTCAATTAAAATATTAATTCATTCAATTAATTATTTGTTTAGAAACAAATTTAATTCAAATGAAATCTTTAATTAAATATTTAAGGTTGATAATTTTTTCTGTGTAGAAGGCCACCATATACCCATTTTTACTAAATTGTAAAATTCAGTTTTTGGCAAATTTTATATTTTATTGGGTCTAATTTACGCAGTTTGCTGAACGGTAGAGAGCCTTGAGTTTCAAGTTTGTCAACTGTATTGTGTGATATGATTTTTATGTAATCTGGTGATAAATTGGTATTCTGACAAAAGTGCGAACCATTTGCAATTGATATTAAAAAGTTTTAGAAGAAATATATTAAAACATTCTAAATGGGCGGATGCAATGACTTTGTTTGAACAAGCAATGATTTGCTTATTTTGAAGATCAACTAAGATACCGAATTTTTCTAAAAAGTTTGCACATACAGAGTTATATCTAGGTTTTAATATGCTCCCATACATATTAATATAATAATATATATCGATTGATATTACTCTAGATGTGGCATATATTACAACATATTGTAAATGTAAATTAGGGGTTTGAAAAGGGGGAGTTTTTTTTAAATACTCGAAAGTTATTTCTTATTTTAATTGTCTTTTATTTAAGTATTATTTCAATATTATTATAATTTATTCCACAAACACTGTGGAGGGTATAACATTTCTTTAAAGCCAAATTTAATGCTTCCGCTAGGAAACATTATTCGATAGCATCTTTTATATGCAAAAGTAGGAATAAGTTGCTTAAAGCCTTTGTACTTATTTGACTAATTAAAGGCTCTGTATAATTACGTTTTCGGTTTTTCATATCATGTTTATTGACACTTTTAATAATTGTCCCCACAAAAATTAAGTTGTTATAAATATTTTTTTCCATCCCTTTAAATTTACACTTTGTAATAAAAATATTTGATTTTGCTGATAACAAAAACTACAGCTACAAAATTGTATAATTACCTTGTGTCTAGAACACACGTGCCGTAATATCCATAGGAAAAGATTCATAAATAAAAACACTTAAATTGGGTTCAACTAAAGATTTGAGTTGAGTATGAGCCAGGTAGAAAAATATCTCAAACCTTTGTTTGATTTGGTTTTTAACAGCAAACAAATCATTTGCTAAATCTAAAACCATTCATTCATCTTGTACTATTCCATACATAGAACACCTGGTTAAATTTTTTTTTACAATAATGTGATCAAAGAGTGCCATAGGAAGGGCTAATAACACTGTGCAACAATAAATTGTATCCTTTACGAGACCAATTGAAAACAAAAGTATATTATCAGTAGACCAAAACTACCAAAGGATTATTAAAACTTAACTCGAATTTAATTTTTGTAGTCGTTTGGAGTTTTTTTTTTTTTTTATAGAGAATCAACACTCGGGAAATTCTTCCTATTAACTATGTGTTGCTTTCTTTGGAATGAGGATAGTAGAGAGGTGAAAAGTGGGGGAAGATGAATGGCTTCCAACATGGCAACACTGTAATTGCGCGAGATGAAAAGTCTAAGAACAATTGTTGCTCGCCACCTGATAGAGAGTAGGGGAACTTGGG
The DNA here is from genome assembly GCA_021234595.1 of Delia radicum. Lineage (NCBI taxonomy): Eukaryota > Metazoa > Arthropoda > Insecta > Diptera > Anthomyiidae > Delia > Delia radicum. The sequence goes on along the minus strand of CM037854.1, from coordinate 64,645,082 downwards.
GCTTTGATCTACACTCAAATGTAAGGTTTCATCATATTTTTATTGTTTTTCGTACAATGTAACTGTTTCATACATACTAATGAAACTGTTTCATAAAAATATTGATCCGGATCTGACTTAATTTTGATACCGATATGTGTAAGTACTTCTCTGGGCTAAATAGTTTGTCCATTTTGCATTATCTCCTTCGGTTTTAAGATATTGGCCATTATGATGAAGAACTTATGAAAAATTTTTAATAGATTTTCGTTCAATGAAATTGTTTCCTAAATATGATGAAACTTTTTTGCCTGGACTGGACTGATAGAATATTTTCATTGCCCAATGGTTTCATTCAGGCTACAATCGGTGGTCCCACATTTGTTGCTCAGTGTAATTAAGCAAATGAATGTTATTTATGGATTTTCAATGATGATTTTTAGCCCTCTATGATGTTGTCGAAATATTAACGAAAACTAACAACAGATATTTGAAATGGGTTTATTAGAAAATTTGTCGGAACGATGTTACAAAAAAATACGAAATTTATTTTGTTTCCGTTTTGATTTAAACTGGTGGTATTTTTTTCGATTTAATACAACAATGTACAGAGGAGTACGGTTATAACGAACTTGTGGGGACCGGGCGATTTTTTAAGTGAAGTTCGCTAAAAGCAAGGTACCCTGCGAAAACAGACATTACCAAGTAATAAAGCGTGTAAGTAAAGCACAAAGAGATTTAATAGATAACAGGATATTTACTCGCTTGATTACTTTTGTTCGCGATGACCTAAAATTCATGGGTGGTAATTACCCTCTCGCTTACAAAAAACAAAAGGTGAATAATAAGTTACCTGTTTGGTTACTCATAGTGAAAAAATAAGTAATTACTTTTATATTACAAATAAGTGGTTAATCACAATGCTATAATAAGTCGTTACCAAGGAGTTACAAAATAAGTGGTTATCTTTAAGATATATTTTTAAGAAATCTTGAAAAAATATTTAAAATAACTTTAGCTTGGAAAATTTACATGTAAAAATTTTTAAAACAAACTAATACAATATTAGAATAAAAAATATGAAATCGATACTTATGTAAATAACTACCAGTAACGCATTATTTTGCAATTACATATAAGTAATATAATAACCTCTTATCAGTAAGTCACTATTTGTATTTTAAAGTAATTCAATAGGTAATGACCTATCATTACCTGGTAATCTATACGTTAATGACCTGTCATTACCATGTTTATGCTGGGTATTTTACAATTTTTGTTTGTAATTCTAAAACAATTCGTCCATTACATTAAGTTTCAGATAGTTTTTACTTCTTTTCAGTAAATTTTTAATAAAAAGCTAACATTTTTAACATTCGCAGCAGAATTTTAATTTTAGAATCTCGATTTTTTTATGTGTTTGTTGAGCGTAAAAATATATATGAAAATGTGTAAAAGCGTCTAAGAAATTAGTTCGTTATATAAAAGTTCGTTATATAAAAAGTTCGTTATAAACGCTGTTCGTTATAAACAATGCTCGTTATAAACGATGTTCGTTATAACCGTATTGTTTCGTATGAAATATGCTAGTAAATGTTTTGAGACCAGAAAAATCGTTCATTATAAAAATTCGTTATATCCAGTGTACGCTATAACCGAGTTCTACTGTATTATTAATATAAAAGTAAAGTAATGATTAATGATGGGATTAATAGAAAAAAGGAAACAAATGATACACTCATAGAAATAATCATATAAAAACAGCTACAAAAAACTACTTAAAGTTTGTTAAAAATGAGTTGCAGATAAACTGCTGAAATTAGCTGATTTTTTGCTAAATTTTAGTAACTTAAGAACTACAAAAAAATGTGTTAAATATACCGAACTTAAACTATTTTTAAGACCCATTTTAGTAAATTGAAAATATAAATTTCATCTGCTAAAATCATCAAAAATGTTGCTAAATATTAGTAACACAAAAAATTATCTTTTTTAAGTTCCTTTTTAATTTTTTGTGAAACCAGTAGTCTACTAGTTTTTTAGCCAATTCTTTCTGTTGTTTTTAGTAGGATGACTGTTATCTGAATAATACAATATTTGACTTAAATATAACAAAATATGTTGTTGATATAACAGATTTTTTTGCTGTTTTTGTCAATAAATATTTAACAAATAAAGGGTCAAATAATAAATTTGAAAATTTGTTAGGACAATATCCTAATAAACAAATATAGAGTATGGCCCGAACTTAAATAATTTTCATTTTATTATTTAACAAATATTTAACAAATATTTTTGCTGATTTTTGCTATAAAAAAAACTTATATAGCAAATATAATATCATATCTCATTTAATCTTATCCGACTTTATCTCAAAATTGGGGTTATCAAGTCATATCCGATTAGAACCCCCAAATATATTACTGGATTAAATTATATCAAAATTGATCTAAAAATTGGGGGATCTAATAAAATCTAATTTAAGATCCTGATTGATCCCAAAATATAAAAAGGGATTAATTTAGATCTAATTGGATCTTATTAGATCCAAAAAGATATTTAATTTTTGGAGGATCGAGTAAGAGATTACTTAAATCTCATGACACATAAAATTTAAAAAAAGGTTAGATGTTTTATGTTTTTTCGACCTTTAATTGTGCAATGAAATTAAAAATTATTTTTTCACCACTTTCAGGAATATGTTAATAGATCTATTTCGCAAACCTCAATCATTCATATAAAATAATTTAGTCATCTGGCGCAGATATAATTGTGTGAACAATATATAATTATATCTGATAAGCATAGGAAATATTAGTGATGTTGGACACCAACTAATTAATTAATCTTGTGTCATATATGAAATCAAATATAATTATATCTTATGTCATATATAATTATATATTAACTTGTATTATAAATATGGCACCATATATAAGCTTATCTTAGATTATACAAAAGAATATTTTTTATTAGACAGTATATATTACATATCTTAAATTATACAAGGCTTGCGCAAGATATAACTAATGTAGGTAGACATTTTCTCTTGTAAATTCTTACTTAAGCAAAAAAAAATATATTTGTGTCCGAATATGTTCGATATTGCATATTTACTTCGCGTTAAAATGTATATTCAAGAAAAATTGTATGAAATAATAATAGGAATTTTTAATAAAAATTTGAATCCAAACAGAGAGAAAAATCTACTAAATTGTCTATAACTAAGACCTGTGAAGAGATATTGAGCATTAGCAAAAAGGGACGACTTCAAAAATTTTTCTCAGAATTGTAATAAGCCAAGCAAGAAGATTTCTGAAAGTACAAATTTAAATGCGATGAATATCAAAGATAATACAAATATTTAAAGTTACACACTTTTTCCATATTTCTCATTTTTCAATAAAACTAAATCGCCAATAAAACCGTGAATTTTTCGAAATTTGCAAAAATACAAACGCCATTCTTTAAGTGGTTCCACAGAGTTTTCGAATGTAAAATTCATTTATAATCGGAAGACAGAAAGTCAAAAGATGTCCCTTTTGACCGGCCTTCGGTGAAAGGGACGATATGCATTTGAAGGGCTTACTGTAAGAACTTAATATGCCACATTTATTGTTTTATGGATTTTCGCTGTTTATAGATAACCATTAATTCATTTTTAATAGAGGTCTTACTTTAACACTTATTACAAGTACGTAGACGATAATCGTACTGTGAAAATTAAATTTTTCTGCGGTTTTTCAACATCTAATAGACGACAACAAACTAGAAATAAAAGGTGGCTTATCAACACAACTTTTTAATCTAGCTTCAACAAAATGCTGGGAAAATAATGTAGGGATCATATTATGAGAATTTATAAACAATTATATCACCATAAATGATAATCTTGGGAATACTTTGAAACCATAATATAGTAATGTAATTATCATATTATTATTAAGAAAAATATTAGAGTGTGGTTGTCACAATCATAGTAACATGGTTGAAGCAATCATAAATCCAAAAATGCATTTATCGAATATGAATACCCCAACCATGGTGTTTCTTTGCGTGAGGAATTCTAATTTCGGCTTAATGTCGGTAAAAAAAAATTTTATCTTTACTTTTTTTTTTTTGTAAATTAAAAAGACATCCTTAAACATTTATTATTATTGCTTAACAAATTATACTCGTTAATACCAAAAACCCTAACTGTTGATGAAAGTTACGATAAAATTCTTAATAATTTGTTTTCCTTTCTTAAAATGTTTTTGTTTTCATTAAACAAAAACCAACAAAAACAAATTAAAAAACCCATTATTAATGTTTTTAAATTAAACATTAAACAACTCTTTTAATCAAATTGTAAAAAAAGGACACCAATGTTGTTTTATTTGATGATGACGCTCATGATGATAAACATTAATTTGGAAATAATTTTTTTTATCAATTTTTTCTCTTAATACCTTAACACAACATAGGAACCCAATAGGAGCAGATGTGAAAATATCAAATTGTGTATATTTAACATTTCCTCTTGTTTTCGGTTCATTTAATTGTAACACTAAACATTAATTGATGTGATCTTTTGTTTAAGATTAACACCCCTGTTTTAGTACAAGCAGCAGCGTACACACACCACACAATCGCTTTGTATTGAACAAAAAGTGGTAAAATATTAGGAAACTGTGGCAGTTTGAGACGAGTGTCAGAAGTAGAGACACAGAGGGGTGAGTTTTATTTTTTTGGGAAACATTTTACCATAAAGCGCATGTGCCACAAAAAGTCACTGCTTTGTCGTTTAGATTGTCAGACTGTTTGGCACAAAAGGCAACGAGCTGTTAAGCCACATTATAAGTTTTATTACAAAAAAAAAAATTGAAAAATTTTTATGTTAAGCGAAAAAATATAAATTAAGAAAATTTTTTATATAGATATTTATGTAAATAGCCGAGGATGTGTGTGGTGTATACGAGGTATCTGAACTCGTTAGGGGTGTCTTATTAAGAAAATAATGGGTGGTCTGTTCCAAGGAAGTAAGAAGGTTTTGTTTCATACAAATACATAAATTATGTAAATTTTTTATGAAATTATTAAAGTAATTTAAAACAACACAAAAATCAGTTTAAAAAGAAAAAAAAATTATGTGAAATAATTATGTTTCGTAAATTTTTTAAACTTTATATAAGGAGTTTCAACAATTTTAGCCAACATATTTGCAAAAAAAATAAATTATGACATATTTACCGATGTAATAATTTTTTTTTTTTGAAAATACGTTGGTTAAAATTGTTCAAGTTATGTTTCACACAGAAAAAAAAATTGTCGAAAATAATTTCAATTAAACTTTTATTTGATTTCAAACTCACTTTCAATTAAAAGTTTAATGAAATTAAATTTTTAATTGAAAATAAATTTGGTATACATGAAATTTCCACTTGTTATAACCCATAATAACAACAAAGTAAAAACGTACCACAATTTAAAAAATCATCAAAATTGAAAAAAATCGATTAAATTAGATGATTTTTTAAATTTTAGCGAATTTTTCACATTTGGCGATTTTTTCTAAGCATTAACGAGTTTTTAAATGTCGGTAATTTTTCCCAATTTGAGCGTTTTTTAAATCTTAGCGATTTTTTTATATTTTATAATTATTTATATTTATATTATGTTTTATATTTAGCGTTTTTTTATTTTGGGAATTTTTTTTGCAGATTTTTTAATATTTGCGATGTTAATTTTTTTTTCGATTTTTTTTTTATAAATATTAGAAATACATTTTTTTCCAACTTTTTTTTTTAATGTCGATAATTTTTCAATTTTGGCCCTTTTTTAAAATTTTGTTGATTTTTTAAATTCTATAATTTTGTAAATTTTTATCAATTTTAGCGATTTTTGCTAAGTTTTTTGGAGTGTTTTTTTTTTTAACTTCAATTAAAATTTTAATAGTATCTACTAAAATTGGTTTCATATTAAAAACAATATTCAATTAATTTTTTAATAGATATGATTAAAATCTTAATTAAAAATAAAATCCATTAAATAGTTACAAATTATTTTAATCGATACTACCATTTCTTAATAGGACCTAATTAAATTAAACTTTAATTGAATAAACAAATATTTTAATTAAAACCCCGATTTTAGTTTTTGCTGTGTACTGATTATTCAAGCATATAATCCGCTATAATCTTTTATCTTTAATTAGGGCGATTTTAAGTTTAAAAAACAAGTTACAAATATTAAAATTACAGTTTTTAATTAGATTTAATAAAACTAAAGTAATAATTTAATAAAGTAAAGTGAAAGTAATAAGATCTATAAATATATCATTGTGAGTATGACGTGTCGCAATATATATTCCAATCGCGCATCGGAAAAACGTTTTAATTTGGGTTTTTAACAAAAATAAATATATAAAAATTTTTTTTTCACAATAAAAAGTATTTTTATTTCAACTATAAAAACTTTAAAGAAAAAAACGTACACACAATTATTGTTAAATAACAAAGATGAAAATAAAAGGTTGAAAAAAGTATCAATCTTTTTCAACTTTTGTATTAAGCTCAAAAAATTTCAAATATTTCTACAAACAAAATCGAAAGGAATTCTCGGTGTCAATAAACTTGCATACACCCAGAAAAACGATTAGTTCGAATTCGGTCAAAACCATTAAAATTTATTTGATAGAACGTTATTTCATAAGAAATTACCCATAATTGATGTAAAAACCAAAAATACTAAACTGACAATAAAAAGAGGGAAAAATGAACCGAAAAGCTCTCCTATTATGCAATTCTTGGTATTTCCAATCAACTTTTTAAATAAAATTCGATTAGTAATTGCGTACGGTAGAAGCAACCATTTATTTATTGCTAAAACAAGAGATTTGGTACCATCTATAAAATTTTTAAAAAAAAAATTGTCCACGACCAAAAGCAGTAACTGAAAATATGGGCTTTCCAATCATATATGCAATTAAATTAGTGTTTCAGTAGAAACAACCGAATTGTTTAATGCATTTTTTATGGAATCAACTAATAATGGTATTGTGGAAAACGAATTTTAGATTATGTATGTTTTCTGCACAATATATTTGAATTCAAATTTACCACTTAGAACTTGTTCCAACTTAAATAAAGTTTTTACCCAAATTCCAAAAGTAATGTCTTCAGATAAATAGCCTATATCTCCATAAAACCACACAAATTATCTTTAAGGATTTTACACTAACAGAAAAAACTTGGTTTGGGCAACCATATTCGAAGACCATCATACATTTTTTGACTTATGATTGCGACAAACCATGATACTATGGTTGTGACAACCACACTCTTATCTTTTCTTAATCATAATATGATAATTCGGCTACCATATTATGGTTCACAATTGATCTCAATATTATCATATTTTATCAATAAATTATCATAGTATGATTCCTATATTATTCTCCCAGCATTTTGTTGAAACTGGATTAAAATGTTATTATTTTTTTTCAAATAGTACAAACATATATTTATTTATTGAATAATTTACACATTTAAATAAGCTAATTTTAAAATAATTTAAGTAAACAAATTATCTTGTGCCGACGAATAAGATTTGTGTTTTAACCGAGTTATATAAACCATTATTTTGTCGTTATGCAATGTTTACATACATTTTTTATTTTAGTATCTAAAAAAAACAAAACTTTCCCTTTTTCAGCACAAATATTATTTTGGCAGGAAAAATGAAATAAGGGATGTGATGGCTTTAAAATATTGTAAAGAATATAATTTCACAATAGATTTATAATGATCATAACATGTTTGTAGCAATCATTATTTGTGCACTATAACCTAGCTATATTCCCATTGTGATTATTGCAAACATATTATGATTATATCGTACTACAGATTTAAAAGTACGTGAATTTTGTTTAAATTTTATTTTTCATATTTATATAATTTTTTTGTTTACAATTTATTTTGCGTGAGTACAAAAAATTTAGAAAAAAAAATACTTTCTTATCACTTTTTATTTAATTTACAACAATAAGGGATACTTGTCAATTTAACTTTTATCTAGGCTTCCATGGTAGACCAGGTTAAGACTACCACATTATTATTTCTTCCATTTAAAATATCACCATTACAATTAACATCACTGCGTTGTTTTTATATTTTTATGTACTTTTATTTAATATTTATTAATTAGTTTGGACTAACTGCTTCTCACAGCTTCTTTTCACAAAATCTTAAATAATAATTACACTGAAAGAGCAGAGACGCTCATAAAAACAGGCCGACCATCTTTTAGTTGATGCAATTATAATATGGCTACAGTTTGAGAGCAGAATATGATAATAAATACTATATTACGATTGCAGACAAGAGAAAAATACGATAATCCAAAAGGAGAGATTTTTAATATAACATGATTAAAGCAACCATATTATTGGTGAAATATGATTGATACAATAATAATTTAGTTGAACCAACCTTTTATGGCTTTAGGGAACATACTTTTTTAAGTTTTTAAAAAACTCAGCTTTAACGCAAGAGGGCATATTTGTCTAAATTATAAGTTTCTGGGATAGGTAGTTTGGGCAGGCATCAAGGGTTAGACTTTAACCTTTTACCAGTTAACTGGAATTAAAAAAACAAAAACGTTTTAGTTAATTTATACTGGGAAGCAGGTACATACGAACGGAACTATAAATTTGGAGCTTCTGTGGTGTGGTTTGAACCTCCAGTTTAATATTATCCCTATGCTTTATAAAAAAAATAAAAGCATATAAAATTGTTAGAAAAAATTTTTTTTTTTAACTTAAACTTTATTTATATATTATTTATTAAAGCGTTTATTTGTAATGATAGCTTTTTTACCTGCGGTAAACAAACGATATATTTTTTTTGTGAAAAATGTGAAGCTAATGTCCAAGAACGACAATTTCAAATAAAGGTCCAATTTAGCAAACATAATGAAAATTTATGTATTTTTTTATGTTTTATATATTTTGTGGAACCAATAAGTTTTATTAAAGTTTTCAAATAAAATTCTTACCGTTTACAAAAAACCAACTTGGAAAATTCGTTAAAACTTGCTTGTTATTAATTTTGTTAATGTTAATGAAAAATTCAACACTGACCGTAAAAACCATACGTCAATCTGGTAACGCTGTGAAATAGAGACGGAAGAAATTAGAAAAATAAACAAAAATCTAAAAATAGAATATTTGTCTTTGTTAGTGTTGTTAACTTCTGAGTATACAATAACAGAAAAGCTAATAGTAAAGAAAACTGCAATTTATCTGCATTACATTCGAGGCCATACTTCGGTGTGATCGCTAAACGTCCATGACTTGGTATTGTGACGTTTGTAATGTAAGTAGAGCGCAGGTTTGATTCTTATAACAGCAGATTGTTGAAAATTTTATCATATAGAGACAGTCTGACAATTATAAGTCACAAATAAGAATACAATTTAAATGGAAAATCACTGATAACGCCTGTCAATTAAAAGGAAAAAACTAGTCTTGTCTGATTTAAATTAATAGTGTTTATAATTTTTAGAGAAAAACGTTTATTCTACTTCTTAAACTCAATCTTTCTATATTATACTCTATGATGCGTTTATATTATGTTGCGACATAATAAAAAAACGTGTGCATTCATTTCGAAACTTTGTAGAGATAGTAAAAATTTAACATGATTACAGTTGACAGTTTTGACATATTCGTGAGGTAGCAGGGAAAAAACGAAAGGTCCACCTTAGAGAACAAGCCATATTAGGTAACATTTTCTTATATTTAATGAATAAATATAAAAGTAAACTATTAAAAAGTTCTAACTTGGGAAATTTTTTTCTGAACCATTTTTGGCCTTGATTCAACACGGGTTAAATTAATGTCACAACGCAGAACTAAACTGAGGTGTGAATTTAATGAAAACCGCAATGTAAAAGACATCTTAATTAACACACATGCAAAAATATAAGTTTGCTGTTAGCCGTCCATCACGCAAATGCAACATCAGCGGCGGCTCGTTTGCCTTGTAAGCAGAACGTTGTGATCAAACCCCTACGAAATCTAACTTTTTTCTTTAATTTATATAAATGTATACCTTTAGATGCATCACCCAATATGTCAAAAGTTGTCTAAAATGTGTTAATTGACATTCTCCTATGATTTACTTTTTTTAGCAAAATATTGATTTTTTCGGTTCTGGTGGTTTTATGCAGTGTCTTTTGTCTAAACATGGACCAATCTAAATTAAAAGTTTTACCAAACTTCATCAGATTATTTAAGTTAGAATAATTTGACCGTTGCGTGGTTAGCCAGCTAAAGGGTTAAAGTTGGATTGTTAATACCTTTGTCAGTTTTCAGTGAAACAATTTGCTAAAGCTCCCTGTTGAGTTTATAAGTATTTACAAACTCTCTATGACATGATTAATGTAATAGCATTTTTAATGAAATGTTATTTTACACATTTAAAACAATAAAAAAGAAACCAAATTCAAAAACTGAATGTCATATTTAAAAATTTTATACAAAAAAAAAAACATTTTTACAGCTTAAAAAATTTGTTTTTAGTTTTGTTTTATCTCTCTCATCTCCATATGTCCAATTAAGATTTATGTTTAACATGATAAATATTTTTTAACTAATTTATTACTCAAACATAAAATGCAAGAATTAATTTAACAAAAAAAAAAAAAAACAAAATATGAGGAATTCCAAAAGTTTTCGATACGTGTAGGCAATATAATTTCAGAATTTTTTATGGTTCGAATAACCTTTTCTGAATTTCAGTATTAAGCATCTGAGTCTTTTGATGGAAATCCTCTCGGGACAATCGACACTAAGGGCCAATCTAAACCGTATTGGTAGGGCGGACTCGGTAGTGTGTAGGGCCTGTGGGGAGGACGACGAGACCTAGGAACACTATCTCTGTGAATGTCCGGCATTTGTCGGGATCCGGGTCGAAATACTATCCAGTGACCCAATATCAACATTGGGGGATCTTAGGTTCATAGGATGGAATAAGTTGAGGAATTTCGTTAGTGCGACGGAGTTCCTGGGGTAGGAATCTCATATAGGAACGATTGTTTAGAGCGCACAACAAGCCGACATTCTGGCTTAAGTGTAAGTCCTCAGGGACTTGAGTTGGATTAGGGAAGCATTTCCCTTCTCCGAATCCTCTTTTCGACTTAACATAATCTAAGCGAACCTAATCTTTTGTTTATGTTTTAGCAGATGTTTAAGCATGCTACATCCATCCGCGTCAATCATTTATCTTTAACGACTCAAAAATTATGGCGGTTTAAAATCTAACGTATATTATAATTATTAAAATTACAGTTTTTGCTTGGATTTAATATAAGTGACATAAATTAATAGTTCTCATTTTAGTTATCATATTTCAAAAATATATTACAACAAACAAAAAAATATAAAAATCCACTCAAACTTAAACTTTTAAAAAAAATCATGGAATTATTTTGGAAAACATACATATTTTGCCGGTCTTAAGTTATTTAATTGGATTTAGCTACGTTTTCCAAATAAAGCTTGTATGCCAACTCCTTGATAATTTTTCTGATAAAGGTCATTTTCTTGTGGAAATCAATTGAAAAAAGTTAAATAACAATTTAAAAAACAACTCAGAAGGTGCACATTAGGAAACATTTATCCTTTAACATTTTTTTTAAATAAATATTTTATGCATTTATTAAATAGTTGAGATATGGAAGGTAATTTAGAATTCATTAGATTTTGAAAAATAAATTTGTTATACTTTATGCAATTTTCATTAGATCAATGAAATTTAAAAAAATTTTAATAACATTTTAATCATTTGTATCATAGCTAAGATGCGGAAGGTTATTTAGAATTCATTAGACTGAAAAAAAATTATGTTCTCTATGAAATTTTCATTGGATTATTGAAACTTTCATTAACATTTATGTAATAAAACCAGTTCCATTGATTAAATCAAACACTGCATTGGGGACTTTTTAATGAAAAAATTAATTCTATTAATGAAAGAATTTAGTATTGGTTTAGATGTGGAAGCTAAAACTATGGGCAAAAAAAAAATAAAATGAACAAAAAAACTCTTGTTAGTTTCAAGTCATTTTTTTTTTTTTTCATTTTCTGACTTCTAAATTCCCATCAATCCAGAAACTCTGCATTGGTTTGCATGGTTTTTTACTATACTCTAATAAACCCTGTCCATCATTTGTCTTACTTCAAAAAAACATTGACAAATAATAGGCAGTTTCAGCCGATGACGAACATTTTTGAAATAGCTCACATATATTTGGTTGGATTTGGAAAAATCTTGTTATACCAGCTATTAAGCAATACTTACCACAGCTAATACTTGTTAACGCATATTTAATTAAGACTGTGTTGCTTTTAACTTTAATTAGTCATCTAACAAATTGTTTTTGTTTATTTGTATATCAAAAAAGGGCTTCGAACAATTTGCAGATTATTGGCGCCCGATAGTCATGCAAATTGAACATTTCTTGGTAAATTAAAGAATTTTTAAATTAATTTGTATTTTTATCGAAAGATTTAAAAACAGATAACAGATTTAAGGTAGCAACTGGTAGTTTTATAGATAAACAAAAGAAATTTTAATATAATTTAATTAATTTATTTAAAAGTTTTATTAAAAATTATTTGATTTAGATGGTGAAGATATGATAACAATTTAAAAGTGAGGCATAAATATTAGAAATAAGTTTAAAAAACTGTCTTAAAAATAAAGTTGTGTTTAAACTTAATTTAAAATGTATTGAGTTGGGCGCCATAATTGTTAATGAAACTTTTAGTATAATACTTTTTAATGAAATCTAAGGTATTTATTTTTGTATATAAAGTTTCATTAAATACAGATATGTTTACTCTCTTTTATTAAATAGTTTGTAATTATTTAGCAATTTTTTATTAAATACCAGAATTCAAGGTCTTATTTATTATAACTTTTATGGTAAATTACTTAGGTGGTAACTATTACACGGCAATTTACATTTGCTTTCATACTCATAATTATTTGATCCCAATTAATATAATTTTTATAAAATGATAATAGTTATGGATAAGAAATAAAATATTTCTTACTGGTAATTATTATTATTTAAGTAATATTTTGAAATAATTTTTTAATAGTTACGCATAGGAAAAAAAAAATAAAAGTTGTTTATAATAATTATGCTTTAATAATTAATTTACAAAAATGTAATAAGGACTGCATTTACATTTTGGTGTGTTTTTTTAGCATTTAACTGTGTTACACATCTTGGGCAGAAAAGAACACGACATTATGTACAAAAAAAATTTTAATCACGAAATCATATTTTATAAAAAAATAGTATTGAAAATAATAGAAAAATCCATTCAATAAAAAAGTTTGTAGAATTGCAAAAAAAAATAAAATTAAAAAAGTTTACAGAAAAAAATATAATTATTGAAAATAATAAAAAAAGTACATTCAATAAAAAAAAAAAGTTTAGTAAAAAAAAAAATTAAATAAGAAAATTTTTCTTGTTTGTGTAAAAAAAAAACTTAAAACAGTTCACAGAAAATAAAAATAAATTTTTTGCCAAGTCATTTTTGGAAATAGAGTTATAATTACAAATAATCTTTACTCAAAGGAATTTTGATTTAATTTGATAAACATTATTTTCCCTAATTTTTCGTTTTATAAATTGCACCTCTGGTCATCTAAAATTAGACGCAGAGCGGAAAACGCTCTTTCAACTGTTACTTGAGTCGCTGAAACAAATACAATAAGTAAATAAGTTGATAGTGTAATGGACCTCACCCTGAGTTCAAAACCAGTAGGAGACGCATTTTTTTAAGTTAGTTCTTAATTTTTTAGTTTTTACGCAGAACTACAAAAAAATATATTATACAAAAATGTTCTAAACTGATTTTTGAACATTTTTTATTTACAGAAAAAATTTAAAGAAATAATAAAACAAAAATAATTATCTATCTTCTATCTATATATATAAAATGGAATGTGTGTTTTTGTTTATTTGTTTGTTTGTTTGTTTGTACCTTATAGGAGACCAAACCTCTGGACCGATCTTCCTGAAATTTTCACAGCATTTAACTGGGACTCTAGCATGATTAATAGGGAACTTTTTTTTTAAAATTATGTAATTGATCCCATATAGTTTTTAACAGATTTACTTCAAATTGTATACACATTATACTCCAGGCGAGGTAAAAATAAGCATTTCTTACGCCACGCCCCCTTCCACGCCCCTTTTCACGCCAAATTTTGTTTGAAAGTTTTAAACTTTTTGTTCTCTGTACAAATTTGTTTCTTCCAACTTATTTTTTTTATTTGGTAGTATATTGCTCTTAATACTGTTAACGTCGCCATATAACTATGAACTACGCCCACTTCACCGCCCCCTTTTTTTTAATTCAGATACTTTCTTATACCACTAATAATGTTGGCTATACAAAATCCTTTTTTTGTAATATCTATTTACCTAAAGTTTTATACACTTTTTATCTACAGGTAAGGTAGCCATACATTTTTTATTACCAAATCCCCCTTTTTCGCCCCATTTTACCTTCACAAGACGCAATGACATATGTGTGATCATACGGCCGGCCAGATTTGTTTATCACATTCACATGTAATCCGAAGTGGGAGGAAATCGTCTTCTGGTCAAACATCGGTACATCGACATGACATTGCACGTGTAAATTAAAATCACTAATGTATTGCATTGTTAAGTTACGTGTTTTTGGAGAAACGCGGTGCTGGATGTATTCTGTCGAATGGCAGAAACGTGGATTGCCCCATGCTCACATTCTAATATGGTTGGTTGACAAAATTACGTCCGATAAAATAGATGACAATATTTCTGCAGAAATACCTGATCCTAACATTGATCCACATTTACATGAAGTTGTGATTAAAAACATGATCCATGGTTCATGTGGAAGTATCAATACAAATTCACCATGCATGGCTGATGGGAAATGTACGAAAAGGTATCCAAGAGAATTACTTCAAGAACCAATCACTGGTATTGATGGCTATCCGCTTTATCGTCGTAGATCAACGGAAGATGGTGGACAATCAATTACACTAAAGATGCAAAACAATGAAATTGATGTTGATAATCGCTGGATAGTACCATATTGTCCATTGCTTTCGAAAACGTACAGTGTTTTCGTTGCGAAATTCAAGCGATGAAATTACACAATATCAAATGGACCGATACATCAGCAGAAATGAAGCTGTTTTGCGAATTTTAGGATTTCCAATTCATGAACGTCATCCGACTGTTCTGCATTTATCTGTTCACCTCGAAAATGGACAACGAGTTTATTTTACAGAAGTTAATGCACAACAAAGGGCTGCAGCGGCACCAGCAACAACGTTAACTTATTTTTTCGATATATGTACAAATGATTCCTTTGCTCTAACTTTGCTATATGCTCAAATTCCAACATACTATACGTGGAACTCATCAACTAAAAAATTTCAACGGCGCAAGCAAGGAAAAGCAGTTGAAGGATGGCCAAATATATATTCCACTGATGCACTAGGTAGGCTGTATACTGTTCATACCCAGAATGCAGAATGCTTTTATTTACGAATGCTTCTAATAAATGTTCGTGGACCAACTTCATTCGAAAACTTGCGTACAGTTAATGGCCAAATATGTGCAACTTATCGAGAGACATGCCAAAAACTAAATTTATTAGAAAACGATTCGCATTGTGAAACAACACTAGCAAATGCATCAATATATAACACAGTGCAGCATTTTTAAGGTCATCGTTTGGTTCCTCCTTCATACCCGTTTTTTTTGAAGTGTATATCGAAACTAAAAAAAATCCGCAAAGGACTTGGCCAGATTACATCGAAATTTTTTTTTTTGGACCCCCTAAGTTTTTGCACCCAAACATGATTTTTTAAAAAAGGAAAATTTTTATGGAATCCATATATCATAAACCGTTCGGAATTTTGTTTTTATGTCTTTGGCAAAGTTGTAGATCCAAACCAAAGCAAAAAAATTCTCATATGGACCGACCCAAAAAAATTGCATCCACTGCATCAAAATTGCAAAAAGTTGGGAAAAAATGCTATTTTTTTATGATTTTTTCATGATTTTGTCCTGAAATGGCTTAAATACTGGGAATTTAAGAAATCTTTCTTCAGCTAAATTATATCTAACAACAATATAAACAACTCTCTAGTACATGTCATCTTAATACGAACATTCCTTAACAATAGAAAGCACATCTTTTTGCTCACACTTATTTTGCATAGCCAATGTTTGTCGTTTCGACAAAGAAAGACTATATAGGTTAATGCCGTTTTTGTTGTTACTTGTTTTCAAATTTACTATTTAAACATTTTATTGTTGTAATGCTGATATGTTTTTGAAAAAATGAATATATTTATTTTATTAATAAAAAGTAATTATTTTATAACGCAATTAACAATTTCATAATTTTTTTTTATTTTTTGTTTAAGTTTTTTTGTTTATTTATACAAATGCAAAACATGTGTATTATTAACTGCCGATGATTTTATTCTGCTTCGATTTTACCCGAAAAAAGTATAGTAACTTCTGGTAAAATCAGAAACACAATTACTTTCTTATCACGCTCTCATTTACCGAATTTTTGTTAATAAAAACGCTTTTTGGTAAGATGGAGTCAAAGCGAGTTCGCGAGGTAACGTTTGTCGAACAGAACTAAAATAAGAAAATATATAATTTTAACAGAATAAATAAATAACATACCATTGCTACTCACGCCTGTTAACGTTTAAATATTTTTGGAGGTGGTTCAAGGTCATGATCTGACTCTGCACTACTACAAGAAGAAAGAGGATCCAAAGGCACATCTCTAAATCCAGTGTCTCCTGGGTCTTCCATATCACCATCCTCACACAGGCACACCTTGTGGCTCCACCAACAAACCTCTGCAAGCATTGCGTCCAGCTTCTTGCCTTTGAATCTTTTTTCCATTGGCATTGTGACCTGGTGGAATCGCTCCCCTTGCTCATCTGATTCGGTGGGCAATTGTTTTAAAAAAACATCAATATGATGATGCAAAAAATGCAATTTCAGCGTCATCGATACATTTATATTTTCAAAATATTGCAGCATTGTTGCCACTAATTTCTTTGCTTTATCTGGCTCTGCTCGATCCTTTCCTAAAACATTCTGAATTACAGCTTTGAGAGCGTCCCATGCGTTTCGGAGATTAAAATTTACATTTGTAAGCACAGCTGTAAATGTATCGTTTTTCATTAACTTCCTGATATCTGGGCCGTTCAGGACACCAAATAATTAAAATTACATAATTACCAGCTTTAATTTTTGCATCGCTGAGTTTCGGAAATATAGTTTTCAAGCAATCAAAAACTTCATCACTACTTCCAACAGCAGTTTTGATGAACTTTGAAGCGATTCCTAGTTTTATGTGGAGCGGCGGAAGTAATATATCACTAGTCTCCCTTATGAACGGCTCATTTTTCAGTTTAAGTTGTTTTACGTTTTCGGCATCTCTTGCGCTCCAGTTTGTGCTCTTATACTGATTGCCCGGGTATCGTGAGTCCCAATCGCAAATAAAGCAAAAGAAGCTAGGGAAGCCACCTTTTGAAATTATTCCTGAAAGAAGAGCACTTGAGAAAGGATACTACTAAATACAAATAGAAAATAGTACCTTGCATTATGTTCACGACTTTTAAATCGCAACAAATTTTCCATTTGTGCTCCTCATATTTGATTTTCTCCAATATATTACCTAAAGTTTCATAGCATTCCTTCATATTAGTGCCATATGCTAATGGAATTGAAGGCTTGTTGTTAGTTTTATGGAGCAGCACAGCTTTTAAACTTGATACTGAGCCATCAATAAACAATCGCCAGTCATCAGCAGCATACGCCATTCCCAACCGATTCACTAATCCTTCGATGTCAATGCAGTGGGTAAACGTGTTCGCTGCATCGACGGTGTAAAATGTTTGGAACTCTGTTTGACGGCTCCGGTATGATGAGGCACTAACGGTATGCTCTGTAAGCTTTCGGCGCTTCAAAAATGAGGTTAGAAATTCTGCATTCCGCTGTGATATGCCCATCTTAGCCACAACATAGTCCATTTCGTTTTGTACGAGCGGTTTTGGTTTATCGTCGTCAATATCAGGCTCATAATCGGCATCTTGGAAATCTGATTGATTTGTGAAAGTCGTAGTGGATGACCGTGTGGACATAACATCCGGACTCGGAGGCTTAGGTGGTTTGACACCATCAGGCATTGACACCGGGACTATGCCTGTATAAGCGGCCACATATGTTTTGCATTTTAACATATGTTTATTTAACTTAGGGGAGTAATTGATACATGAGTAACACCGGGATTTGTCGTGTGAATTTGGGTCTTTTATCCACACCATTGGCTTCATGAAACTTAAATTTCTACCTCGTCGATGATACCAATCCAAAAGGCGGAAGTAACAAGTGCCACACACTGTATTTGGAGTGTAATCTTCACCGCTGGGATCAACCTCATCGAAATAAGATGCATAGGCTAGCTTAAATTCCGGAGTAGACCTTTTCCTTTGCACACTTGT
This sequence comes from Delia radicum, assembly GCA_021234595.1. Classification (NCBI taxonomy): domain Eukaryota; kingdom Metazoa; phylum Arthropoda; class Insecta; order Diptera; family Anthomyiidae; genus Delia; species Delia radicum. The sequence goes on along the minus strand of CM037854.1, from coordinate 64,626,504 downwards.
AGGCACCATATGACCACAAACTAAACAAAAATAATCAATGTTTGGACACCGGCTATTTTCCATATTGCGCAATAGTTGAATTGTAAAATTTTGCACAAAACACGGATATAATTAGACTTTTCACTTTCGAATACACTTGTTGAATGACAATGAAACGATACTTGAACTGTTATTTATACTGCGTGCTAGTCTGATTGTCAAGTGTGTTTTATCTTCGTGTTGCACTTTGCAGGTAGAACTGGGTTTTTACAACACCCTTTTTTAAAAACTTCTTAAAAAATGTTTCTGAATAGGTGTAATTGTCAAGTGTATTTTATCTTCGTGTTGCACTTTGCAGGTAGAACTGGGTTTTTACAACACCCTTTTTAAAAACTTCTTAAAAAATGTTTCTGAGTGGGTGTGATTGTCATGTGTGTTTTATCTTCGTGTTGCGGTTTTTAGGTGGAACTGGGTTTTTACAACACCTCATCTTCCTAAACAGGATTTTAAAATTGGATTTTAAAGTTTGGCTATTTCCATATTATCATAAAAAAATAGCATTTTTTCCCAATTTTTTGCAATTTTGATGCAGTGGATGGAATTTTTTTGGGTCGGTCCATATGAGAATTTTTTTGCTTTGGTTTGGATCTACAACTTTGCCAAAGACATAAAAACAAAATTCCGAACGGTTTATGATATATGGATTCCATAAAAATTTTCCTTTTTTAAAAAAATCATGTTTGGGTGCAAAAACTTAGGGTGTCCAAAAAAAAAAATTCGATGTAATCTGGCCAAGTCCTTTGCGGATTTTTTTTAGTTTCGATATACACTTCAAAAAAAACCGGGTACGAAAGAGGAACCAATTTATGTGTTGCACTGTGTAATCATCCATGCCAGATAAGAGCATTATTTGCTATCATATTGGTAACGAAACAACTTTGGAATATATATAAAGCAAATATGAGTGAAGACATACTGCATCGAAAGAGAATTACCTGCAACGACGAAACAATTGAATTTTCAGACGCAATTTATAATGAGGCTTTGATTCTACTAGAAGACAAGTGCTTGCAAATAAACAACAAGACCCTCTCGCAAGTTGGTATGATTAGTCTTAATCGATCAGGCGATGATGCGTCTGAGCAAGATGTACAACGAGAAAGCAATTACAATCCACAAGAGTTAGAGTTATTTATGGCTGCAAACCTATCACATTTACAGCAGGAGCAACTCTCGGCATACAACACTTTAATGACAGCAATTACTAATGAAAGTGGTGGATTGTACTTTAATGATGCACCAGGCGGAACAGGAAAAAACGTTTTTGATTTCGTTGATTTTGGCAAAAGTTCGATCGCAAAATAATATTGCACTAGTCATTGCATAGTCCGGTATAGCAGCAACACTTTTGGATGGTGCCAGAACAGCGCATTCGGCACTTAAATTACCTCTCAAAACCGCAATTCTCTGATACGCACACATGCAATATTAAAAAAACTGCTCCATGGGTAAAGTCCTGCAAACATGTAAGATCATAGTATGGGACATTATTTGGAGGAGCACTAATAGTGTTAGCCGGTGATTTCCGCCAAACATTGCCAAGTGCAACCCCAGCAGATGAGCTTAATGCGTGCCTTAAATCATCTGTTCTTTGGCACCACGTTCGCACACTGAAACTAACAACAAATATACGAGTGCAGCTGCAACGCGATGCATCAGCTACTCGATTTTCAAAACAGTTGTTGGTATTTGGAAATGGAAAAATACCAACGGATCCAACTACAAATTGCATTACGTTTCCACCTGACTTTTGCAAAATCACACAATCCATTGAAGAGTTAGTCGATAGTGTATTTCCAAATATCGAACGTAATTTCAAAAACGAGCAATGGTTATCTGAACGAGCGTTACTTGCTGCCAAAAACCTTGATGTCAATTCAATAAGCAGTGTTATTCTAAATAAAATCAGCGAAACTGCAAGCAACATACAAATCCAACGATACCGTTATGAGAGATGAGGATGCTGTCAATTATCCTGTTGAGTTTTTAAACTGACTTGATGTCCCAGGTTTTCCAAAACATTTGCTGAAACTCAAAGTTGGAGTTACCATTATTTTACTGCAGAACATCGACCCACCACGGCTTTCCAATGGCACTCGACTTGCAGTAAAAAAATGCGAAACAATTTAATCGAAGCGACCATTATAACGGGCAAATATAAAGGAACAAATGTGCTGTTGCCACGCATTCCTATGATACCAACATATTTGCCATTTGATTTCAAAAGATTACAGTTTCCTCTTCGGTTAGCGTTTGCGATGACAATTAATAATGCTCAAGGTCAATCTCTGCAAGGTCGTGGTTTAAATTTGTCAAATCCATGTTTTTCCCGTGGACAACTTTACGTTGCATGCTCCCGTGTTGGAAAACCCAACGATTTGTTTGTTTATGCTCCGAATGGACAAACTAAAAACATTGTAGAGCGTTACAATAGTTAATTTATAATAAAATTGTTTATTTTTCACTATATAAACACTTTTTATTTCATTTCATAATGCTGGGGGTAGCACACCGGGTTCAGCCTTTTATTATAAAAAAATATATATCATTGATACGAAATTTTTACTTAATTTTGTTCTTTTTTTTAATGTATTACACATTTCAATTATCATTTTTTAAATTTTAAAAACGATCATAAACAAACTAAGGCCAACTATCTTATCTCAATGTAACCAAAGTTTAGTGATAACCATAGTAATGTTAAATGTATTTGAAAATATCTGTGGTTAATTAAACTCTGCTATTTTTAGAAAAGTTATTGGCCTTAAATAAAATTTTAGGCAGGACAAAGTCTGCCGGGTAAGCTAGTTATTTATACAGACATGATTTAACTATTAAAATCCAATTTTTAAGAATAAATTACAAAATAATAGTTATGCCAGCATTTTTTTTTTTTTACTTATTCATAATTATTTCAACTCAATAAAAAAAAAGAAAAATTCATGGTAATAGTTAAGTGTCAATTATTTTTTTTAATTAGTTCATAATAATTATAAAACAATTTTTATCTATATTCCTTAAAAGTGTGCAATTTTTTCGATTCTGAAAATTTTCATAATAGTTATTTTGGGTTCTTGCCAGAAATATGTTTAATTACACAATATTGTCTTTACAAACATATTTCGCTTAATTTACATAAAGTTTTGAATTCAAAATATTTAATATTTTTCTTCAAACTATGTATTGTTATTTATATAAATTGTTGTTGTCATAATCATCAAATTAAATCAATAAATTTGTTGATTGTTAATTTGAAAAGGCAAAGTAATATTAGATTAAATTATATGCAAACACAGCAGGTTGTATTTATATTGCTCTATACTACATACTATTACTCAGGTATTTAATATTATTATAATCTTATGGTATGATACTCTAAACAATTAATTGTTCATTAAAATGCCATTAGTATTCATTGATTTCTCTATGGCCTTCCTTTATATAAAATAGAAAATAGAAAACAAAAAAAAAAAAAAAACAAATATTTTTGTTTGTGTAAAACAATAACTAAATTATTAATATGGCTGTATATATGCATATTAATTATGAATAAATATTTAGAGTATTTTCAAATTAAACACCTACTCTTAGTTTTGGAAATTTATTAAATATTTTAGTAAATATATAATTTGATTGTTAATTTGAAAGTCATAAATATTGATTTTTTTTATTGGGTATAAAATATATTTTACCATTATTTTTCATTATATGTCTCTTTTTTGTTTTAGCGGTAAATATCAAAATATGGTATTGAAAATATTATTTGTGTCTTTGATAATATATTTTGGCAGTTTATTTGTAAATTAATACAAGGAAGAGTAGAAATCAAACTAGCATAACGACCACCAACTGCGAGTGTAAAGTAAAAGATAATTGTTATATTAAATTAAGTCAATATTTTGAAATTTATTTCGATGATTTTTTTAGGGCACACAAAATGCTATTGCGTTCAATTTTAGAATACCATCTGCATTTATGGTAAAGTTTCTTCAAACCTTTTATATGCGTCGACAATATCTTGAAATTTGGAATAAAATTAAAATGAAGACATGAAAATAGTATTGCAACAAATTAAAAAAAAAAACAAAGATTTGGTGTATTCTTTATTCAACAGAAATCGGTTTCGAGATTTTTGTTTAAAATGGATTTTATCCTTTATTGTGTAAGTTTTTATTTTCTAAGAATATTAAAAAAAATCAAAAAATTTAAGTGCGCCCCGGGTAGGCTAGTTGGTAGCGTGCTGGCTTATCAGTGCGGGGGTCGTGGGTTCGATCCCACCAGAGGCACCGGTCTGCTTTCGCTACAACGTGCCGAAGGCCATAGTAGCTAGTGCTCGGTTAGGGTAATAGGATACAATTTGTAATTATATGATTATTAATTAATAAGAAAAAAAAAAATTTAACCCTATTCTAACTCATATAAGTTTTGGAGTGAAAATAACTCCACTTTACGATTTTCATTAGTTTTTACACTAAAAAAATCTATACGTAATATAAAAATGCTAAAAATTTCGTACATTGTTCGAAATACGAAGTCTACGAAATTTTTATGTGCATTTTACGATTTTTCTTCTATTTTACGAAACAATTTCGTTGTGCAGCACCACGAAAACTTTTCAAAAAATATACGACATTTTTAGTGCATTTTACAAAGTGTTTTTTATAATTTAGGAAAAAAAATTCGTTTTTCGCACTACGAAAATCTTTCGTAAACTACAGGAAATTTTTTTGACATTAAAGAATTACAAGATTGGTATAGTTTTAATTAAAAATAAATTTGATGATTTTTTCGACCTTTAATTGTGCAATGAAAATGAAAATTATTTAAGTTCGAACAAATAATCTATAAAGTTTTTGTTTTCAAATTTATTAATTGTCCATTTTCAGGAAAGTGTTAATAGAATTTTCTAGGTTCTCATCATCAGATCACGTTTGAAAGAAGTGAGAACCCCATGCAAAACTTCATAGTCATATAAACTAGTTTTCTCACTAAACGAGTACTAATATATGAGCTCGAAGTTAAAGATTATCACCATTGATCAAAAATAAATTGAAAACTTGTGTTTTATATGCTAGGTCTACCTTTGGTAGATATTCAAAACACGGTTGTTGTTTTTTATTTGCACACTTGTTTTGTTTAAAATAAAAATAAACACAAAATGTTCAGGGGGAGTAAACAAGACCGTACTTTGTCTTCTATACAGGTTTGACATAATTTCTATTAAAAATAAAAATTATGTTTTTTCGACCTTTAGTTGTGCAATGAAAATGAAAAATATTTTAGTTCGAGGCCATACTCTATATTTATTTATTACGATATTGTCCTAACAATTAATCTATAGAGTTTTTGTTTTCAAATTTATTAATTGACCACTTTCAGGAATGTGTTGATAGATCTATTTCGGGAATTTTCTAGGTTCCCATCATCAGAACACGTTTTGAAAGAAGTGACAATCCCATGCAAAACATAACGCATTCATATAAACTAGTTTTCTCACTAAACGAGATTTAATATATGAGCTCGAAGTTAAAGATTATCACCATTGATCAAAAATAAATTGAAAACTTATTTGTTGTGCGCTAAGTCTACCTTTCGTAAGATATTCAATACTCGTCTTTTGTTTTTTTCGTGTTTATAATAAAAACAAAATGTACAGGGGGAGTAAACAAGACCGTACTTTGTCTTTTATACAAGTTTGATATAATTTTTATTAAAAATATAAATTATGTTTTTTCGACCTTTAATTGGGCAATGAAAATGAAAATTATTTAAGTTCGAGGCCATACTTTGTATTTTTTACGAAAGAATTTCGATGTTTTGTTTGCATTATTATGAAATAAGATTTTAAAATTAAATAAAGTTGTTTATATTAAACAAAAATATTCTTAGTTCATTAAATCATTTATGAAAAATTTTCGATTTCTTATTTTATTTTTTTTTTTGGTAAATTTACACAATTAATGTAATTTATTTAAAACCAAAGTATGTAAATATTTCATTGTTATTAATTAATTTTAATTCAATATTTAATTTAATATTAAGGGCGAAAAAACTTAGAATTAAAATTGAATAAAATCAGTTTTAAAAAGAAAGGTCGATTTACGTTGAAGAACTATACGCTACAGATTGGATTTTGTCCAATTCAAATTCTAAATAATCTTTTAAAAAAATCCACCTTTTAGAAAAATACTTTAAAGTCTTTTTTAACAAAGAAACATTTTTATATTCAAATTTAAAACTTTTGTATGAAAGTGGTTTATCAAAAAAAAGGCTTCTTTTTTGAATCAAGAATTGCTCAAACAGATATTTAAAAAATTCGATAGGCTCAAAAATTAATATTTGTTGAAGATTTTTTTGAATTTTCACAAAATATTCAAATTCACTTACAGTTCTTAGTCAGTTTTGAACCAGCTTTTTGGAATTAAAAATTTTAATAAACTTTTTGTGTCTTTTGAGATTATTTTTAGAAGACTCAGATTTTCGTCCTATAAATTGTTAAAAGTCAAAAAAAATTTTCGGGTGAAAGAAAATTTGTTAGATTTAAAAACAATTTTTTTTTTTCATGTAAAACCAATTTGTATGGTTAAAAAAATCAGGACAAGTTAAATATGAAATATTGTTCACAACTAAACGTCTGTTGAAGAAATATGATGAAATATTTTCTACACCATACGTTTTGGGAAATTAAACAAAAATAAGCCCCTTTGAATTTAAAATTTAGAGGCACCTTCACATTTTCAATCATAACCTTTTATTCGCTGGGACAATTTTTCTCATTTTTTATACCAAACTGCTAGGAAAAATATTCACTATCCTAGGTAGTAATGAGAAATTATTAAATAAAATTTTGTTGAACTAAATGAAATGTTGACCTTCTGTTTTAAATAAAACTTCATTTGTTTTTATATGGAAAGTTACTCGATTAATCGATGTATTTTAAGCAAGCAATTGTTCGAGTAAATAAATACTGCCAATTTCTAGTAACGAATAACTCGAACAATTTCGGTGGATAATCAAGTAAATAAAAAAATTATATATTTCACTTTATAAAAAAAAAATTTCAATTGTTTATTAAAAAGATTTATTTTTTTTTAAATAAATTATAAAGCCGTTTTAATTTAAATATTATATTTGTTTCGTAGGGTTATCACTCTTCTACACTGTACGGATAAGAATTAGTATTTTTCTAATTTTGTAGAAAAAACATTCAGCACGTTTCTTAAGATATTTTTAAAAAATCCTTGAAAAATTACAGACATTATTATACACAGAAGAAATTATCAACCTAAAATATCTAATTAAAGATTTGATTTGAATTTATTTTGTTTCTAAACAAATATTTAATGGAATCAATTAATATTTTAATTGACTTTTAAATATATTTTTTTATTTATTCATACACTGTATGCATAAATTATAAAATTTTCAGTATAAAATACCAAATACATTTGAAGAAAACAAACAAAACAAGCACACACACAAACAGACTCAGCATTACGAAAACACACATATACCAACGTATAGATCACACACTTTTTTTGTGAGTTTCATATTTTTTTTTTTTTGAGAAGTTATTTATAACTTTTTTTTCCTTCTTAATTTTAATAAAAGATTAATATGATAGTATCATTGCCGTGATAGGTGCAAAATCAATTAAAATATTAACTGATTCAATAATTTTTTTAATTGAAACTCGTTTTTAGTTTTTTCTGTGTACTCAAACGAAGGGTCGAATCTATAAAAAGAAGTTTTTATTTCCAGCAATTCAGTAAAAAATATCTAAATATTCAACAAAAAATAAAAAATCGCAGCAATCGCAAAACTATTAGACTATGTTAACATTTTTTGCAAGATTCAAATTTGACCTTATTCATAATAATTTGTTGGTCTTAGAGCTCGTATTGTGCCGGTTACTCCTTTGTTTCATTCAGTTCAATATTCAACTTAATCACATAAATTTAAAATTATCTATTTTGCAACATAATAAAATCGAACAAGAATCTGCCCTCCAAACTTCAACATATTTGGTGTGGCAAACGTTTTTAACGACGGCAAAACAGTATTATAATATATCTTTATATTTTTACAATGTATACACTTTTAGCCGTATTATATTTGGTATTAGCAAAAAAATGCTAAAAGTTATATCTTTAATCTTTTATTTAAGTCGATGAAAACGAAAGATTATAAAGTAAAACATTTAAATTTTATATTATTTTAGAAGATCGTTAATTTTTAAATTAATTGCATAAGTCATATTTTGAAATTTGATAAAATACATTTTGGAACTCGTGACTTATTTTGTGTTTTAAGGAAAAATTAATGAAATAGAATTATTGAAATTATTCGAAATACTCGATTAATCGAGTTACTCGATTAATTTTTAAATCTTACTCGATTAACCGAGTAAGTTAAAAACCTCAAAATCGCGTTACTCGGTTACTCGAACAAAATCAAACCCTAGTAATTTGAATACTTGAGTATATAGTATTCAAAATTATCGTCATTCTATAGCACAAATCTAGATCATATCAAAATTTATATTAAAATCGAAGTGAATAACTTCGCTGGCCTTACTTTTAATAACATTTGTGTTAAACTTTTTCAACAAAAGAATTAATGAATTAAAACCCATTATTTTTTTGTTTTTGCTTTTCAAGTATAAAACATGCCATAATGTTTTGTTGTTAAATAAACTTGTAAAAAACATTTTTTTTTTTTGATGGACTTAAACAGCATTATTTTTAAATAATAAAGTTTTTCTTTGAGCCAATTACAAACAAATATAAAACAATTTTATTTTTTTATTATAATACCGTGCAATTTTCAAGTAATCAAATAAATATGTTGTTAAAACTTTTTGTGATACATTAAAATAAACTTATGTTATTTGCACAATTAATGAAAACTATTTTTTTTGTATTTTTTCTGTAAACTTTTTATATTAATTTTATATAAAATTTTTTCTCTTCTCTTTACAGATATTCTGCTACCAAATAATTACAATAATGTGTTAATACACGAAACTATATAATACAATTAATACCAATTTTTCCCTTTTGCAAAACTCCTAAGTAAGCTTAGGTAAAGGGAGTATAGAAACATAACTAAAGCAACGCAAACGTCTTAAAAGGACACGCGTGCCATTAATATGGCACAAAATCGAGCGCACAAAAAGCGCTCAAAGCTTAAAGCTATAATTCGAATACAAATATGTTAAAAAGTGAACGGTTAACGGTAACGGTTAAACGCGGATTAAAAATCGCTAAGTCGTCGTCATTGTCGCCACTGTCGTTAGGAACGTCATCATTATGTCATTATCCAATGACATTTGCATTTATATTATTACTTATAAATAGTCAATTTGAAAATGTTTTTACTCAAGAGATCTCACAAACAAAACTAAAACAGCAGCAACATCATCAGGGCTCACATCATGTAGGCTTATCGGCGGTTAATGCCGCACGTATGCTAGCCGGTTCTGGTGGTAGTAGTAATAATGACATGTCTTTAGTTTTACCTCATGATACTTATCCTGGTTTTAGTATAAAACGTTTTAAAACTAAACCAGTCAATACTTCGGATAGTGGTGGAGCCTCATTTATGGGTCACTCTATGGCATACCAACAGCAAGGTTCATATCATATGCTGGATAATGAATATGCCAAATATTTTACGGTATTAGATGATGGTGTTGTTATGACTACCTCGGATATTTCACCTCTAGTCAATCGTCCGGTAAATTTAGTCGTTGTTGAAGAGACACCCAATTCCACACAAACTCATAATATTCAACTGTATGTAATGCATCGTAATGATATGTTAAGATTTCCCGGTTCCATGCTGGATGCTTCAGGAGAGGTTAAAGAAAATAACCAACTGGTACTAGAGTGAGAGGTGTACCGCTAATGCAGGCTTTCAGTAATGGTGAATTGACTACAGCCGAGCCTAAAAAAGTAAAATATTCTATAATTGGTGGCAATGAAGATGGAGCTTTTGCTTTGCAAAGTCGCCATGCTAAGCAGGGAGATGAAAGATCTACTTCTCTTATAATTGAAGATGATGATGAAAGTGGCGTTTGGTTAGTCACAAATCGTCCCTTAGATCGTGAACAAACATCTCATTATGATCTTTCTGTGCAAGCTTCAGATATGGAAGATGTTGATAAGACTGTTTCAAAAATACAAATAACCGTATTGGATGAAAATGATAATCGACCCATATTTAAAGCACATGATTATAAATTTGCTATTGCAGGACAAAAGACACCCGAATTAGATTCCAATACCTCAACCACTTGGAAAAGATTTAGTATAGTGGGCAAAGTAGAAGCTACCGATGCTGATGGTGATAAAATAGCCTATCGTCTTAAACAGCCCAGTAATACCGTGATTATGGTACCACAAACCGGTGAAATAATGTTGGTAGGACAACCACCAATAGCGGAACTTTTACTAGATGTTGAGGCACATGATTTAAGATATCCTAGTTTGGTTAGTTCTCAACCGGCTAAAGTATTAATCGAATTTTTAGCTCCAGAGCCTGTCTCCTTTATAATGCAACATCTTGAGCACGATGCCATCAATGAGCATTCACATCATCGTGAAAAGAGGCGTGTCACTCGTGCTGTACGCCCTACTAAACGTATAGAATTTACCGAAGCTGATGGTGATACTGAGGGTAAATCGGTATTTCAATTGGAGAAAGAAACTGATAAAGAAACTTTTAAAATAAGAGACGAAAATCCTTGGGTAACCGTGGAAACAAATGGTGCAGTGCGTGTCAAAAAGAAGTGGGACTATGAAGAATTAGGTCCTGAGAAAACTATTGATTTTTGGGTTATAATCACTAATACGGGACATAATGGTAAGTGGAAACAAATATATTTTTTTTTTACTTAATAAATAATATGTTAGTGTAAGAAATTGTTGTGACTTTAACAATGTAGCAGGAATATTTTTTTAGTAAAATTTTAAATTTTAATAATGTTCAAAATCTTTAGTAAAAACTCGATATCCCACATTACCCTATTGTAACCTATAAATGCTTATATTATTTCAGAAACTTGGTCACTGCACTCAAAATAAAGCGTCCGTATAAATAACTACAAAATCTAACAGGAACATCCCTTGTTTTCCCAATTTTTGAAAACTTTTAATCCAAATTATTGTTTTCTCGAATTACCTGATATCTCACATTATCCTATTTTACTCTTATTTCAGAATCTTGATCACTACACTCAAAATAATGCATCAGCATAAATAACTGAAAATCTTCTTTTTCGTTTTCAAGCTTTTTAAACACTTTTATCCAAATAATGTGTTAGTATAAATAACCAACGTTTTCTTTGTTGGCCAGCTTTTTGAGAACTTTTAGAACTTAAATTGTTGTTAATATAATCAAAAATAAATTATATTTCTAAAAGTCCCATCTAATTGGAAACTACATACAAAATTTCAAGATCATAACATCAGCGGTTTGGGCGCACCATTATCGGAGAGATATTCGACCATTAAACCTTAATTTTTACCTCGACTCTGGCAAACATTTTAGAATGTACCTTGGTTTAAGGGACACATATCGAATATTGTATGTTTCTAGTCGATATGTTTCGACCCGAATTCGACCGAGTTTTTAACATCCCTTCTGAGCTGATGTCTACGTGGGAGAAGGATAATACCTAATTTCAAGTTCCTAGCTTTAGCGGCTTCGCCAGTCCGCTTAAGGGAGCCATTTTGAAGTTATAACCCCATGTTTAACAAAGTTCATTGCGAACATTCTAAAAAGTAACCTATCAGCAAGTTAGGCCATATGCCGAAGAACATATATTTTTAATTTCTAGCCAGGCCATTGAATGGAAGACTTTTTCTTTTTATGCCCCACCCGAACGAATTTTTAAAAAAAACGCCTTCTTAGCGGAAATCTGCTGGAGATGAGAAACATATATATCAGATTTCAATTTCCCAACTGTTGCGGTTGGGGCAGACTGCTTGTCCCCATTTTGAGAACGCTCCTGGTGAAAATATAATCTTGCCCATACTTCAAGAAGCTAGCACAAATTCAAAAATTCCCGTCTGATTGGATGTCTACGTGGAAGGAGGAACCTAAACACATAATTTCGAGCCACTGCCCAACGGGTAAATCAGACAGTTTAGGGAAGGTCTTATTCCCTGTTTCACCCTATTTTTACGACTTTCCTTGCGAAAGCTCCAAACAGTATCAAATCAGTGATTTAGGCGTTATTTGTAGGAACATATATTTTAAGTTCCATCAAATAGATTTTTTCTTTTATGCCGCTCCCTAAGAAATTTCCAAAAATCCAGTCTTAGAGAACGGGTCTACTCGGCGGAAGAAACGTAAACAAATTTCAGATTCTAACTTGAGCGGTTTGGGCAGAGGGATTCTGTTTAGAACACTTTTCCGGCCAAAATTTTAAAAATAACCTTAATTCAGTGATTAGCTAACACTCCAAACATACACATATATTAAATTTCATGTTTCTAAATTTCCAAGAAACACATATATTAACTTTAATATTTCTAGAAAAAGTAGTTTGGGAAGGCCGTCAAGATTATTGCCCCTACCAGCAGGAAATTATTTCTTTTAGCGATTTGGGCTGGTCCTCAAGAGTCCCTTGTCTTTATGCCCGTCAGCGAAAGAATTTCAGAAAATTCCGTCTTTGCTAGCCTGTACGCTATAGGTGGCACTTATACATAACATTTCAAAATTCTTATTCAAAGAGGAATAATACCTCTTTTTCTCATGTTCCTGGCCAGAGATCCAACAAATATCATATTATTATTCAGTTTGATCATATTCGATGGAACGTATATATCTAATTTCTAGCCGACTGGATTTGGACAGGACGCCAAGTAGAGACTTTACCTTCCCGTGGGAAATTCCAAAACTTCAACTTATTTGAACGTCTACTCTGGAATAGGAACCCCATACCAAATTTGAAGCTTTTTTGTTTGTATGGTTTAGCCAGGTCTTCAAGGGGTAAACTTTTCCCCTTTCACCCACGTTCCTTGCCAAAATTTGAAAAAGTATCATGTCAGTAAGATATTTCATATTTGATGGAACACATATTTTGAATTTGCAATTTATAACCAAACGGTTTTTGGCCGTCAACGAGACATTTTCACTTTCAAGTTTCCTAGCTTTCAACAATGGTGGATATCGTTTAAATTTTAGAAGTAACGCTAAATATCCGCCTCTCATATCAAATAAAAAAGTCTCTAAAAGTTACAACAAAATGTTTAATTTTATAGTAGTGGGAAAAATTTGTAAAAGTAACTATGACTTCAGTAAAATTTTAGTAAATCAGCCTTTTATATAAGTAAATTATTTTTTTCAAATTTACATTTAATTTTAATATTTTTGATCAAATATTTTACTAAAATCAGCAACGAAAATTTGTAAAAAACTTTGTATATACTTATTTTTCTAACTAATAAGTTTCTTATTTGAGAGTATCATTGGGTAAATCAAGGAAATAAAAACTGTAAAATAAAAACACAATATCTCAACCTTGATTTTCTTCAGGGGACATTAAATTTACTTATTATTTCATTGCGTAAATAGACGTTTTTAGCATTGAATCTGCTCATAAAATGTACTCTTTCAAAATTGTAAAAACTTTTCAAAAACTGTTGGAAACACTCGTAATACTTTTTACGTTTTTTGTAAATTTTCTAAGAAATTGGAAAACTTCATATTCATAGAACATATCAACATATAAATTATCAAACTTGCTTAAAAATATGCATTTAAAAAAAGGAACGAAATTCAAAATGTTACATGCTGGAAAAATTCGAAGAGCAGATTTGTAATTTGCAGATCTTATAAGACCCATCCAATACTATTATTTGATAATATCCTTGTCATTTAAAATAACTTACATTGCAAAATTTCCTTTAAGTTTTTACGATGTAATTATGCTCAAGGAACAATATTTGTCCAGCCTGCAAAAAATCTTCCTGATGTAGTGGAAAAAATGGGTCTTGCTGCTGAAAAAGTAATTTTTCAGCAAGACAATGACCCCAAACATACCGCACATGTACTGAAAGACTGGCTCAAAAAGCAAAAATTTGGTGTGATGACGTGGCCTCTACAATCGACGGATATGAATCCGATCGAGAATTTGTGGAGTCACGTCAAATCGCAGCTTGCAAAATATGCCAGTCCTCCAAAAGGTGTGAACGAGTTGTGGGAGTGGACGAAGGAAGTGTGGGAGGCGATTCCTCCAGAATTTGTGCAGAGGTACACACAAAGTCTACCTAATAGCATCCAGGAGCTTAAGAAGGCAAAGAGTTACTGGATCAGTTATTAAAAATATATTATTGTTTTAAAAATGTAAAAATAAATACTGAGTGCAAAACTGTATCATTTTGATTTATTTGCATTATGCCTTCGTGTATTTGTTCTTGTGATCAGATCTTAATAAAACCTTTCTGAAAAAGAGAAGACACTTGTACAAACACAATATGAAAAATTTGATTGCATTTGAGTAACATTTATAGAAATTATAGGTTGTTAATGTGATAGTTGTTGGTTTGTGATACAGTGTATATAACGATATATTCTTTAATACATATTGTCATATAACATAATATATGATCATATAAAATAGCATATGTCTCAATATGTATATATATATAATAATATTTTTAAAATGTTTTACCAAAAAAAATTATGTATAAGCACATGTATAAAAAAATACTATTCTGAATTTTATATATGATAATACATGGTTGATAACTTTTATTAAATTTTTATAAAATTGTATATAACCCAATATATAATTATATGTAATATAAATATCAAAACGTCTTCTGTTATGTTAGGCATACCTATATATAATCCAAATCTGAAAAAAATTTCCTAAGTCACCCAGCAAAAAATTTCCAAAAAGGTAAGCGGGTTTGTAATCAAGCATTTTGGGCAGAACGCATTCCTTACTAGATTACCTATTCGATTCTTTTAACAGGGCGTGAGACTAAAATAATTGATTCTTTAGAATTGATTATTTTTTTTACCGAAGAACTATTTACTTTATATTTTTAAGAACTACATACATTTTTTAATAAAGAAATAGTTCCATTGTAAAACTACGAAATATTTACACAAAAAAAATAAATAAATAGTTCCCTAGAAAAAATAAGAAGTACTTACATTAAAAAAAAGAAGTAGTTTCATAAGTAAAGTCAACTTTTACTCACATGTAATTCTCCTAGGTCACTCAAATATAACGATCAAATCTCAAACGGAAATAAAATCCTAAAAAGTGAAGCATTGAATTGTTATGATAACATGGGTTTGTCATAATTTTGGAGCTATAAACCTCGAAAATATAAATTTTTCAAAAAAAAAGAACAATTCAAAATTGAAAAACAAAAATACGACTCACGCATATTTTTTTTACACTCACTCACGATAACGTCAGTAATTTCAACTTCCACTCACAATTTTCTGCTCACGTGCGCTTCCCTAATTTATACCTAACCACAGTTTAACAAAATTTAGGCAACATGCAATTTCTGTTTTTAGTATTATTTTCCTGCAAATAAAAATTTGTTTGAAAATATATATGAGATAAATTCTTTTTTCAAAATTAGGAACTACTTCCAATAACGTCCTTATTACTTCTTGAGTACAAAAAGTTATACATATAAGTTAATAACATTGTTATTTTCTTTTAAGTAAATAATTACTTTGTTATTGAGTTCATGCGTTCTGGTTTAAATTTAAATAATTGATTACAATACTACTTGCTTTTTTGACTCTATCGTTGGAATGAGTTTGGTATTGCAGTTACTAAATTTGGCAATGAGATATGTAAGCAAGTGTGGGCATCACCTTCTTTTTGGAATGTGTAATTTTTTCCTGGGCAGTTATAATTCAAATATCGCAAAATATTTTACGAAAATAGTTTACAATTTTGCGAAATCGATTTAAATTAGCAATACCAAAACCCTCTAACTAAATTTTTTAGAATAGATTATCTATGAATCTGTTCTAGAACAGCTTATTTTACTTCCACCACATGGACACATTTCTAGAACAGATTCACTGTGACAGAACCGGTTCTATAACTGATTCCAGAACCGGTTCTAAAGCAACCTGCTCTAGTTTGGAGGTAAAGAAGCTATTGCAAATAGGACAAACTCCATATAAATCGAATCGGCTGTAAAACAGAAATTATAAGCTATTATAATACAGTATAAATTGTTCTGCAACCTATTATTTGTATTTTACTGGGCCATTTTAATATTGAGAAACTTTTTTTTTTAATTAAATTAAGAATTTCGTTTAAAACGAAAATTCGATGTTCTAAAACATAAATATAAAATTTAAGTTATTTACGAATTTCAATCATACATTTTGTGTTTTGAACCTGATTTATGGAGGTCGAATATATCGCACACCTAGTTCAAAAGTGACTTAACGTAAAATTTTCATTTTTGGGTTTATATGCTTAAACTGTGCACAATACGCTTGTTTATCTATAAAAAATATTAGAGTATTTTGTTGTTGCTAACTGTTGCTAAAAAACAGTTATGTCTATCTTTGTGTTGCAATTGGTATAAAGTTGCAAATATTTTTTTTCGATTTCTAGAAAATTAAAAATTTTCACGTGCGCTCCGGTAGGCCGAAAGCCATAGTAGATAGTGCTCGGTTAGGATAATAGGATATAATTTGTAATTATGTGATTATTAATAAATAAAAATTAAAAAAAAAAAAAATTCAGTTTAGCCACTTTTGAACTAGGTGTGCGATATGTAACTTAATACCTTTTAATATATATATATTTGGAATATTATCTATCTCCTTATATCTAATTATAGCTAATTGTATCAAATATAATATAATTAAAAATAATTATATCGGGATAAAACTCATATAGAATTGGATAGTTTTCTTATTAAATTGTATCTATTTAAATATAATTAGATCCAAAGTGATACAATTTAATTGAACCATTTTTCGGATAAAATTATATTATTTTTTTTTTTTTAATTTTAACCAATACTCAGGGGATGCACCCTACTCATGCAGTGCATTGTATTGATCAGGAAAATAGGGTATGGGAGGGAGTAGTGTTTGTGGATATTTGATTTAAATTTTTCTAAATTGTAAGTTACAGGGAAGACTTCTGCGGGAAGTTTGTTCAACATACGAATCGTTCGACTAAAAAACGAATTTTCTCTGTAATGCGTTGTGCGAAACACAGGACAATCAACTACAAACGGATGTGCTCTACTAGATAAGCGAGTATTACGAATGAAACCTCGGGCTCGAGGAATAAGTTCACTTATCTCAGATGAGCACCTCCCATGGTAATATCGATAGAAAAGTGTCACACAACCCACATTCCGACGATGCTCCAATGAATCAATAGAGTTGGATACACTACTGTCATTGATAAGCTTCACCGCCCTCCCCTGAACACGGTCCAGAAGCTTCAGAATAGACACTTTAAAATAAGTGCTTGAATTGTGCGCCCCGGTAGGCTAAATAGTAGCGTGCTGGCTTATCAGTGCCTCAGACCAGAGGCACTGGTCTGTTTTCGCTACAACGCGCCGAAGGCCATAGTAGCTAGTGCTCGGTTAGGGTAATAGTATATAATTTGTAATTATATGATTATTAATTAATAAGTGCTTAAATTATACTTTTTTTCATAAAGGTCATATTTAAAAATATTATTTTAACTTTAAGCTATTAAAATTGTTTTATTTTTTTTAAATCAATGACAATAAAAACTTCCCATGTAGTTTACTTATTTTGATACTTTCCGCATTTTGATGTGTTTGATATGAATTCGTCAAAACAAAAGTAAAATATTACTTTATTACTTCTTGAAAACAAATCAAAATTTTAAGAACAAATATCAATATGGTCTAACTTTTATTATCTATCTCTGGTAATAAAAAAATTTATTTCGCTTGAATGTTTTAAATAAAATGACATCCTTGTGGCTCATAAACAGGGACCGTAATTATAATTCATTTTATCATAAAAGTTAGATGCAAAAACTTTTTTTGTGGCTTTTATTTTTTCGAGCAAAAATAATTTTTTTTTTATCGACAAAAATAAAAATCCAAAATTTAAAAATCAGAGCATTTTATGAGAGACTTATTCACAAGGATCAATACGGTATACTGGAGTCATTTCTCCGATATTTGCCTTTAAATGTTTTTTTTTGTTTAAATATTCAAAAATATCTGTTATTTTCGCTCCCTGATTATACATTAAAGTTTTTTTCTATTTTCAATATTTTAAACAAAAATATTCGCTTTTAATTTATCCTATCACGATTTTAATTTATTAAATTAACCATAAATTACAATTCAATACAAAAATGTATGTTTTTTTTCAATATTTATGAACATAAAACATTTGCGGTATATAGTCTAATTGATTTTTGCATAATTAAAAATAAAAGCAAACAAATAAATTTTATTTACATACCAAATACTTGTAAATGCCTGATTATGCTTGCATCAGTGGAGACGGTTTCCTGTATAACCGGAAATGCAATATTAACCCACTAATCCACAGGAACGTCATAGTGCTTTAAAAGGTTTACAACAAATTAATATACCAATATAAATAAACACCATGTCCTAGGTTAACGGCGATTTAAATTAAGAGTTTTGTAATTAAATTATTATTTTCCACAAAGCCCTGAATAACGGAACCAAGAATTTTCATTGATTACAAGTCAATTGACTTTGTTGATTCGCTAATGGGTTAATATATACTATGCATGATTCTTTTTTTCCACATTTATAAATAATGAAACTATTGTTAAATAAATTAAAAGTGTTTTACCAATACACATGCATAAAATATTAATGGGTATTGCTGAACTTAACAAATAATTACCCAGCAAACAAATTTTATTACGCTACAATTAAAAAACTAGTTACTTTCCTGCAGTCATGATTTGTCTTCTGCAAATGAAATCATTTTATTCATCGCTTACTGGTAATGCCTGGAGCGTTATTGTTATTTTGTGCGGGATTGCGCGAAATTTTTTTTTATAAACACTATTAATTTTTAAATCAGACTAGACTAGTTTCTGCCTTTTTATGGACCGGCGTCTTCAGTGATTTTCTATTTTTAAATTGTATTTTTATTTGTGTATTTACAATTGTCCGATTGTCTCTATATTATAAATTTTTTAGCAACCTGCTGCTGTAAGAATCAAACCTGCGCTCTTCTTACATTACAAACGTAGCAATACCAAGTCATGACAGTTTAGCGATCACACCAAAGTATGACCTCGAATGTAATGCGGCTAAATTGCAGTTTTCTGTTATTGTATATTATGCTCAGAAGTGACAACACTAACAAACACAAATATTCTATTTTTAGATTTTTGTTTATTTTTATAATCTGCTCCGTCTATTGAATGATTTTTTTTTTGAAAATTTTTTGATGAATTTTTTTTGACGTCTGTATAGAACTAGTGGACCTAGAAATATAAATTTTTAGATTTCACATTATCAATTCATATTTTAAACTGAATTAATCTTTTTTGGCGTGTACACTATTTCACAAAATAAAGTGCAATTTTATTACTGTTATGTTACGTGAAAAATTTTTTTTTGTAAATAGTATTGAATATTCTAAAATATGTAAAAAATATTTTTATTGTATACACAATCAGCTATGCGAATTTAGCGCTTTTCGCTCTCGATTGAGAGCTTTTTACAACACGAAACACGCATCATTTTCTTTTTATGAAAAGGACGCTAGGTTGGCGCTTTTCGCTTTTTTATTTACCTCTTTTAGCGCCTTTTCAGAAAAACGTTTAATTTTAACGCAATTTTTAGGTCAACAATACAAATTTTTTATATTTTTCTTTACAATTTAGTAAAAAGTAATTTAAAATTGTTCTTAAAAGCGTTTTTTTTTTTTTTTTTGAAATTCGCACTAAAAAAATTATTCAATGAAAATGAAAATTATTCAAGATATTGTCCTAACAAATAATCTATAGAGTTTTTGTTTTCAAATTTATTAATTGACCACTTTCAGGAATGTGGTTATAGATCTATTTCAGGAATTTTCTAGGTTCCCATCATCAAGACACGTTTTGAAAGAAGTGACAATCCCATGCACAACATCAAACATCAAAGTCCCTGACTTGTCGAACTTCCCTCGTAATTATATGCTCCCATCAAGTACCACCTGTTAATAGACTACTGTAAAATGTTGAGCAAGTTCCGTCATTTACTTTGAGTTAAACAGCTGTTCAAAACATACAACGTTGTGGATTTTTTTAAAAATGGAAATAAGTGAATTTCGGGTGCTCATTAAACATTATTTTTTGCGAAAAAAAAACGTCAATCAAACCAAGGAAAAGCTTGATAAATACTATAGGGACTCTGCATTATCGATTTCAATGGTAAAAAAGTGGTTTACTGACTTTCGTTGTGGTCGCACAAGTACAAATGACGCTGAGCGTTCTGGACGGCCAGTTGAGGTCAATACACCCGAAAATATCGAAAAAATCCACGATATGGTGTTGGCCGATCGAATAGTAAAAGTGCGTGATATTGTTGATGAAATAGGCATTTAATATGGCAGTGTGGTTTCGATTTTAAATGATCAGTTGGGCCTAAGAAAGCTGTCTACAAGATGGGTGTTTACTTTCAGTTGACCATAAACGTAATCGTGACCAATAAGGTGATGGCAACATTTTTTTGGGATGCACGCGGGATAATCCACATCGATTACTTTCGATAGGGAAAAACAATAAACGGCGAATATTATGCCAACTTATTGGACCGATTTAACAAGGATTTAAAAAAAAAACGTCCCCATATGGCCAGGAAATGCTTATTTTATGGACCTCTAAAAATCGTATTTTGTGGAAGGGATACAAAAATTGGAGAAACGTTGGACTACGTGTATTGAGATAAAAGAAGATTATGTTAAAAAATATTTTTTTTTTTGCTAAAAAACTGTGTTTGATTCAAAAAGTCACGGACTTATTGATCCGTCCTCGTATTTAAAAAAATTATAAAGCTTTGCATTTATTTTGAGATTTTTTTCTATCGCTTTGGCAAGAAAATAATTGTAATTTTTATCTCAGTGCGTAAGCAAAATGTAGTTATTAATGTTTTTAATTAATTTTTGGTGGGTTACCACTTAGTTGAAAATTTTATTTCTGCAGAAAATACATATTGGGTAAATAAACGTACAACATTAAAAAAAATTCGTATTCAATTAAGCCTCAAGCGCATTGAGTGTTTATCAACAAATCTATATAAAATTGTTTTTTGTGGGATGTATCGAAGGAGTTTATTGATTTTAGGAATATAAACATAATATCTGGATTTTGCATAAAATAATATGCATATGCAAAAATAATGTATGTGTCCGGTGATTGGTGCATTCAAGAAATAAGAATTCGTTAATTTACTAATTTTCATACATGGAATGAGCAGTTAATTGCCATCAAAGAGTCAATCCTGTCACTGAAAGCAAGACTGGTCAGAGATTTAACACAGTTTGACAGTGCATTTGCAGTTCGAATTGTAAAAGATATTTTTTGAATAAAGAAAGTTTCAAAAAAAAGTGGAAAATGCAAAAAAAAAAGACTTTCTCTTATGATTATTAATTAATAACACCGTGATCGAAACCGGAATTTGTTTTTGTTAAAAACGCCGAACCTGGTTGGTGAACTTAAATCGGATAAGCTGAATTCAGTGATGCTAGCCGTTTTTCTTTGTTAGCGCTGAAAAAATATTTGAATTTCTAAATTTTGGTTCCCTGAACTCCAAAATATCGATATTTTTAGACTTTTGGAGCAGTAATATTATCAGCATTATTTTCTATTCTCCTAAGCAGTTTTGTGTTAAAAATGGTCAAAATAGTCGCAACGGTTCAAAAGAAATTATTTATTAAAATGGTACATTTTATTAACTTGGTAAGGTTCTATTTCGCATGGAGATTTAAAAGTTGTCCCTAACTTTTCAATCACAACATTTGAACCGCTGAATCGATTTTGATTCTTTTTAGCACAAATCTGCATGGATAATAAAAAGCATGATTTGGTTTAAACATTATTGATCGAAAAATCTGAAAACGTTTTTGGTGTGCTGAGAACATTAATATTAAAATTCGAACTCTGACCTCAATGCACGTCCTGAAGGCGTTGTCCGATTTTGCTCAAACTTTTTTTTTAAAATAACGAAAAACGACTGTACAAAATTAATGTAAAATCATTAAACAGCCATTTGATAGGGTTTGTTTTTTTAATTGAACTACAAGGTTAGTGTTGGGAGAGGAAACCGCCTCGCTAGTGACTTCCACGGGGATTTTGAATAAAGAAACACTCAATTCCAAACAAAAATACAATTTATTTAAAATTCAAGTTTCTTATATTAAAATTTCTATAAATACAATTTAATTAAATAAATTCAAGCTATTTATAGATATTAAACTTACTTTTTGGTATGGAAACCACTAGAGTAAATTTCTATACAAATTAAAATTAATATAATCTTCAAGATTAACAACAAGTCACCACGCCATGCCAAGCTAAATACAATTTTTATAATAAAATGGCGAGTTTAACTAATGCAAGTAGCGCCTACTCCAAAAAATATATATTTTGACATAATACGTCCTGAAGGCGTTGTCCGATTTTGCTCAAACTTTTTTTTAAAATAACGAAAAACGACGATTTTGCCAGTGTCGGTAACAGTTAGTAAAAAATTAAATTTGTTCTACAAATGACTGACAGTTACATTATAATTAAAGAAACTGTATTACAACCCAGACAACTACAAATTTTTAAAGCAGAAGTTCCCCGAGTGTACAAACGATTGTCACCATAATAGCCATATATAGTGTGATATAATCAAATATAATTACATATGTGGACATATCTAACGATTTATATTTATATCTCATATTTATTTTTATGAAAATTTTTAATATAACGCTATATATCATAATATATCTTATTTTATATGTAAATATAGGGGACAAACTTTTACAAACATATAATTACTATAATATACCAAAAGCGAATTCAATGTGTTTAAAGCTAAAAAATATTGTAAAATGTAAAAGTAAGAAGTTTAGAAATAATATTTCATTGTGCGCTCCGGTAGGCTAGTTGGTAGCGTGCTGGATTATCAGTGCGGTGGTCTAGGGTTCGATTCCCAACAGAGGCACTAGTCTGTTTTCTCTACAACGCGCCTAAAGCCGTAGTAGCTAGAGCTCGATTAGTGTAATAGGATGTAATTTTTAATAATATGATTATTAACTAATAAAATAAAATAACAAATAAAAATATTTCATGAGTATAAAAAGAAATTAAGTCAGAAAAGCAGTGAATAGCCCAAAAATCTTAAGAACAAATTGTTTTAATGGTCGGAAAATTTAAATAAAGCAAAAAAAAAAATACAAAAAACTAATTTGTCTTCTTTGATAAATTTATATAAGCATATATGGGAGAAACAACAAAATTTTTTTATCACTTTTACATATAATTGAGTATGACACCACATATTAGTCAAACTGAAATCACGTCTAATTTTCCAATTCATTAATTTACATTTAAATTTTCTTAATATTATTATTTGGAAGTGCGGATATCCAAAGAATTTTAATAAGTTATATCAATTTATATATAATTTGATCAAATTAGATAGACCTATTTTGCGGATAAAATCAATTAGGATACCATTGGATCTCATGAGATAATTGTATGTATGCCATTTTTTGGCTCTGCTATGATATGATATGATATGATATGATGTGATTATGAATTACATTCCTATATCGGAACTTTTTTTCATCGGACATTTAAAAGTTTCAACCTTTAATAAATGTTAAACTCAATTTTTCATATATTCTTTGAAGCAAGTATGTGGCTAGGCCATAAATTCATATCTACTTGTAAATGTCATATGCAGAAAGAAGTTGATAAAAAATATGAAAAAAATTTTGTTTTTAAACATAATCCTTCTAACGAAAATGAAAAAAAAAAACTCATTTCAAAGCTAATCATCCTGTAGATAGACACAACTATAATTGCCTTGATCCTTGTTGTTGTTTTTTTTTTTTTTTGTATTGTAGTGATATCCTTTTTACTGATTGTGTGGTTGTATTGCCGCAGTATAAAACATAATATAAAACATAATTTTTTTTTTGTTGTTTGCTGTCCTGGTGTATGCAAATGTTTAAGTTTTTATTGTATTTCAAGTGTGACATATGAGTATCATCATGATTATCATCCTCATGTGAAATACCATCCCACATACACACACTGACACAGAGCAATTTTTATGCATGTATGAATATGCATACGTTTACATCATTTTTATAGGAAGCCATTATAAACAAATGTTACAACATTATCATCGTCATCATACATACTGTACGTACACCCAACATATAAGATACACTATGTGACATAAAATACTGCAGTAGTTGTCTGCTTTATAATGCTACTAACATAAGTACTACTAACATGCAGCAGTATAAAGTCACTTACTCACTACTCGGGAGTATGTTGGAGTAGCTTAAAACTACAGCCAGACAAAAGTATTTTTATGTCCAGTTATTTTTTTTTTTGTTGTGTTTCATACGTTTTTGACAGACAAGTTCATGACATTAAAAACATTTTTGTGTTGTTATTTAAATTAAAGGCTTTGCAGGAATAATATTTTACAACTATTTTTAAATAAGATTTAAAATTTTTTTTTTTTTCATTATTATTGCCTTGTTTTACTTTATATTAAGAGCAATTACACTCTGTGACTTATCACAGGACTGACACTAAAGAACCGGTTCAATAATATATCATTAGGAATATGTCATCCTCAAACAAGTGGTAGCGTTATCCATCCATTCATATAAAAAAAAAACATTTTATTCAATCACATTTAAGAAAATAAAATTTGATAAAAAAAATTTTCGAAATAAAATTTTGTGGAGAAATAATCACCCTTATTGTGTATGTCGTATTTAAAATACGCCTACGACTGTTTTGTAATAGATTAAAATGAACGTAAACTTATTTTCTTTAATCTATTACAAAACAGTCGTAGGCGTATTTTAAATACGACATACACAATAAGGGTGAATTTTCCAAAACATATTTTTTAGTATTTTATCGATATATTTTTTAAGACTTTTTAAAAACTTAGTTCTCATTTGTTAAATAGTAAATGTCCTCTTATATATTGGCGGAGTATTTCGCTCTTTAAAATGCAAACGGACGACGTCATCGCTATATTCACTTATTCACTAGACACACAAAAAATAAAAACCCATTTCAATCACGAATATCACAGATTCCATAATTTTAATTCCTTAAATTCCGCCAAAAACGAAAATTGCTTATTCAATTTGAAATTAATAGCTCTTTAACTGGATTATTTTTAAAATAAATAATAACTCATTTGATTAAAAAGTGATCAATGTCGTGTACCTTAATAAGAACCCAAACAAATTGGATAAATTGTTGCCATAACAAATGTCAGATGTCAGACGCAATAAACATACATGTTAAAAAAATGTACTCCAAATCATTATAAGTTTGTGATATTTGTATCCCGTTATTGGTGCGCTAACATCATCTTGGTATATAGCAAGCTATATAAAATTACACAATTTTTCAAGTACTGTTCTTAAAACTCAATTCCATTAAACGACGCAAAAACCATGTGGGAAAAACTGCGAAAGTTTAAAAATCGAAAATTTTTGGTTTCAGCAGCGATATGGAAATTAAGTTTTCGGTGCATATATCTTCCAAGTCTAGTGAGTTCATTTTGCAGTGGTTTGCTATTGTGAATTTCAAGTATGTTTTTAATTTTTCGACATTTAAATGGCTATAAATTCCTTTGGTGAAGACTTTTCAACGTGAAACTTTGTTTCTAATAGTTCCTAAGCTTTTCCATCATTTCTCTCACTATAATAAACATTGAGAAATAAGAGGCATCTTAAGTCAGTTTCAACACCTTTCGAACATATTTTAAATTACTCATACACCGTTCTGCACAGTGGGTTGCAGGGTAAAACTACTATTTGTAAAAGTTTTAAAATCTAACTAATTTTTAACGTACTTGTTCCGTTATCAACATACAAGGGGAGTTTCGCGATGAGTTCTTAATAAAATTTGGATATATCATAAAGAAGAAAAAAATAAGGGACAGTCTCACAATCTAGCGGCACAATCTCACATTTGAAGGGTTGAAGTGCGGGCCAAATTTACTATATATTTTTGTAGGGAAATATGTCTGAAACTATTAAAATTCAGAATTTTTTGAACTCAGTTTTGATGTAGTCGAGAAAACAAAAATTTTGCCTATGTAGTTGGTAGGGTTGCTATTTATTTACAATATTTCAAATATAGTTTAAAAAGCTTTTCGCAAAAAGTCGAAAAAGCCGAATTATGATTGTCGGCAAAAGCTCAGACATCGAGACAATCGAGTAAATTTAATAGACATAAATATACTTATTTTCTTAGATTAATTTAACTATAATTCTATAACAAAACACATTATTTTGAGTAATAAAAATTCTTGAAAGTAATTGGACATATTTCGTATACCGTAAAACGCATTTACAAAAGCTCTTTCATTTGGTACCCTATTTGTCTAAAATTCGTTCTAAAAAAGACGAAAAATGGAAAAATGGGGTAATTTTTGACCCCACTTTATAACCCCTTAACATAAAATTGAACCATTAAAAAAATATGTGTCCCTTATTGTTTTACTTTATCACAAACCCAAATTTCTTTGAGATCTGAGACAACCCTTCGGGAGACCCCACTTGTGTGTACTTTTAAACGGAGATATATTTTTTTTATCAGATAAAGATAATTAAAAGGTTTATAACTATAGAATATATCCAAATTTTGAAATGAATTATTTGAAAAAAAAATTTTTTTTTCCTTTATTGAAAGAAAGTTTTTCTAAATTTGAAATTGTAGACCTATATATTGATTGGCAAATACTTAAAGTTATGTCTCTGTTAAAGCTAAATCACCCATTCAAGATAATATTTTAAAAGCTAACCTATCGGAACATAAATGTTTAAAAAAAATAGACAATGTCGAAAATAACTACAACAAAATTTTGTCCGTTTTTATTCAAAACATAAATGTAAATTGTAACTAGTTTAAAATACTGTTACACTTATAAAAATTACAATATCAGCGTTGCCATATTACAAATTTAAAAAATGCCACTATATTTTTCCAAAAAAATTTTAAAAATCGGTTATCGGTAAGATTTCTTGTATTTCTGAATAAAGATTTGTACATAAAAATATACAAGACTAAACTTTTTTCAATATATTTAATCGAGTAGAAATAATAATCCTCAAAAATTTTAAATTTGGTTGCTAATATTTACACAATATGATACTTTAAGGCCAAAAAAAAAAAAAAATTGTGCCAAAACTTGGTTGAAAAATGTCCTGCACAGCTATGGCGTTTCCGACGGGTTGTACCAAGGCGATTTTTTATGTTAACATTTTAATTTCAAAACATTTTCATTATTTAATAAGTATGAACAGATTCCCAGCAACTATAAATATTTAAACAGTTAATAATATTTTCCATCACATCCAATTCTATTAGTTCATCACATATTCAAATTTAATATAAACTATAAACAATTTTGTTCCATACAGAATTAATTATCTCCATGATTCTATTGAATTATAAAATTTACAAAATTTTATTTGTTTTTCCCATTTTAATCGATTTTTTAAAATTCTCGTAGAGCTGAAATGTATGCCTAATAATAACACAAGGGAACAAAATTGAACTTTTTTTGTGTTGATTTGAAATTTATAGCAAATTTTTACTAATTTGAGGTCGCTGATTTCAAATCTGCACTTGGTTTTTCTCTATCAGCTCGACTTTTCGAGATATACCGTTATGTTAAAAATTAAGGCACTTCCGCTACATATATTGGAATAACATGAAAACGGTTCACCATATTAAATTAAAAAAAAAACCGAAACTCGCAATCAATATTCTCTTTAAGCCGTGCTTACATTGTTTTTAAATTTTCCAAGTAGTTTTAGAGATATCGTTCAAGTTTTGAAAAAAAAATTAAAATTTTTTTAAAAAAAAAAAATTTTTTGTTCTTTAAAAATTCCTAAAAAATAAAAATGGGACAAAAATCACAGTTTTGGTCTAGAAACAGTTAGTCAAATATATTTCGAATGAAATGAGCTTTATTTCATTGCAATCGGTGCACAACTTTTGATTTTGTTCACGATTAACTGAATTGATATAAATCGCGATTTCCATACAAAAATAACATTTTCTAATGTGTAAGTGTTTGTATGTAATAAGTTAGTTTTTTATGATCCTAAGAATTAAAAAAATTAAGTAATAAAAAAAGATTATTTCATTTTTATGGTTGCGGTAGCAAACCCTAGTCCGTTCACAGTCAATTAAAGAGAAAAAAGAAAAGTGCACTTGTTTTTATTGATGTGTGGTTTACCGTTGGTAACGGATGAATTTTTAAAGAAATTCCCCTTAACACATGTGTTCATTCATAAATGACTGTCAATAAAATTGTGGATATAATTTTTTCTAGGTACTTCAGTAAAAAACTACGAAGTATTTATATGGGTTCATTCAACCAATTTTTCTCATTCAACAAGTGGTTACGAAAGCGAAAAGTATAACGACAAAAAATATTAAAAAATTTTAACCTAGAACATTTCATCAGTGAACACAAAAAACTTTTGATTTTTATCCCTTGTTTTATTTATTGAAAACTGTGTTACTTTGAAATATATGTCAAAATTGGGCTATGACTACGTCAAGAAACACCTGTAAAATCAATCCCAACTATTTTTGTAACATATGTGGCGAATACACGTTTATAAAAAATAGAAAAAGTGTGTCAGATTTTATTAAAAAAATTTGTTTGACTACTTCGGATTTACCATGGAAACCCGTGACAAGTACTGGATTCCTAATACTGTATGTAAAAACTGTGTAGAGTATTTAAGGTTATGGGCAAACAAGCAACGGACCCAGTTCAAGTATAAAACACCAATGATCTGGCGGGAACCTTCGAATCATTATGATGATTTTTATTTTTGCGCTGTCAACATAACAGGCATTAATAAAACAAACCGGTCTAAATGGATTTATCCTAACGTGTTGTCTATTACCCAACCAGTGCTGTACTCTAGTGAGGATTCAGAACCACAACCATCTACATCTACACACAATTTTCACGACTTACGACAAAATGTTCCTTCACCAATTTCTGAATGTGGATCAGATGACTTCCATTTAGATATTTCTTCTGAACGCGAGCAATTTAATCAGGAGGAGCTTAGTGATTTAGTGAGAGACCTTGGACTCTCTAAAAAAGCATCTGAAATTCTTGCTTCTCGATTAAAGCAAAAAACTCTGTTAACCCAAGGAACAACAATTTCATACTACCGTAACAGAGCATATGATGGCGGACTATTGCTGGAGCATTAAAAATAATACCTCTAAACAACATTATTTAAGAAAATCTTATAAAAGAAAATTTTTCGATGAGTTGTAATTACATTGTAATATTTGTGTATTAAAATTTTTTATTTTTCTTTAAAATTCTCTTTTTGTGTTAAATTAAAAAGTATAGCTGATAGAAATGAACAAAATCAAAAGTTGTTATTTTTGTATGGAAATCGCGATTTATATCAATTCAGTAAATCGTGAACAAAATCAAAAGTTGTGCACCGATTGCAATGAAATAAAGCTCATTTCATTCGTAATATATTTAACTAACTGTTTCTAGACCAAAACTGTGATTTTTGTCCCATTTTTATTTTTTAGGAATTTTTAAAGAACAAAAAAAAAATTTTTTTAAAAAAATTTTAATTTTTTTTTTCAAAACTTGAACGATATCTCTAAAACTACTTGGAAAATTTAAAAACAATGTAAGCACGGCTTAAAGAGAATATTGTTTGCCAGTTTCGTTTTTTTTTTAATTTAATATGGTGAACCGTTTTCAAGTTATTCCAATATATGTAGCGGAAGTGCCTTAATTTTGAACATAACGGTATATCTCGAAAAGTCGAGCTGATAGAAAAAAACCAAGTGCAGATTTGGATTCAGCGTCCCAAATAACCTTAAAAACAATATTCAGTTCGTAATCAACAGAACCATTGTTCCCTTGTGTAATTCTTTAAGGCAATCCTAACGACGCTTGAGGACTCCTGTGCCTAGTTGTTATCCGTTTGAATTATTTTGTTATAAAATTTGTATAACCGATTTCGGGTTTATTCTCTATAATGTAAATACGTTAATATTTGGAGTCTGTTGTATGTTAGAATTTATATGTTTTCCTCTCTTTTTGTTCATTTGTTCTCACTCTGCCTTCGCCCCGTTTATATTTATTTTTATTGTTTATTTATGTTTTACCATGTGAATTAATAATTGTTTCTTCGAAGACCCCTTTTTTGGAGTGCCTTTGTTTTAAATCTAAAAACCATTATTTTCTCATTCCACCATAAAAAAAAATGTACTCGACTCTGTACTACACACAGAAAACAGATTCATTGCGACAACCGAATTTGTTGCTAACCGAATTTTGGTAGTTACGTGTATTATCACATTATGCGGTTGCATCTTTCATTATTTGCAATTACACCTACGATACTAACAAAATATAAAGCTGTACGTCAACCCGAATCAATTTGGTTAACCTGAGCGAATTAAACATTCGGTAGATCCAAACGAATTTTTAAAATAATCTCTACTGAATTAAAGAAACACTGTTTCCAATACTTTTTAAATGTTTCGTTAATGATTAACTATAAAATAATAAATACTAAGGAATACAAAAATAACTATCAAGGAATAGTGCAAAAAAGATATCCTTTGCTACTTGTTTTGTACATAAATCTTAAATTTAAAGAAATATTTTCTAACAAAACAATTCTAGAGAATTGAAACTTTTTTCTTGAAGATATTTTTTTTTTGCGAACTCTTTGATTCCTACAGAAAATCCTTAGATCTTTAGGACTTCTTCTATTGAAAATCCGTCGAAATAATTCAGAATATTTGGGGTTTCCTTCAGAAAAAGTTTTTCAGAGATTTTAAAAATTAAAACCAAAAGTTTATTTTTCGATGTTTTATCTCGTAGAGGTTTTTCTATAACAAATTTAAGTGTTTTTCTTTAGACCCTAATTTAATTCTAGGCGAAGCCACCACCACAATCTGAAGTTTTCTCTATGGGAAAAAGTATTCAAAATCTTAACGATTTTCTTCAAGAATATGCTATTTAAATCTTAGGGTTTTTATTTAGAAAAAGAATCCCAGAATCCGACGAAAATTTTTTTTAAGAATCTGAGAGAGTTTCTGTACCAAATCTCTTAGAATTATTAAAATACTCTTAAAATCTGCAGATTATTTGAAAGAAAATTCCTCAGAATCTAACGGTTTTCCTATAAGATTAAGTCAGTCTTCAGACTTTAAGTTTTTTTTTTTTATTAGGAAAAATCCGTAATACACGCTGGGAAAAAAGTTGCATCATATTGATGAAATTGTTTTATAAATCGTTTGCCATCACACACAGAGTAAAATTTAGCTATTTGCCAACTGAAATTCGGTAATTACGACCCAAATTCGGTTATTACGAATTTCAGGCGGTTTGAAAAACTTTACATTAATTTTCATAATAAAGTTCGGTTAATTCAACTAAATTTTAGTTACAACACCTAAAATATTCCGAAATGTAATGCAAATATTAACTGAATTTATAAATATTAACTGAAATTGTTACCATCAATATACACTTTTCAATTCGGATGGCATTTTATTTCCCTGTGTGCAATTATTCATCATATTTATGAAGTTTTCATAAATACGATGAAGTGTTTTAATAGTGAATTTAATCGTTGATCTATAAGTTTATGTGTGAGATTTTATTCGTTCGGTTTGAGATCATGACTAATTTTTCTCTAAATTAACAGAAAAATTATAATTTTTATATGATAATTTACTTTGATTATTAGAAAAAACACAGAAAGTGTTTCATAAAAATGTGTGATAGATGTTTTATAGACCTGCATCATTTCATAAAAAAGTTTCATAAACATTAAGGAAATAAATTTTTCTTCATTAGGGTAATTTAGTGAAATTTAGAAACCATAAACAAATTTTTTTTTTTTTTAATTTGAAATATAGAATTTGATTTTCGATTGTGTTTTGTGTTTCCGAGTATGTTAAAAAAAATAATTAGTCATTTCACTGTTCCTGAAGAGCTACCACGTGGTGTGGTAATAAAATAAAATAATTATACCATGTCCAAAATTAATGTCTGTAGAATTTTATATAAAATAAATTATATATTATTCATATTATTACTTTTTATCGTAATAATGTAGACATGAAGTATGATTTTACTGAAAGCGATGAAATCACAGCTTTTTGTAAGCGCTAAAACCCCGGCCTTTTTTGCCCAAAAGTAATGCTTCCAAGTAGGAATTCGCCATATAAAAATCATGGCATATGTAAGCAAGTTTGTAAGATTCTTTTTGGCTTACTCCCTTACAAACCTGCTTACAGGTAAGCAGCGTTTTTTACTGGGATTTGCAATGCAATTTTAAAAAACTCAAAATATAGGAGAAATTATTAAAAATTCTGAAATATTAATTAAATACTATTTGAGTTGTTCTAAATTTTAAATAGAATTAATATAATTTGAAATTTCGGAATTGATGTTTTTTTAAATATAAATTATATTTTTTAATTTCAAATGTAAATTTTTAAATTGAATTGATGTTTTTAAATTAATGTATAAAAATATATATAAAATGTTTTATAAAAGCTTATGAAGCAGCATCATCCTATTTATGAAATGGTTCATAATATTTATTAGGCACTTCATAAAAAGTTAAGAAACTTCATCATCATATTTATGAAACATTTTATAAATATAAAAAAGTGTTACATTGGACAAAAATCAATGAAGTTTTTTTTCATATTTATGAAGTTTTTCAAAAAAGAAATCTCGTGGATGATATCATGACTGCATTCAGTTGTGCTTACCAGAATTTTTCACGGGAATTCCCGGTACGAGAGTTCCGACAATTGCCTGCATTTTCCAATAATGGGAAATACTTCGAGAATTCCTGGTATTTTTTTTTTTTAAGAATTTATTAATAAACATAATAAATTTAAAATTGTTGACAGAGAATTTTCTTGGACGAGTTTCAATGGAATTTTTTACTAAACTAATGAAGTGTTCTACACAAAGGGAATTAAAAATTTATTTAATTTTATGAAAACGCTTCACAATTTTTATGAAACAAATAGGGGCATGACATTTTTAATAGATAAAATTAAATTTTTCAAAAAAATTTAAGAAAAACTGCATTGATTTAATGAATAGTTTCTTTATGAATGAAAGTTTATGAGAATTTTTTTTTTAATATTAATAAAACTTTTTGGATATAATGAAACTCTTCATTGAATCTTCTACACACAATTTTATGAAACTGTTACATTAATGTCATGAAGGATGATTCTATCAGTGTATAAATGGTTTTTCATGAAAAACTCTATTAATAGCATTAAAAAATAATAATAAAGAAAAGGTGTACTATTGTAATATTTTTCATTTTTTTTTTCGAAATAGTAAAAAAATTTGTTTTTATTTATTTATTGTTGATTTCCTGCACAGCAAGACTAAGCATTTAATTATAGTACAGGGCTCTAATTCCCGCAGTCGTGATCGAAATAATTTCGTATCGGAATTAATTTCGATACTTCGAAATTTTCTGATGATGGCACTCGTTAAGAATCGAAACTATTTTATGTTTCAGTGTTATAAAAGGAAAATTTTAGGAAATTATACAACACTGTAAAAATGTAAAAGACTAATGAAAAAAAGGTAAACAAAAAACGTATGTTTAATTTTTCAACAACCACAAAAAAAATTTCAAAGTGGAAAAATATAACTAATTTAAACAAAAAAAAATTGATTCAAGTTTCTTTTTCTATTCATCATCATCCGACTATGGCGAAGAGCAAGATTTGATTAAAATTAGAAAGAAAATTCGTGATTCCAGCAACCCATTCCAGCAACCCATTAAAATTGTTGATACAAATGTTAAAATTATATAATTTTTTTTTTGAGATTCAAAAACGCTTTTGATTATCAAAAGTAGCATTCAATTATCTCCTTGAGGAGTTGGATTTTGAAGGACATTTGTCTACTGGGTTTCCACCAAAAATTCAGTTGGCTGCAACATTATCCCTTTGGCAACAAGTAGTTTTCAACACAATGTTGGAAACGACTTCTTAATTTTAATTAGCCAAAGCACTCTTTGTAAAATAGTAAACAGAGTTTTGAAGGAAATTGAACGTATTCATAAACTTTTCTCCCCGATATAGTGATGAATCTAAAGAATACTTCATGAGAAAATATAAACTGCCAGGAGGTTTGTGAAATAAATACTTTTAAATAAATGCTTTTATAATTCTTTTTTATTGCTATTATTATTAGTAATTGGGTACGTGGACGGTACACATTTTGGTATGCAGAAACCCTCTTTTAAATGAATACACATTTTTAAACCGGAAGTGTTTCCATATCCTTAACTCTATGATTGTAAGTAAAAATAATTATTATACCTATACAATGCGTAATTTGATTAAAAACGTTTCTTTTAAGATGATTCGTTTGTATGGAAGGAATCAAGAGAAATAGATAATCTGGAAGAAGAGTATAACAATCAATTAAGAAATGTTTGGCTCTTAGGTAAATATTAGCAAGTGCCTGCGTTGCATTTATTTTTGGTATATTTGACCTAAAATTATTTATTTATATTCAATTAATAAAATTTACAGAAAATTTAAAAATATTGACTTACATTCCTTTTTTTCCAAATTTATAATTTTCAGAAACGTAAACTCGATAGATAATTTGCTATCGAGTACAATTTCGTATGGTTTGCGTTTGAGTACTCGCACGTTATCGAGTAACATCATTCGAAATTTCGATACGTTTTACTCGATAACGGCTGAGAGCATCCCAAAAGAAAAAATTTCGCACGTTGAGTAGAATTTCGATCGCTATCGACTCCGAGAATTAGCCCCCAGGATTTTATATGTCTACAAACAATAGCCAGATTTAATTGAATTAAATTAAACTACAGATTAGTATTAAATACAAATAATTAATATTTTATAATAAGAATAAAAACAATATAAAAAATTGAAATAAAAAAATAAAATGAATTAAATTAAGCTAAATATTTGAAAAGATCATTCCTGAAAGACAATGCGTTGCTGTTTGTTTGTTGGTTATAAGGAAGAGCGTTCCAAAGACGAATAGCGTTAATGAAAAATTGCCATTCAGAAACCAGGCTTCAAAATTTCGGAATAATGATTCTTTTACCACTTGAAGATCTAGCAAATCTTATTTTCTCAAATAGGTATTTCGGCTTTTCGGTAAAAGTTACTTTATGAAAAAACAAAAGAACCCTTATCTTAAAAAGATTTTCAAAAGAAACACCATAGAGTGACTTCGAAAATGTTGTAATTTGGTCACGGTTTTTGAGTCCATGAATATATCTTATAATGTTATTATATAAGACTTTAAGTTTTTTCGTACTAGCGAAATCACAATAACAACACGCATCCGTATGTAAGGCTTGGAATCAAATCAGCTTTTAGCGTAAATTAAAAAAGTATTAGCCGTAAAATTGATCCTTGTGGTACACCTCTACATAGTGATAATGGATTAGACGTGTTGTTGTTTACGAATACTGATCGAATTCGACCAGTGAGGTATGATGATAATAGTTGTGTTGATATAGACGAGAAGTTAAACAGAGATCTTAGCTTTAAACATAAAATTTGGTGGGTAACTCTATCAAAAGCTTTGGAGTGATCAAGTAGGACTAAAAAGTTACTGTTACCGTTATCAAGTTCTCAACATATATTCTCCGAAACATCAATGAGAGCAGTTACGCAGCTGTGATTAGGACGAAACCCTTACTGTTTGTCACATAATAATTGATTTTCATAAGCGTAAGTACTTATTTGGCGGTGCAAGATCTTTTCCAGTACTTTTGACAGGAAGCTAAGAATAGCAGTTGGTCGATACTCGGTGTTCGATTTTGGAATTGGGATTATTTTTGAGTGCTTCAATTTTGCAGGAAAATAACTTGTAGTGATGATAGTGTTGAATAATTAAGTTATGTAATGAATTTGGGATGGAGATTATGATATCCAACAGCATTGGTTTTTATTTGTATACTGCCAGTGAAAACATCAAGCTGGGTAACACAGGAAAACTCGAACATATTGTTGTTGTTAGGATGAGTTGTATTGTTGACGAGAAGTATATTGCTATATTACCATGGGAATATTGGTGAAAATTTTATTGAGGTCATTAGAGAAGGTTGTATTTTTAACAGGATCACCAATTCCAAAGTCCTTAATGGGTTTCCAAGTCCCTTTTGAATCAAGAGCAGAACTAAAACGCTTGGAGTAATACTCAGACTTTACGATTCTTATTTGATTATTTACTTCTTCCTCGCAGCTTTTAGAACTGCTGTCTTAAAACGTTTCCACCTGGAGTACGCTAAATCCCTACGTTTAATTGAATGGTGAATAGTAGAATTGAACCACGGGTTATTTTTTGGTCTAATAGTTTTTGTTTTCAATGGTACTGCTTCATCATACAGTTGCGTTATATTATGTTCAAGAAAGGATAGTTGCTCATCTACAGTTGTCATGTTGTAAATATTATTCCAATTTATCTGTAATACGTTTTCATTTAAAGGGTTGTAATTTAAGTATTTGAAGTCACAAAAGGAAAAGGATTGATCCTTTTGTTCT
Source organism: Delia radicum (assembly GCA_021234595.1). NCBI lineage: Eukaryota > Metazoa > Arthropoda > Insecta > Diptera > Anthomyiidae > Delia > Delia radicum. Next base: position 64,589,615 of record CM037854.1, on the reverse strand, counting down.
AACAAAAAGTTGATTTTGATTAAAAGCTTTGTAAAAATTTACAAATAAACCGGAGATAATGCGATTTTTATGTATTTTTTGCATAATCCTATGAATGATTTTTTTAAAGAAAACTTTATCAGTTAAAAAGAAACTGAACTGAGGGGAAATTTCAGGGGTCCTGGGAAATTCTAAAACAAATACCGCTTTCATGGGAAATGAGAAATGGATGTGGTCCCTGTTGGAACAAATAACATATAATTTTGACTGCTAACTATGGATAATCATAAACAATTTAATAATTTCAAAGAAATTGCCAATACCGAATGAGTTCGCAAGATTTTAATTTTGTCTAAATCGGTAGGAAAAGGCAATTCCAATATCAAAAATAATTCTCATTTAGTTTGAATTTAAAATTTTTTTGTTATGAATACAATATCGAACATATATATATTTACTAAAATTTATGGTCTTTAAGTAAAATATTGGCGTTTGCTAAGGTTTTCCAACTGATGTTTTTTTCTGTGTGTACACATTGCCAGCACATGCGCTTAAAGACTCCCTCATATGGTGTTATTTTGTATTTTTTTCCTTCTTTTTCCTTCTTTTTGTTCTTGTTTAATGTTTTAATAACGCCGCATTTTTAAAAAATTTTAACTTACTAATTGCTTTTAGTATTTGAAACATTTGCCATTATTCCATTTCGAATTATTTTTCATTAGAGTTGTTGCTGCTGTTGGTTTTCTCTCAGTTTTGTTTAAATGTTGGTTATTAGTTTGACAATTAACAAAGAATTTTAGTTTGTTTTTTCTTCCTCCTTCTCCTCCTGCTCCGAAGAAATGTATTTAGTTATTTAAATATTTTATGCCTTGTGCATAAGATTAATTTGCAAGAAAAAAATCTTAACATAAGTTGAAAAGATGTTGTCTTTTTTGTTGAATATTTTTTAATTGTTGTCAATTTAAAATGTTGAAGTTTTAATGTTTCTTTCTTAATGAAGACATGACTTGAAGAATGCATTAATATAGTAAACATTTTTTTTTTTATAAAATTGGAATTTAAATGATTTTTAAGGTAGTTGGAAAAGTTATTTTAAATGTACAAGTCTTTTTATTATTTCAATTGCTGCACTTGGAATACTACACTGATAATAATCCATGCGTCAAATTAAGAAAAAATGTCAAATTAACCAAATTTTTTTTTTAAATAAAAGAAGTTTATCGTATTTTTATGCAGGAATTATAATGAGTGTATGTAGGTAAAAAAGACCAGTGCAAATATTGTTAAAAACACATGAAATTTCATTTAAAGAAATTGCTACTTACATTTCAGTAAATTCAACGAACATTGTCATTTGTTTTTTAATGATAAAAAAATTAACCACAATTGTAGTAAAAATGAACCACATGTTAGTAAAAAATATACAACCCCATAAAAAATTAATGAAAAATCATAAAACAGTCATTTGATGTGGTTTGTTTTTTTAAATGAACTACAAGTTCAGTGAAAAATTTAATTTTGTTTTACAAATGACTGACATTTATATTAAAAATAAGGAAACTGTATTACAACCCAAACAACTACATATTTTTAAAGCAGAAGTTCCCCGAGTGTGATAACACTATGGAACAAAGTGAAGGTCATGGTCTTGGGGGTATATGATTCTTATACCGAAAAAAACGGTCGGTACGAGTAAAACCTCCAAAGCATTTGGTCCTATATGGGTATAGTAAAATTTTACGGCCGTTTTGGTTTGCCAACACTGTATTGAATACGACTCATAAAGTAGTGTAATAGTTCGTTTTAACTAAATTCTGAGTTCGGGTTATCCCTTTTCAAATAAATATTAAAAAATATCCTAAAACGGGTGTTTAATTGGTTAAAATGTTCTGTGAATATGTTTTGCAGCATCAAATCCGGTAATGCTAAATCACTAGAAAGGTCAATTTTAATTTATCATATGCAGACCAGTCCATCAAAATTATTTTTTTTAACCTAATGCAGTATGGATTTAAATGGATTTTTTTATTTAATATTTGAACCTCTTATCTCGTATTTTTCCTGGTATTTTTATTATTTTTTTAATTAGCAAATGTTGAAACTAAGGAAATTTAAAGGATTTTTTATAGTTATCGAAACAAATTAGGATTGTTTTGAACGGATGACGTCTTCGACACCTCCTAGTAAAATTAGCTGTAGAACATATTCTCAAAACATTTTAATACATTAAATGGCCCATAAAACTTGCAGATATAGGGTTAAAATGTTTTACGAGAAAATTACTCTTAAAATTCTGCTGGAGATATCCGAACTCAGAATTCAGGGCAAAAGAACTTTTACACTACTTTTTGAGTATTATTCAATACAGTGTTTGCGAAAAAAATTAAAATTTTAAATGGACACAAATTTGACACAGGACCAATCGCTTTGGTGGTTTTGCTATACTAACCTAATACATTTATGTGGCTTAGGAATTATTCACCCCCCAAAAATGTGTTGCGCAGTGTAATGTATAAAATCCATTCATGTCTTACGAATGAGAAGGAAAACTTCACCTGAGTAAAAATGAAAGCTCGAAATATTGGTCGAGCCGTGCATTTACTTCTACAACTTCAAACAACTTAAGTTCCTGAAATTCAATAACATAAAATATCTTCGTTAAGATTTTTAGAAATATCTAAAGTGGGCTTCTAAGGTCATTTGTTTTCAAAATAAATAAAAGACTATTGGATATTCCCAACATCCTCAGGGATAATTTTATTAATATATAGTCTTTTTGTCAAATTTTAAACATTTAGTTCACAATATATTTTACATGTACACAACATAAAATTAATTTAAAACAAATGTAAATAAATAAAAGTAAATATCACAGTAAAATCGTCTAAAAACTAGTATCACAGTTGAAGTTAGAAACTAATATTCTTAGCGATTCCTTCCAGAATCTCTTTTTTTCTATCGTGAGGAAGCGCTTTGAACCATCCATGTTGTATTGGTGCTATCAGTACACCATGGATGGTTCAAAGCGCTTCCTCACGATAGAAAGAAAGAGATTTCGGAAGGAATCGAATGCCAAGGAGAGGATGAAGATGAGCCCGATTATATCATGAAATCTGATTATGACGACTCAAAAATATACCAATGAACGAAAAAAGCTTTTCTTAATAAACTGTTATTTACTGAATTTTATCTATATGGTTTTCTCATTAGGTATTACTAAGACTCCTTCGGGGTACAAGTTCATTTATTAAGAAATTAAAAAAATTTAAAAAAAGTTAAAAAAAATTATGATATTTTTTTTTAGCTTGTTAGATTAAAATATATCTCAGGATCTCTATTATTCAAAAGAGTTATACACCAGTTAGCATCTAAAAGTTTTTATTCATTTTTCTGAATATTCAACTTCAGTCAATTGCACCCCTTGTGATCTAAGCCCCTCAAATGAATTTTTTTTTGCCAGATTTGGATTCAGCGTTCATAAGTCTATTAAACAAAATGTATTTCAAAGCCAGGTTTTTTGGCCGTTGAGTAGTGTTATTGAAAAAATTATTCAAAAAATTTGTATAACTTCCCAGCAAAATATTTTAGAACAGATTACCTTTGAACCTGTTCTAGAACAACTTCTTTTACCACCACTTACATTTAACCGGTTCTAAAACAGGTTCCTGGGAGTCGAAATATAAGTTGTCACTGTTCCAGAACCAGTTCTATAACTGGTTCTAGAACCGATTCTAAAGCAACCAGTTATTAATTTGGTAAATAATAACCTATTGCAAATAGGACAAACTCCATATAAAAAGAACCAGTTGCAGAACTGAAATTAGAACCTGTTATAATACAGTATAAGCTGTTCTGTAACCAGTTATTTGGATTTTACTATTTTACTGGGTATTCATTATTCAATAAAAACCTCAGTTAAAAGAAAATCAAATCTTTTTAAAGTAGCTGTTACTATCCAGTAAGAAACGCTGCTTATCTGCAAGCAGGTTTGTAAGAAAGTAACCATTAAGAATCCCTTGCAAACATGCTTACGTGCTTATGGCGAGTTCCCGCTTGGAAGCATTACTTTTGGACAAATAATCGCGGTTTTTAGCGCTAATAAAAAATGATGTAATTTCATGGATTTAAATAAAATCATATTTCATGTCTACATTATTATAATTAAAAGTAATAATATGAATATTATAAAATATATTTAACATAAAATTCTACAATTGAACAGTTCATGCGAATAAAGACGAATATACCATTGTAGAATTTTACAGGGGACAATAAAAACGCAGGAAACGGTTAAAAATAATATTTTTGTCAACTTTTTGGTATTAGCTTAAAGATTTAAGTCACATCTACCTATATACAAAATTTTAGTAAAGTAGTCGAAAGAGAACTTGCCAAAAATTGGACTTAAATTTTTGCTTAAATGGAAAAAGGGCGAATATCCAAAAAAATGTATTGAAATTTGAATAAAAATGTGTTATTTTGCAGCAGATTTTGACTACATTTTCATGAGACTTGCAAAACTTGACGAACTATGGTTGGTATTTGTTTGTAACACTTTAAGGACTTCAAGGATACACTTTTTAAGGATTGCAAGGACATGCAAAAAAAAATTAATCTGTGCTATTAAGTTAGGATGTGTTTTTATTGTTAAATTCGTGTCTTTTGTTGTATGTTACATGTTAAATATAAAATTATTTATAAAAATTTTGAATGTAATAATATCAAAATTTACGAATCCCCAGAAGAAGTCGACAAATAATCGACGAAACGTCGGGACAAAACTGTAAACAAAAATTTAGTTTTTATTTACATGAATACTTTAGGTCTTATTAGCTCAAAAAAATTAACAAAAAAATTGTTTTTGTTAATTTTTTTTTTTAATATTCCTGCCATTTGATTTGAGTTTTTGATTTTGATTTGATGAAGACGGTTAAAATATGCTTAGACCATGTATTCGTGGTTATATGATCTTAATTACGCGGTAACACTGAAGATTTTTTTTTCGCAAATCTGGTTAATTTGTTTGTATATGCTAAGATTGTTTTTTTTGTACAATTTCAAATTTTAGCTAATATCAATTTTAAACTCGCAACTAAATAATTTTTATATAATATTTTGTTAAGGATGGATATTCGCCCTTTTTGCTTTCCACACTTTAAAGTCTTATAACTGAAGAACGGTAAAAATTTTTGCCAATATAATAAGTGTGGTTTGTTCCTCGTAATGTTCTTTTAACACATTGTTACCGAAAGTGACATTTTTGTATGTTTTTGTGTTGTATTTAATCAAAATTGTTAGTTCACTCCCAATTTAAACAAAAATATAAAAATATACGAATTATTGCACTTTCAAAGTCATTTTTTAGCCTTAACAGTCAAAATTTCCCCAAAATTTCTGCATAAGATTGTAGGGCTCTGCTAATAAAATGCGTTTATGCAAAAAAACGTGTTTGCGAACAAGTGGTCTATTCGTCCTTATTCGCATGAACTGTTCAATTATTAAATTTGTGATGTTAAAATTTTACACATATTAATTTAATAATTATATTTATTTTTTGCCGCACCATGTGCTACCTCTTCAGAATAAGATAAATGATTAATTATTTTTTATAACATACTCGAAAACATCAAAAACAATCAAAAATTGCTCGGGAAAACTTTTACAGTTCGTTTATAATCTACGATATAAAACTTTCTGCATTACAACCTGCATTCTTGTAAGGCATTGAGGTAAGCTGCTTACGACCTGAATACTTGTAAGTGAAAACAGTAAGCACAGCATTTTTTTGTATATTTTTATACGAAAATTATTCGATTCTTTTGCTGCTTCTCAGTATAATGTAAAAGTAAGTACTTACATCAGCGCATTTGTTTTATCCTGCTTCTAAAAACACGAGAAATTTTTACTGGGTAGCTCATCGAAACCAAAATTAAAAAACAGCATGAATTTAATATATGAAACCACTTTATCTCGAATCCATGAAATAAATTAGGTAGACTAATTATAAATTCATTCATTTAAATTCCACGTTATGATTCTGCATAAAATTTCAGTAAAAAAATGCACCCCCCTCAGTGAAAAGGATTTTTTTACAAAAAAAAAGAGAAATATTCCACTTAAATATTTTCAATAGAAATTATGTTTTTAATTCTCTTAATTCTCTTAAAAAGAGGGAGAATTACAAAAAGAGATGTTTCAATAAACCAAATGTTTCTAAGGGAGCAACAGAAAAATGTTGTAAGGGCTGCAAAAAAATTTAACAGAAAAAAAATAAATAAAAATAAGAAAGTAAATGCAGAAAAACCATATGATTTTAGAAAAAACATGTGAAAAGAAATTTAACAAAATATATAACACGAATCAAAAGAGAAATCAAAAACGAGAATAAGTGGTGAAAATCATAGCATATATAAAAGAGTACAAAAAAACAAAGTTAGAAAAAGGAAAACCCCAAATAAGAATTTCAAAAGGAAATTTCAAAAACTAAAGCAAAGGAACTAAAAGAAAATGATAGTGTTTTACCACCACCAAGCCCCTCTAATTACGCAAATTTATATGCAAACATTTTTTTTTTATTTTAGTTTCTATTTTGCAAAATTTGTTGTAAAAACAAAGTTGGCAGGCAAAAAAAGAACTGCGATAATTTTAACTTAAAGTAAACAATTCCCAGGGAGCATTGTTAGAATGCGTAAAAAGTATAAAATGTAACATGTTACATTATCCTGCAGTAAGGTTCAAAAGGAAAACAAAACAAATGTATAGTTTTTATTGTTTTTTCTTTATCATAAAAAAGCACATGTAGTTTTTAAATTACTATACCCTTGCTGCAAGTGTATAATTTAGTTTGGGTTCTTCTATTTGAATTACAGAATTTATGTATGTTACATTGTTGTTACATATTTTCATATATGTAAAAACATATGACAACATTGTACATAAAGAATGCATTTTATAGTCTTTGTAGTTTTTTTCTTATATACGAAAATTTAGTTTTTAGAAACAAATGTATATCGAGGGCCTGTATTCGATAACCCGTATCTACATATATACAATTTTTCAGCAGAGCAAAAAAAAAAAAACTAATTCGTACGCGAATTTAATGTTGTTAAAAAATTACAAATAATTCTTTTTATATGTTTTACTTTTAAATTTTAAAAAATTAAAACCAAAAGTTTATTTTCGATATTTTATCAAAAGCTATGATGTGAGCAAGATTATTAAAGTTCAAGATCATTTGTTTTTTGTTAAACAAAAAACCGTGCAATGTTTATTTACTAATTGTCTTTATCTACTGAAAGGACCTTTATCTACTGAAAGGACCTTACATGCTTCATTGTGCGTCACCGAAAATCTTCGGAGAACCAATGTAGAAGGGGTAGAAGATTTACCTAAATTTTAAAGGAGAAAGAGTTTGGTTTTCCCCGTATTGTTTCATTTACCCGATGAGAAGTAAATCACAAAATTGGAAGAATTGAACTAATTCAAATCAAAATTGTTGATTTACTTGAATAAACGTTACTACATTGCTAGGTCTGTCAAAAAAAAACAGAGTAGTATTTGGAAGATGACAAAGCCAATTGTGACAATATTTTGTTGTTGTTTTTGTTTTTTCTTTGATATTTTAAATTTTGAATCTCGCTCCTAGACGAGGACAAGAAATTCTCATTGAGTTTGTGATTTAACATAACAAATATCTCTAGAAATTCCAATAACAAAGTCCCCTGAAGATTTCCTTGGGCAGGAATGAAATCCGGATAGGGACACGCCTACATCAGATTGTTTTTCACAATTTGTTAAATAAATTTTGGGAATTTAGCACATTTAATTACTATAAAAAACATTTTTAACTAATAAACATTGTACCTGTACAGGCTAGAACCTCTAGTCATAATACTCTGTATTGTTATTGTTATTAGAGATTCTAGCCTTTCCACGAACAATGTTTATTAGTTAAAAATGTTTTAATTTTGATTTGAATTAATTGAATTCTTACAATTTTGTTTTTTTAGTTCTCATCGGGTAAATCAAAGAATTCTTTTTTATTTTCGTTATTTACTTCGCTAATGCAGATAGGACTTTTTGCATTAAAAATTTGCATTTGAATTAAAAACTGATTTATTAAACATAATCTATTGCGATCACATTGGTATAAAACATGAAAATTGTAGGAATTAAATGCTTTTTGAATATTTGAAATCCGATAATCACATTAGATATTTTTTTTTGCAATTTTTAAAACTTTTTAATAAAATTAAAGCTTAAGAATACCGAGATTTTTGTAAATTAAGAGAATCTAATCCGTTTGTTTTATTGGCTTGAGCATATTATTAAAGACAAATATTAATTTGTTTGTGTTTTTTGATGTCTTCTTTATTTAGATAATAGATTAATATGAAGATGAAAATATTGTTTTTTGTAGATAGAGTGGTGAAAATATGGTAATATATGAACATGCATGATTCCATATATGAGCATATATTTTTTTATATATCAGCATGTATAAAGTTGTATGCCAGGTATGGAAACATATATGAGTTCATGCATGCAAACAAAAAGTTCATATGTGATAATGTATGATATCATGTTTTGAAATATATGCTAAATATTGTTCTATACATGATATTAACTTTATTGTGTGACTTGATATGTGATTATATACTAATTTGTTTATCGTTGATTTAGAAAAAGTGCTATTATTGTTCACGTACCATTGACTTTGAAATAAACAATTATTGTTCCTTAAAGTTGTTGAAAGTTCGATTTTTAAGTCGCAGAATTTTAAAGTGATTTTATTTTTAAAAAGTCTTATGAGCTTTACAACTCTTTATATATATTCGCTAATAAAAACATTTAAATTTTGTTTCAAATTATGTTTTATTTTTATTTAACATGGAGATAATAAAATATTCAGTTTAATTTTTTCAAAATTTGCTGCAAATTTGTTTCAAGATTACATCTAAACAGGGAGAGGCGGGTTTTCTTCACCAATAAGTTTCCATTGCGTAAAGGGAATGATGTATTTAAAATCTCAATGAAAAAACTTATAATTTTGAGTTTTTAAATTTTTAAAACAAAATGAAAATATTTGAAATTTCTGTTAAACAAAAATAAAAAACTTAAGAAATTATTTTTTTCTGTTTGAAAAAGAATTTAATTGTTTTTTTTTTTTGTATTTATTCAAAATTAAATTGTACAATCTGGAATGTTACAATCTAAATAATTCACTTAATGTAACAGCCATTAGTTTTTGTAAGGAATGGTATCTTGTTGTTGTTGTTTGGCTCTGAGCTGCGATTAAATAAACTAAAATATATGGTCATGTATGTTTTCGGATTCGAACATATGACGCTTCATATATCTTTATATATGATCATTTTCACATGGGTATCTAAACAACTAAAATAACAGAAAGTTTAAAAAAAAAAATCTTTTGCTTTAAAACCGATATTATAGATGAGTATAATATCAAATTGCAGTTACAGGTTATTGATTATAAGCCCACGATATACTTATTTATAGTATTTTTTTTTAGGTCTTTTGGTATAATTATTATAATTTTTTTTGCTCTAAATTCATGTTCAATAATGTATTTATATGCATATTTATGACTATTTTATAACAACACAAAAATAATCAAACAAAGGACATTTATAGCCTCAGTCTATCGAATACATGCAATTCTTTGTGTAATTTTGCTTGTTATTTTATTTATATATACAAGATACTAGCATATGTTGAAGTTATTAATATGTACACAGAGGAAATATAATACATAAGAAAATACAATCTTTCAAATTGTATAAACTTTCAAAAAATGTAAAGTTCAATATATGAATTAATGGACTTAATAACAATAGCATTGTACACTGAGAGAATTTATTGATAAGTAAACCCAATAGTTTGAATGATGTGACTGTATTTTGGTTAATTTTATATATTTTCTGTTTACAATATAATTTAATTATTCTGATGATGAATTTAAGTACTTACAATTAAAAGTATTGAATAATGATTTAATTTTGTTGGTTTCAATGGAATTCCAACCAATTTATTCTCTGTGTGTGGAGATGTATTATGTGCTCCACAGAGTATGTGTACACAAAAAATTTATAAAATTTAATGACCTTTATTCAATTCCTATGTGATGTCCTAAAGAACCCATGATATATAGAAATGACATATGATATGTAGAAATGATGATATAGTTTTTAATAGAAATGTCTCAAATATTCATTGAAGTGTTACATCTCTAATTTTTAGAAAATATTTGTGATAATCTCTGTTAAATGAATAATTTCTCAAAAACAAATAATAATAATACGCAGAAAATTTCTAAAATGATAGGAAAACTCCTAAACAATTAAATAGAATGATTAGCAGTTCAATGGAGTTGTATCCCTATGGGGAATGGGATCGGTCCTGCGTGTGTCACAGGATCGGTCCCTTCGTGCCAGAGACCGGTCCTCTGCTAAACCCTACCCTATGTAAACAACTGGCAACTTTAACATGGGCTTGTCATAGGAGGGGGTCATTTGTCCTGTTTTAACCCATATAGTGGCATGCCACAGGAATAACCAAAGAAGTGTATACCACAAGGCTGTCGCAAAAGGGGCATGTCGAAGGACTAACGGACTAACCACATGACTATCCTGAAAGGGACATGTCGTACAATTTAATAATTTTTAATGTAAAAAATGGTAGAAAATGAAACAATAAATATCTAACTCATTGGCTTTTTCTAGTCAATATGTATACCAGTTAGGTGATATGTCTTACTTCTACCAGTCACGAAACTAGTCTTTTTAGATCAATTTACACTACATAACTCACATCATTTGTAAATAATACTAGTCCTGTGATAAGTCCCTTTTCCAGCAGTCCAGGTTCTTTTAGGTCAATTTTCGCATGCCGATAATTTTTCAATAAACCCAATGAAAAAACATAAATATCGACAAAAAAAAAACAAAATTAATAATTTTTAGTTTAAAAAAATAAACGAAAACTAAGAAGCTTCTAATGTTTAAAGTTCTGGCAGACTGGCTTTTTCTTGCTAATAAGCATTCTGGTTAAGTGGTATGTCCTCCCTTTACCAGTCACAGTATTGGTAATTTTAGGACAAATGACACTACTTCAGTACTAATTTATACCAGTCCTGTAATAGGTCCATTTTTAACCAGTCACTTTTAGGTCAATGGACTAATCATTCCCCATAGGGATATTACCTACACTAAATAATCGAACGCCTTTTTGTGTTTTTTTCTTTCTTAACAATTTTATGCAACTTCTTAAATATAATTAATAACAAGTTATTAAAACTTTTTATTTGTTTTTTATTAAATTACGATAAAAAGAATAATTAGTTTATTTTTTGATCAAAAATGTTTATTATACTTGACGCACTAGCGCATAGGTACCATATTGCCTTGATGTTATAGTTCAAACAAGTGCATATACGAGTATAAAAATTTTTTTCAAGTACTTTGTTTGACCTATATTTTTGTTGATAAAATTTATACAGATTTTTAGTTGTAGTTCATATAACTTTTCACTTGTTATTTGTTGGGGGCACATTCAACATTCTGTTTATATATTTATTTTTCAACAAAAAAAAATATACATAAATTTAAAATTTCATATAAATGTGTATTGAAATGACGAATGCATGAACACATGTGAAATAACAAAAAAAAAAAAATAAAAAAGAAAAGGCTGAAAAGTTACAACAAATTTCCGTTGTATTGTTAAAATACCTAGAAAGAAAAAATGATCTAAGAAGAAAAAAAAAATTATGTGCTAAAAGAAAATATTAAACACGTGTGTGTAATATTACATTTCATATAAAAACTTTTCACTAAAAAACATTTTAAATTAATATATCATTCATGATACACCACAAATGCAATTGACCGATGGCTTTTAAATTTGATTAATTTTTTGTACACTTATACTCCATGGAGTCCATAATACATCCCCATATTCTATTTTTAAAGCGATTCTCGGTTTTAATTTCCGAAAAAAATTTAAAAAGGCGCAAAAGTGAGTAATTTTGAAACGCTCAATTTTCGAAAATTATTTTCGTATTTCTCTAATTCAAAAAGTATTCGATTTTTATCGTAGTTTATCTTCATACTTATTCAATAAATAAATACATCTTGGTTAAAAATGTTCGTTAAGGTCGTTCAAAATTCTAGAGGTCGGAAACTTTCACATGCTCAAGGCTCAATCAATGCGTCTACATGTTAAATGTGTAAATAAATAAAAAATGCTAAACAAAAGTTTTCATCTTAAGGTCGCTAAATAGCGATAATATTTCTACTATAGGTTAATAAAAATATTAAAAATTGTTAAATTATTAATATTTAATTTAATACCATAGCATCAAGATACATCAAATCTATAAAATATTTTGGCGGTTATGACAATAAAGAAGTCAGATTCTTAAATAAAATAACAGTTTTCGCGAAAATCTGTTTTAAAAATGTTCGAATGCAACTACCTTCTGATGTTATTTTCCATGAACAAAAATATGGTTACAAAAAAAAAAACATAGCAAGCAAAATCAATTTACTAGAGTCCTTTAAAATGTACTTAACAGTTTAAGCAAAACACAAAATTACTCGTATTTTTTAGTTTGGATTTTAAAAAATTGTTTTAACCTTTTCACTACCATTGTACACTACAGTGTACTCATTTCTGAAAAAAATATAAAAAAATTTTCAAAAATGTTTTAATTTTTTTTTTTTTTTTAAATACAAAATTGTTTTTTCGGACTTTCTATATTTATATTTGTATTTATGTTCGTAGTTTTCATTCAAAAATTAAAACATTTTTGAACAATTATGCCATACCACGACTCATCTCAACAAACACTGTTTGTTGGGATATATGTTGTTTTTACAAATTGTAATGCTACAAAAACATATACATACATGTACTGACAACATGTAAAATTGTTATTTTTCAATTAGTTTTAATTTTATTATTAGGATTACCAGATGGAAGTTTTTACACACTAAGGTAGACAAAAAGATTCTCTTAGAGTTTGTTTTGTATGTTCCATGTAATGTCTCGGTTTGAGTTCTGTTGCAGACAACTGAAGATTTGGGTGATGTCCTATTTTTTCCGAAAAAAGGGGCGTTTGTTTATCTCTTAAACTAGCAAAGCTAAAGTCACGAAATTTGGCAAGTAGCTTCGTTAGTGATCAGAACAAAGCCAAACAAAGCATTTTTGGTTATTGGAATGTTTTAGTGGTAAAAAAGGCGCTGAGAAATTTAGAATTTAAAAAATCGAAATTTACAAAATTTAAAACCCCTAATTGAGATACAGAAAGTTGGCTTAAATGTTAAAACATATATATTATGAATTTGTGTCAGCTCAAACATCATATTTGTCATCGCATTTAGCCGAAATATAAAATACAATATTTTAAACAACATTAAAATGTAGTATAATAAGACCACATAAAATTAAAATATTGTGAACAAATTTAAAGTTATACATTTTTAAACAGGACCTCACAGATGTAGAAATAGTTCAACAGTAAATTCTAGTTTTCATTTAAAATGACTTAAAATCGCCAATTTTGTAAAATTAAAAAATTTAAATGAATATATGTTATAGGCTTCAGGAAAAAAGTTTCATCAGAATTGATGATATTATTTCATAAATCGTTTGTCATCAATTATTCATCATATATATGAAGTTCTCATGATGAAAAGTTTCATAAAAATGTATGCCAAATGTTTCATACACCTTCATCATTTCATAAAAAAGTTTCATAGACTTTGTGAAAATAATCTTCTTCAGCTTTTTATTGAAACTTAATTTGAAAATATCATTTGCCATTTAGACTTGGTAAAACTCAAACACTACCAGATTTTATGTTCTTCTGAAACATCAATTAAAGGCTATTTGATGTGTTCTCAATTTTAAATATAATGTTTAAAATTTAATATGAAAAGTCTATGAAACGTTTCATAATATTTATGAAATATTTTACAAAAATTTATAAAAATTTTGTATGTATTGTTGATCTTTTAAAATTGCATTTCATTATTAAATTGTCAGAAATGCGTTAACCCTTGCCGACTAGTGAACGATAATTGCACATTTTGTAAAAAGGGTGCTTAAAAATTCTAGACGTAGGAATTTTCCACTTCTTCAAAGCTCAATCAATGTGACTACATATTAAATATAAAAATAACCAAAAATCGCTGAACAAAAGTTTTCATCTTACGGACGCTAAAACTATTAAAAATTTTAAATGTTTAAAAATGATTAATATTCTATAAAATATGATGTCAATAATTACAATTATGAAAGTAACATTTTTAACGGATTCATTTTTTTTTTTTCATTTTTGCGTTTTATATAAAAAAACTTTTATTCCGCAGAATTTCCACTCTACTAAAAACGTTATTTATTTGAAGTTTTTTTTGAAAAACATATTTAAATTAAAAATTGGACATTAAATAAAAGGTTATTAAGAAAAAGTTAAAATACCTCATATGAAAAATTCCCAGGATACAGATATCCTTCCAGCATTGGGTATGAAATAAATTTGTATTTTAAACTTTAAGGAAAAGGATTAAATTAATCTATTAAATGTACTATTTTTTTCGTGCACACTGGCTCTTAAAATAAAAAATTATATATTTTTTTCTGAAAATCACCAAAACCGCGAAATCCTTGAAAACCGTTAAAAATTTAGTAAAGGTTTGTTCTACAATCTTAAACAGATGTTTAAGCATGCTAAATAAATTCGCGTTAATCATTTATCTTTAATGGCGCAGAAATTAAATGGCAGTTGTAATTTAAATTTAAATAAAAAATGATGTAAACAATATTATTTAAGTTCAAGATCATTTGTTTTTTGTTAAACAAAAAACCGTATAATGTTTATTTATTAATTAAAAAATATTTTTCATTCGCTAATTTAAAGCAGACTTTATCTACTGACAGGTCCTTACATGTTTCAATTTTCGTCACCAAAAATCTTCAGTGGACCAATGTAGAAGGTGTAGAAGATTTTACCCAAATTTTTAAGGAAAACTATCAACGCTTTACCCATATTGTTTTGTTTTCCCTATGAGAAGTAAAAAACAAAATTGAAAGAATTGAACTAATTCAAATCAAAAACCACGCTTTGTTTTGAAAACTTTGTATTTAAAACTTTAAAATTAACTTTAAAATAAAGTATAAAACGGCCGCATTAAACTAATACATTATGAACAATGTAAATATTATAAGTTTTTTAAACAGGGCCTTACAGATAAAAATACGAGTTACTCAAAAATTAAAATTTTTTTCTCTTACAATTAAAAAACATTTAATATTCTATTTAATTGTAATATTTAATTATAATCTTGTATCTTATTAAGTTTGAATGAAAACGTAAACTTACAGTTTAACAATTCATACGAATTGAACGTTTTTATATTTCCTGTTTAAAAATCTTCTAATCTTAAATTGGCCACAATGTTCTAATTTAAGTAACGGTTATACTTAACAATAATTACTGAAACACATTTGTTTTTTTTAACAATAACAATTTAAAAAAATTATAGAAACCACTTCTGAACTTAATAAAATTGTAATATATCATTTACTTCAAAACTGTCATAAGTCAAAAAATGCGATTTTTAAGTTAATGGTGCAGATTTATTAGCTATATCATGCTTTTTATTGTGTAAAAATTTCATATTAATATTTTGTATACTTTTCGAAATAGAGGATAATATATTTTATTTTTTCTTTAAAGTGGGTGCAAAGAGTATATACATCATAGAGAAACTGTGCTAATCACAGGTCTCTCGATAATTAGCGAACTCGCACACAACTCTGATAAAGAGAAAAATAAATTAAAACCTAATATTTATAAAAAAAGTGACGAAATAAATAGAGAAAGGGTCGAGCGAGGCAGATATGGATTGGACATTTTAAACTCGTTTTCTGCAAAATCGTGTTTTTTGAGTTATGTCATTTACTTATATATATACTTCCTTACATGTTCATATATAAGAACTTTTGATCATTGGAAATAACATATACTTATATGTCTATATATGACCTTATATGAGTACCGTTTCCATATATGGAATCACATACACTTCCCTATATGAAACATATATGTCCAGATTTGTTCATATACGCAACCATATATGTCTATATATGAACATATTTGTACGTATATGAAATTTTTTAACGGGTAACGATATTTTAGTTATTCCGGTAACGCAAGCGGAAATTTCCTTATTTTGTATCGATATTTTAGTTATTTCTGTAATGATATTTAAGGGACATCGTTATTTTAGTTACAACGGTTACGGTTTTTACTGCTAACAGTATTTTAATTATTTCGGTAACGGTATTTTAGAGATAGCGATAACCAGTTGAAAGGGTTTGAACCGGTGAACGGTATTTGAGCGGTATTGCCAGCCATCCCTGATTTCTAGAGTTGTTTGCAATTGTTTAAATATATATTCAAATATGCAAATTCAATTTCAATATTTTGACAGTCAATTAATTTTTAGTTAAACTACATAAGACAATTTTGCCTAAGAATTTTGAATGTAAATTTGATTTGAATTGCAATTTATAATTTTCATTGTTCAAATATGCAAGTATGCTACAAAAGTAAATAATTGTTTCAAGTTTCGCAAAAAAAAAAAATAAACAAATTTTGAATAAAATTTTGTAAAAACATGATATTTCAGATTATTTCTTAAATTAAATTGAAAAATATTAAATCAGATAAAATATTGCTACACATTTGTACCACACTGTTTATATAGGCATTACTTATGCTACAATATACAAATTCAAATAAGAATTGTTATACTCCCAAAGGGGTATAACTTTCTAAACATTATCGCATATATTTACAATAGAGCAAGAATTTTAGTGGGAAAAAAATATTGAAATTTTTTAGTAAACGAATGAATCTTAATATTCCCACAGTTTAAGAAAAATTTCTTAAATTTTATGAAAAACTTCCCAGTAAAATCGTTGCTTACATGCAAGCAGGTTTGTAAGGAATCCCTTACATATGCTATGATGTTTAAATATCGAATTCCCACTTGGAATTATTACTTTTGGGCAAAATAAGCGCTGATTTTAGCGCTTATAAAAAGCTGTGATTTCTTGGCTTGCAGTAAAATCATATTTCATGTCTATATTGTTACGCTTAAAAGTAATAACATGAATATACCATACATAATTTATCTATATCTATATCTATACTTCTATACTAATATTATAAAGAGGTAATGTTTGTATGTTTGTTTGTTTGTTTGTAGAAAGTAATCTCCGTAAATAATCATACGATTTCTAAATTTTTTTTACCAATATTTAATTTGGTCCTCCAGGATGGATATAGGCTATATATCGTTCCGAATTTTTTTTTTTTTTTTAAGTTATGAGCGGAAACATAAAAATTATCTATATATATAAAATACAATGTTTGTATGTTTGTCCTCTATAGACTCTAAAACTATCCAACCGATTTGGCCCAAACCGGTTTCATTTGAAAGGTTATAGTCCAAATTAGGTTTTGGATATATATATTTCAAGTGGGCGTGGCCCCTCCCACATAAATTAAATAACATCATATATCTTGACTATTGTAATAGCAAGATTTTTGAAACATTGCAGTATCCCATATGTTACTGATTTGAATAATCAAGAAAAAATGGGCGGGATCGGACCAGTGGGAGTGGCAGCTCCCATCCAAAGTAAATATTTAATATCATATAACTACAATACTATAATAGCCATAGTCTTAGAAATTTGTGCACGTTGATTATTTGTTAATGTGAATAGTCATGGGAAAAATGGGCGTGATCGGACCAGTGGGCGTGTCAGCTCCCATACAAAGTAAATATTTAATATCATATATCTACAGTTCTATAATATCCGGAGTCTTAGACATTTGTGCACGTTGATTATATTATGAATAGTCATGGGAAAATTGGGCGGGATCATACCAGGTGGGCGTGGCAGCTCCCATACAAGTGATTATTTAGCTCATATACAAAATTAATATTAATATTAAATATCTAGGGTTCTATATTAGCTATATAGCCTTCAAATTTATACGAGTCCATCAATTACAAATAATAGTAGTCGAACTGAAAATGGGCGGAATGGGATAAATGGGCGTGGTACCGCTACATATATATAAAACAGGATGTGTGTATGTATGTAACGTATGGACTCCAAAACGGCTGGGCCGATTTTGATGAAATTTTTAAGGAATCTTCCGAATATTCAGGCGGGTGACACTGTGAAGTCTGATTTTTTGATTTTCTGTCTGTGGGTGGAGGGGCGTGGAAAAATCCAATTTTCATATTGTACCACTAATGACATATACATAATTTTTTTTTTTTGCTTTTGCTTTTTTTAATTTTTTTTTTTTTTTTTTTTTGAAAGCCGTTGTCATGTTTTTCAAAACGAGATATCAAACTCTTAAATCGGTTATGTAGTTCCGAAAATATTTACAAAAAACCTATGTTAATCTTCAAGCTTTGTTACACGAACACAACATCCTCATCCGTCTATTCAAAACAGCTCTGGACCAGATGCCGACAGATGAATTTACGGTTGTGATAAGAGCTGACCAGACAGCGGCTGGTGAGCATGAGCGGCGCTTTAATGCACCGGTAATAGGTGACGTCGCAGTTGTTATGGGAGTTGTTTTCAGCTATTCATTTTATATACTTCAGCAAATAAATGCGATAGAAGGACAAAGAGGCGTTGGGCTTCCCATGGAATTACAAATTTTAAAATGATTTACTAATGTGAATTTATTTTTTTAATTATTTATTTGCGTAAAAGAAATTTCTTGATTTAAAGAATTAATTACAATTAAAATTTGAAGGCAAAACAACGTTTGCCTGGTCAGCTAGTTTTACATAAAATTCTACAGACACTAATTTTTTGTTGTTAAAATTTTAAACATCATTTTACTTCAATAACTTCATAAATCAAAAATTTTGATTTTGTAGAAAAACGAGTTTAAACTTTTCAATTACACCCACCTTGAAGAAAAAATAACGGACATAATTTTTCTCAAGAGGTGTGTATACAAGATATCAATACGACTCTTTTACACAATATGATACGTGATATAACGAATAATTCAGCGTCATTAACTAAAAATCATGTTTTTAGAGTTGTGACGTTCTTGAAGTAAATGAGCGATATAATATAATCATTTTATTTTTTTACAGCTCCACGTGCTAGCTCTTCAGAAACAGTTAAATGTCCAATTATTTTTTTATTAAATACTCGAAAAAAAGCAAACACAATCGAAAATCACTGGGGAAAATTGGTACAGATCGTTTATAATCCACTATATGAAACTTTCTTCATTACAACCTGTATCGGTATAAGGGATTAGGGTAAGCTGTTTACAGCCTGAAACCTTGTAAGGGAAAACAGAAAGCTCAAAATTTTTGTTTGTTTATTTTTATACGAAAATTATTCGTTTCTTTTGCTGCTTCTCAGTAAGTTAGCACTTACATCATCGCATTTGTTTTATCCTGCTTCTAAAAACACCAAAAATTTTACTAGGTTCTTACATTTTATGAAACTAGTTTTTTAGTGAAATTTCTTCATTGAATGAAGAAAACCTATTTGTAGACACAGATAAAAGTGTACCTATTTGGCAACTTGACTTAATTTCGGTTATTTCAAATTTCAGTCAGTTGCCTTAACTGAACATTAGTTTTTACAACAAAGTTCGGATAATTCAACAGAATTTTAGTTGCAATTTAGTTGAATGTCAGAAATTTTGTTGAATGTACATTAGAGGTGTTCAACTTTGTATGGCCGTTATTCAAAATGAGTTCTAAAGTCAAGTGACGGGCTAGTTTGGTTCCTTTGTATGTAAAAACATTTAATATGAAGTTTGGTGCCGATTGGATAAAGAAAACACGAGGCGGAAATCGATTAAAAATTGAAAGTGTGTTTTGTATGGAGCAAATGTCAAAAATTGTTAGTATTGAAGCAGTTTTTCTTCCATATTATAAATTAATCGAGATGAAGACAAAGAAGTGTTTTCAAAACGATATAAAAATCCCAAAAGCAGTTGAGAATTACCCGAGTAAAAAAAAATACCCCAGACCAATAATGTGCCAAATACCACATGATCAAACATGTCGAGCCCACATCCTAAACTTTTTCGAAATTAAATACCAAATATTTTTTTTTTACTTACTGGACCCATTAACTAATATATATGAAATATTTAATTTTTAGGATGTCGGTATCCTGTCCTAAGGTGACGTCGAAAACCAACAATATTTTTGGGGATTTTTCAAATCTCCAATTTCAAATTTTAAAAAATTTTGTTCAACAAAATTAAAAAAATAGTTTCGCACACTAAGGTCTCATTAAGTATAACATTTAAAATAACTAATACCAAAATTACATATATCCCACGTTTAATTTAGTAAATTTTCTATTTAAATTCGGAGGATTTCGAGGAAAACGCTTTTTTTTGCAACAAAATTCGATTGAAAAGGTAAAATTTATCTACTTTTAACAAGTACCTATTAATGCTATTCAGAGTTTTATGAAACAAACTACGAGCACTATATTCTGAAACATTTGGTCAAAATCGAACTGCGGCAAAGGTCAAATTTCAAGGTCAAAGACTCAATTTTTCCGATATTTTGAAGATTTCATTGAAATTGATAACGAAAAATCATGTGGTATCCTTCGTATTTGAATGAAAGTTGACTAAATTATTTTCCGTAGATGGTATTTATTATTTAAAAAGAAAAAAAAAACTTAATTAACCCTTTTTGTGCACTAGGGGCCAAAAATGTGCCAATATTTTTTAGCATTAAAAAAACACAGTTTTCTTTCAATATCTGATAATAGAGGTAAAAATTTTGAATTATAAATAACAAAATACGGATTTACTGTATTTAATTATTAAACATTTAAAAACGCAGCTTCATTAAAATATCTGTATAATAAATAAAAACCATTTCTATTTATAAATCGAAAAATATAGATTGCGTTTTTATTGTAACAAAATATGGAGTAATTAAATAATGCCTTCCGGAAGCGCTTCTGGGTAAGCACTATTTTTGCTGGGATATTTCGATATTTTTGATTTAAAAAATCAGTTTTGATAACAAAAAAAATTTTTTTTTTGGTATTAAAAACAAATATATACAATTTATTTTCTGTAAAGTTTAGTTATACCCCTTATATTTTAGAATGCATTCGGAGACAGAATTGTCGTTTGTTGTTCTTGTCTGTTACTTAACTATTAATAATTATTATCATCTTGTGGGGAGTATGGTTGGTTGCCGCCTGTCAAGTAATAATGTTGACAATTTCTTATGCACTTACTTTGTCACTTAAAGGATTTCTTTACGAGTACATACAAGATTTTCTAATTAGTTTTAGCTTAGATAAACAATTAGGTCATACGTAGAGATGTTTTTTTTTTCTAAAGCACGAAATTAATATATTATTAGTTTAAAATACATATACAAAATATAAAATAAAATAAAGAGATACAAGGTGCCTGAAAATATTGTTTTTTTTTTTTTTTCAGTAAAATAATTTAGGAAATACGTAGTTTGAGACCTTTTAAAAATAAGTAAAACGCTGTATATCCCATTTCTACAGTTTTTGTACTAATTTTTAGTATAACATAATTTTTTAGTAACCCAATTAAAAAAAATTGATTTGGAGCTTTATGTAGTCATATCAATTTCTATATATAATCTTATTGTAAAAGACCATAATAAATACCAGTACAATTTCATCCGAATTGTGGCCCAATAGAATTGCATTAGATTGCATCTGTGTTGTGTCTAATTGTATCAGTTTGTATCTAAACTGATACAAGTAGATAGATATATAAAAACCAGATATGTTTGTATCCGGATTTTAACCTGATATAATTGTATGTCAATTTCGTCCGAATTATGGCCTAATAGAATTGCATTAGATGGTATTAGTTTTTGTATCTAATTGTATCAGTTTAGATATAATTATATAAAAACCAGATACATTGGTATCGGGATTTGACCTGATTTGACTATATGATTGTATGTAAACTAAATACATCTAAATATAATTAGATCCGAGTTTTAGTCTCGTAAAAATGCACTAAATGTTACATTTTGTTTGTGCATGCCATCAAATCCGTGAATTATACAACATATACTTTGTTTTAAGTTTTGGGCTCAAAAGTTTTGTAATGCCAAGCATATTTGTAGAAATATATTTACAAACATTCCATTGATTAATATTAATATTAAAAAAAATTACAATTTTAAAACTAAATGATGCTGTTGTGGACCAACAAATGGACGTTAGAGGTGTTCTTAGTTGAATGGAGATTTTCGAAATGCGATTTTTGGGCAAGTATGATTCGGGCTTGTTCCCATTTCCATAAAAATTATATATATGAAATTCGGATAAAGAAAAATCCATTGAAAATTCAAACTGTGTTTAAATATGGAAAAAATTACTTGTTTAGTTTTTAGCAAATTTTTTAAATATTGTTATAGTCTTTATTTTAGGCGATAAATTAATCGATATAAAGACAAATCAGTCAAGTACTTGGTTTCGTAGTGTAAAGACGTGTGTATTCTTACAAGTGTTCAAATCAAAGTCAAAAGAACTACATATTAAAAAAAACTAAAATTTTGCATACCTAATAACAATAACAATTTGTCCACAGTGTGTAAAATAATATAATATAACAAAAACATTAAGCGTGCATTAGCAATGATGATAACGCATTATGCGTTAGTACAATGAGTAAAAAACCAAAATCCAACAACAATTCGTTGAAAACGAATATTTTTTTCCGTTACAAGCTGCTGACGATAATGATGATGATAATGATGAAGTAATTGTTCAAAAACCAACAAAAATTACAATACCACCAATTACAGTGTTGAAGTGTAAAATAGAAGAACTTCATGAAATTTGTAGCAAATATAAAATTTCTGATTACTCAATAAGAAAAATTTCAATTGGTCTAAATGGTTTTGCCGTTCTAAGGAAAGTTTTGACAAGTTAAGTACTGCACTTACGGCTCTTATGAATTTTTCACGTACGCAACTAAAAGTGAAAAATCTACAAGGCCCTAATATTTGGTCTGGATAAGTGTGACCCTATAACAATTAAGAAAAAACTTACGGACTTGGGCTTGAAATGCCTAGACGTAAAGTTAGTAGTTAAAAAGAATAATCGCAATGCGGAATACTTCATTTATGTCGTTTATTTTGAGAGACAATCTATTACAATGAAAGAATTGAGACAAAATTATTCCGTCATTGACTATGTAAAAATCAAATGGGAGTTCCAGCAAACAAGAAAAATAAAATCACCCAATGTTACAATTGCCAGATGTTTGGTCACGGCTCTAACAAATGCAAGGTTAAAACGATCTGTGCAAACTGTGCCGGTTCACATAAACAACTGAATGTAAGGTGGCTACCGTTAAATGTGCCAATTGTAATGGCGACCACAAATCCTTTTCCGAGAATTGCCCAAGCAGGGCTACATACCTTGAAATCAGACAGCATGCAAAACCAACTCCAAGACGTTCCATTCCACGAAACCATAGCATCGTTAACCCTGTGAACTACAACAGAAATTCCCGAACACCTTGCATCAAAGTATCCCAGCGGTAGAGGTATGGCACTACAACAATAATAATAATAGCAACAATGATTTGTTCACACTACAAGAATTAAAAAGCTTAACACTTGAGCTTATTACTAATCTTCGAAACTGCAGAAGTAAGGCAGATCAGTTTGAGGTAATTACAAACCTCGCCTGTAAGTTTCTTTCGTAATGACTAATGACTTTAAATTATTACTTGGAATGCTAGAGGCATTTGCCAAAAAGTTTAGAACTGTTTGAGTTCTTAAAATCTCACAACATTGATGTATGTTTAGTAACAGAAACGTGGCTAAAATCAAATATTTCTATAAGGCATAGAGATTTTTTTGTTTATAGAAGCGATAGAGAATCCGAAAGAGGAGGCGGCGTTGCTATTATTATTAAAAATGACATTAACCATAACTTGTTACCAATTATTAATACTAACCTTATTGAGAATATTGGAATCAAAATTTATACTAATACTGGTAGTGTTAATATTTTTTCATGTTATTTTCCGGGTGCCTCAGCTGATGTTGAAAATAATAGGAGACAACTCTTTGCGTCAGATATACGTAGGCTCAGTAGTACAAGTGAACGGTTTATTCTTGGGGGAGATTTTAACAGTAGGCATCGGCATTGGGGCTGTTTGAGAGCAAACTGCTGGGGAAACATATTATATGAGAAACTTATCAGTTACAACATAAATATTATTTACCCACATGAACATACATATGTCTCGGCAAGTTCTAGTAGGCAAGGTTCAACGCTAGATTTTTCCTGACAAATGTACCAGATATGTTTTCTCCTGCAGTTGTTTTAAATAACCTGTGTTCTGATCACCTGCCAGTTCAGGTAAAAATGACTGATGAAATTAGCAAATCTGCTTTAGTCAGCCTTGACTATAAGAACGCGAATTGGTTATCTTTTCAAAGATACCTTACGTTAAATACCAACATACCAGAC
The DNA here is from genome assembly GCA_021234595.1 of Delia radicum. NCBI lineage: Eukaryota > Metazoa > Arthropoda > Insecta > Diptera > Anthomyiidae > Delia > Delia radicum. The sequence goes on along the minus strand of CM037854.1, from coordinate 64,565,027 downwards.
ATAAGGGATATTGATTCTAACGAACGAATCGATACCGCGGTGTTACATTTTAGGAATCTCATTAATGAGGCCATTGATATTAGCGTCCCGAGAAAATCTTTTTCTTTTCGACAAAAACCCCTTCCAGCATATTTGAAAATTTATATACAACAAACGAAATGCTTATCGGCGAAATTGGCAACGACATCGTAATATGTCTGATTTTTATGAGATGAAAATTCTTAGCAGAAAAATAGGCGAAGAATTGGAAAAATTAAGGAATAAGTATTGGAATAATATGCTTTCAACATTAGACAAAGGTTCTGCTCCGTTTTGGAATATAACAAAAATAACGAGAAAGAAGGGTAACTTGATGCCTATTTTAAAACAGAATAACTCTCGATATGTCACTAACGTCGAAAAGTGCAATATTATGGCTCAGACTTTTGCTTCTAACCATTCAATTTCATTAAATTTAGGTGACACTGGAACGAATTCAGAAGTTGGTGAAACACTTCAATCATTTTCTTTGACCACTCCTCACATATCTGGTGATATGTTAATAACCAAATCCCAAGTGTGTGATATCATTAAACATTTAAAAGCGAGAAAGGCTGCCGGAACTGATAGAATTGGGAATAAATGTCTTAAGTTTCTTCCTAAAAAATCTCTTAAATTTTTAACAGTAATTTTCAATGCTTGTCTAAGACTAAGTTACTTTCCTCATGAATTTAAAGTGGCAAAGGTTATACCAATTCGAAAGCCCAATAAACCTCTAGATAGTCCATCTTCATATCGACCAATTAGTCTACTATCTTCTATCGGTAAAATTCTTGAGAAATTATTAATGATAAATTGATAACCTTTATTGAATCAAGCGATATTTTTCCTAACCACCAATTCGGATTTCGTCGGGAACATAATACTGTTCAATCCTTAGTACGAATTAGGAATTTGGTAACTAAAAATTTTGACCTCCAGATGTCGACTGGAATGGTATTACTAGACGTTAAAGCTGCCTTCGATTCTGTATGGCATGATGGGCTTATTTATAAAATGATTCGATATAATGTCCCCAGTTTTTTAATAAAAATAATACAAAGCTTTCTTTCTAACCGATCATTCAAGGTTCACATTGGATCCTCGTGTTCTGAAAGTTTTAATATACCAGCAGGATGCCCACAGGGCTCCTGTCTCTCTCCTATTTTGTATAACTTATATACCTCAGATTACCCCAATTGGAAAATTGTACTTTGTCCGTATTTGCTGACGATACAGCTATATTATGCTCGGACATACTTTCTACTAATATTATTTCTAATCTACAACTGGCTTTAGAGGAAGTGACCAATTATTTCAATAAGTGGAAGATAATATTAAATACTGACAAAACTCAGGCAATATATTTCACAAGAAAAAGAAAACCCTGTTATATTCCTCAAAGCAATATTGTTTTCTCAAACACAGAAGTTAAATGGGAACAGAAAGTAAAGTATCTAGGAGTAATTCTTGATCCAAAAATGAAATTCAAGGAACATATACAATATATAATAAACAAAGTGAACATTCTCACACGTGTACTGTACCCGTATATAAACCGAAATTCAGGTCTGAGTATCGAAAACAAAAGACTAATATTAAACTTATTTTTCATGCCGTAATATTTTATGCAGCTCCCATGTGGGCTAAAAGTGCCACTTATCATACAAGGAAACTTCAAATCGCACAGAACAAATTACTGAAACTTATATACAATTTTCCTTGGTTCTTTTCGACACTCAGGCTCCATAATATTTCAAACATGGATCTTGTTTCTTCTAGATTATATAAACTTACTACAAATTTTTATTCCAGATGTACTGGATCTGAATATCCCCATATTAATGAATAACATCAGCTTAGGTAGACATTAGGTAGTTGTGTAAGTAGCTTTTATTAAAATATAAAAAAAAAAATATTCAAAAGGTTTTTTCAATTTTTGCCTCCAATAAAATTATAAATGTATATAGTATGTATAAAATTTTGTAAATTTATTATTAATTTTAAAGAAGAAGAAAAGTACAAAAACTTGAACTATTTATATATAAATTTAAGATGAAATGTAAATACTATTTAACGAAATAAACTGAACTAACTAAC
>CM037854.1:64450259-64562809 GCA_021234595.1 Delia radicum | reverse complement strand
GACAAAATTATGTACTGAAAAGGGTTTAATAAAATCGGGTAAGAACTAGCCCAGTAATGAATACTGCCCCATACCACTAGTAAATACTTATTTTAAATTTTTTGTAAGGTGGAAAGTAATGACATTTTGTGCAAGCCTAACTTGTGTTTTTATATATAACATGTCCACATAGCTCAGAGAGTAGAGCGGTTGACTGATCAGATTCAAATCCTGTGTGCGCACATTTTATTTAAAAAAAAATTTCAATAACAAAAATATTTTTGTATTAAAATTAGTTTTTTTTAAATTTTTTTTGACGCATTATTTTTGTCCATTATAGTAACCACATATTTTTTGAAGTTTCATAAGGTTGTTAGAAATGTCATTCCAATATTTTGCGCAACATCTCCATATAAAAGTAATGAGATTTGTTATGACAATTGTAAATACTTGACATTACCAAATATGTACATTAGAGTGTCCCTTAAGTATAAATGTTGGAAATGTTGAAACGTTGAATAAAAGTAAAACCATTTAAAATTATCCCCCAGTACATTTGCGTAGAGCAACGATTTGATTTTTACGAATTTCGAGGAAATTGTGGTATTATTTGTTGTTATAAAATATTTAAAATCGATAATTTGCTACTTTAGTAACTTCTGTTGTTTTTTTTTTTTTATAACAGTAACTCAAGGCTGTAACACTGAATACGGGAAACGAAATGGAACAAGGAACTAACGTTCTGTTATCCGAGTACGTTTATTTGTATTATAAGGTAAATAGGTAAAAACGAAATAAATCACTGGGTTGCGTGGGAGAGGGAACTTTTGCAATCGGTAATATCCTGCCAATTTTCCATTGGTCAGGAAAGGTGGAAGTGGTTATACAATGATTGAAAATGTGTGTTATAGAATTGTTGGATCTTATGTGCACCTCTAACGCTTCAGCCTCAATTCACTTTGATCAGTTTTCACTCGCGGGGGTTTCAGATCATGATCTGTTGTTCTATGTTTGTGATATTGATCTGAATTATAATGTGACTGGGGAACATTTTCTTTTTCATGGCTTTAAAGGAATTAATTCTCAACAACTTAGTTATGATGCGGCTAATATTGCCTGGAATGACTGTTGGTTTTTTGATGATATCAATGATAAATTAAACAATTTTGTTAGTAATGTTATGATGTTGTATGAGAATCATGTTCCAATTAAAAGGATGAAAATTTTAAACCCTAAGCAGCCTTGGTTTAATCAAGAGGTTAAATTCGCCATAAACCGACGTAACTTGCTTCATTCTGTTTGGAAAAATAATCCGAGCGACAATAACTGGGAAAATTATCGTGTTGCGAGAAATAAGGTTCATGTTATAACTAAAAATATGAAATCTTCATATTATAGGGGTAAGCTGAACACGAATTTGCCAGCTAAAGATTTGTGGAAAAACCTTGAAAGAATCGGTATAAGAAAGAGAAAAGTTGAGTGTGATATTTGCCCGGAAACGATGAACGAATTTTTCTTGAGATCTAGTGTTTCAAATCTTCCAAATAATTTTCATATCAACACAAATCTATTGTATCAAGGACATTTATTATGTTTCGAACCGTTTACCCCTGAGGATGTTGGAAAGGCAATTACAACAATAAAATCTTCTGCTGTTGGATATGACGGCATTAGCATTAAGTTTATCAAGCTGCTACTGCCTTTTTTACTCCCAGCCTTAACTCACATTTTAATCATATCGTTACCAGCATCTAAATTCCCTAACAGTTGGAAGATCGCCAATATAATTCCTGTCGGTAAGAAAAATCGACCTAATTCACCTGAGGATTATAGGCCCATTAGTATTCTTCCTGCAGTGTCAAAATCATTTGAACGTCTTCTTTCGAACCAAATTGTAAAACATTTGATTACCAACAATTTACTTACTGAAAACCAATCTGGGTATCGACCGGGTATGAGTTGCAGTACATCCTTACTAAAGGTTTTGGAAGATATTCGTCCGTCGTTTGATCTAGGTGATCTTACAATTGCTGTTCTTATTGATTTTTCTAAGGCTTTTGATACTGTCAATCACGATGTCCTACTGCTGAAACTATCGAAGTATTTTGGTTTCTGTAATTCTTCTTGTAATCTTATTGGATCTTATCTATCAGATCGTTACCAAAGAGTCAAGTCTAATTCGAATTTTTCGACCTTGAAACCTATTTCATCAGGTGTACCTCAAGGCTCAATTCTTGGTCCTATACTTTTCAGTCTATTCATCAATGATATTGTACACTGTTGTAGTAGTTCGAAAATTCACCTTTATGCTGATGATGCCCAAATATATTTATCTCGCCCTATTGGATTAATTGAGGACTTAGTTTGCCGACTAAGTGAAGATTTAAGTGAAATATGCCGTTGGTCTCAGGTATATAACCTGTCAATTAATGCTTCGAAAACCCAAGCCCTTGTCATTCAGAAACAATTTGGTGGTTGTGATCTGAACACCTTACCTGAAATTATCATGCAAAACCAAGTTGTGAATTATGTCGAGGTTGTGAAAAATCTTGGATTTGTATTAAATAGTGATCTTAACTGTAAGGATCACATTAACTATACTGTGATGAGAATGTACAGCGTTCTTCGAAAGCTATGGCATTCTGCAGACTATATTTCGAGTGAGATAAAATTGAAACTTGTTAAGACATTAATTGTGCCCATTATGACATATGGTGCTATTGTATTCGGTAATCTGGATGCAGCATCAATGAATAAATTACAGATGACAATAAATAATTGTGCCAGATATGTGTACAATAAGCGGAAGTATGATAGAATATCTCAGTACTCCATGAACATTTTAGGATGCAGCATATCAGCCTATCTGAATATTCGAAATCTAGCATTTCTACACAAAGTTATTTATACGCAGGAGCCTGAGTACCTGTTTAGAAAATTTGTCATTGGGCAATCTAGTCGTACAGGCAATCTAGTAATGCCTAGTTATAACTATCTATCTTCCTCAAGAACGTTCTTTGTAAGTGCTGTGAAATTGTGGAATGATTTACCTTATCATGTTAAAACCGATCGCCGTGGTTTGTATTTTAAAGTGGCAGTAACTAACTACTTTAGTAATTAAATTAATGAAACTACATTTTAATTTTGTTTTTTTAATTCTTATAGTTGTTTTCGAATTTAAGTATATTTTTGATAATGTCAATTAAAATCGTTCATTTATTTACTTTTCAATTTTTATTTGTATAATAGTTCATTAAAATTGTTAATATTAATTTAAATGTATTTATTTACCTATGTTTAATGTAAAATGTTTGAGGTGCTGTAAGAGACTTTAAGTCTTATTTGTACCAAGTAAATAAATAAATAAATAAGAAAAAAAAAAAAAAAAAAAAAATTATCTACATGAATTTTATAATATCGGAGAAATTGTTTTTCTAAATTAAGGGTCGAGCTGATGACTGACTATCAACGATGTTTTTGGATCGACGCTTTTATTAAAATTATAAATTAAAGTCTTACCGTTTGGAAAAATCCAACATGAAGCATTCTTTAAAACTTATTTTTTATTCGCTTTTTATGTTATCGAAACAATAACAAAGAAATTACAAAAAAATATGTATTTTAAAAAATTTTCAGATTTTTTAAAATGTTTTGCTTTTATTCAAAGAAATAAATAAACGAATTAGGGCCTATCTATAATAAGCCATCAATGTGTTTTTTTTTATTCTTTACTTTATATGTAACTTTATTTTATGTTTAGAATTTCAAAATTTATAGCACTACTATTAAAGTTTTCTCTATTGTACCAAAACATATTGATACATAAATTTTATTTTTATGCTACAATAGTTCTTTATTATACCCATAATTTATTCGTAAATGAAAAAATCTTTTCGTTTTAAACACCACGCATTTCACGTTAGCATACAAGAGTAGAACATACTTGTTTTTTACTATAAAGATATGAAAAATAAATAAAACTATAGTAATATCAATAAAAATAAGCAGCGAAAATAGGATATTTTCTTCCTTAAAATTACGTATCCCAGCAAACCAAATATAAAGGAAGTTACAACATTTTTTAATTCTAACACCAATTCTATTGTCTTTGTTTGTCAAGTTTATAAAATCCATACTGAGAGAATTCTCTGCATGATCTCAATGCGTTTTTGCATTAGAATTATGAAGTGTTACTGGAATTCGTCCATTGAAACTTTTCAATACATTAATGTAGGTTTTCATACAGTTTTGTAAAAATATATCATTTAATTTATAAAAAATTTCATACGCTTCATGAAAAAGTTTACTTTTAAATAGTTTCATAACAATTATGAAGCTTTCTCAAAAAAGTTTAAGTTTTGTAAAAATATGTAATTTAATTTATTATAAAGTTCATACGTTTCATGAAAAAGTTTACTTTTAAATAGTTTCATAGAAATGATGAAGATTTCTCATAAAGTTTGAGAAATATTTTAATTCACTTTGTGAAGAAAACTTCATTAGTTTAGTGAAATATTTTATATAAACTCGTCAAAGAAAATTCTCTCTGTGCATTTAGTTATAAGAAAATACTTATTTTTTAGTATGTACTCATATTTTAAGTTGTATTGTATCATATTTAACCCTTTGACGACCGTGCTTAAACCGCTGACGATTTTTTGACAAAACTTCGAGAAGATTTCGGCCTATTACTACCCAGTGTACATTTTGCGTCAGAAAACCGTAGAACCTTCTGAAATCACAGATATATGAGGGAATTTTTCATTACCAATGAAGCCTCTTTTCTGAGAGTTCTTTTTGGACACATAAAATACTCTTAAATATGAGCAATATTAGATATTTAAGAATTGTCTGACTCATTTACCAGTCATTTATCAATCTTTAATGATTCTTTTCTGAATCATTCATGAGTGCACTCATAATAATCCATGCTAAAAATACGAAAAAAATGTCAAAACAACAAGATCTTTTGTAAAATGAACAAATTTTCGTTTATTTTACAACATTTTTGGTTATTTTGACATTTATTTGTATTTTTACGCATGGATTATTATCAGTGGTAAAATTTTTCCAAATTTGCTAATATGCTATACAAGAGTGCATTATGTTTAATTTTTGACTCAGAAATTTGAACGCTCTAAAAATTATCTTTACTGCTCCCCATCAGAGAAATTTAGTATTAAAACTTCCCAGCAAAATTTTTTAGAACATATTACATCTGAACCTGTTCTAGAACAGGTTTTTTACCACCGGTAACATGGAACCTGTTCTAGAATAGGTTCCAGGGAGTCGAAATGTAAGGTGGCACTGTCCAGAACAAGTTCTATAACCGGTTCAAAAGCAACCTGTTCTTGTTTGAAGGTATAGAACCTATTGCAAATTGGACAAACTCCATATAAAAAGAACCAGTTGCAGAACCAAAATTAGAACCTGTTATAATACAGTATAAGCTGTTCTGCAACCAGTTATTTGGATTTTACTATTTTACTGGGTTAGTTATTATTGGGTCGCTCCTTAATGAGTTAAATTTTTTGTGTAAGTTTTAATTATGTATTTTGTTTTAAGTTATGTCCACTCCATAAATAATAACAATTTTCATATAAACTTGAAACTGAGTTTTTAACATTAGAAAACCTAAAACAAAAAGCGTAAAAAAAAGAAAACAAAAAACATATTTTTTGACTTTGGATTAGCCTTGTAAGGCTCTGAGAACATCAGGCATCGCTAAAAAGCCACACCTGACTAGTGTCCATCACAACGAACGGCAAAAACTAAAACTGGGACATATATAAACCACTCGAAGTCACAGGGTTAAGCATACCATTATTGTATGTGTCTTTAAAATAAAGTTAAAAATAAACATAAAAATTTCTTAACAACAGCTGAGTTTTTGTTTCGTATTTCTCTTTCAGGATGAATATTAATTTACATACAAATACTTTTAAGGATACATATTTGTTTTTAAAGAACAGTTTTGTTTTTATGTTTGTTCTTAATATATTTGCTTTGTTAAACATCTGCAGGACTTTCAATATTTTGTGGCATACAAAATACAAACATAATTATTTTAAGTGTCTTGTATGTGCTAAATATATTGTTTGTGGTAATAATTCTGTAATATACTTTTAATATTTGTACTATTAACATTATGATTATTTTAACAATATTCTTGTGGTATATTTGTTAAGTTAATGGAGTCTAAAATTTGTAATATGGTTTTTGTAATAGAGATAAGATTTTAATGTGGTTTAATTTTGAAATGTTATTATAATGTTATAAATGATTAATGTGCCTTAAAATTAATATTTTGTTAAATCATTTTGCAATAATGTCTAAAATATAATCATTATAAATGAACTCAAACATGATGAAATATTTAATTTTGAAAAAAATAAAAAATTTGTACAAAAAATGTAAAAATAAAATTCAGATATAACCCAAATATATAGATGGGGTTATATATAAAATAATTTTAATATCCCGAGTAAAAACGTTCATATACAATCATATTTCATTTAGTATAACATTAAAGAAAAATATATAGTTTAATATAGCGTAATATGGATATATGTAATGTCGTATATGATAATATATAACTTAATCTTGGATTTGGTTTTTCGAGCATTTTTTATATGGTCTCACATATATTAATATTGATATAACCGTATATGTGGCCTATATTTCCAAGTAAAATCGTTTACATGTAATCATGCATTATATTATATAAATATAAAGGGTCCGCCATCTAACGTTTTTTTTCAACTAGTGCTTATTTCGTGAATGGTAACACTTAGCTCATGTCTGATTTGACAGATAATTAGTTTTATCCTTCCGCTGAACGAATATGGTCCGTATGTTCGTTATCTTGTGAAAAAAGTGAAAGAAACTGGCATCCTCATCGATAAACCAAAGCGTGAAAAGCCAAAACAGTGCGTACACCCGAGAATATTGCTGCTGTTTTAATAAAACCAAATTTCTTTTATATGCTGATGATTTAAAAGTATTTTATAAAATTTCCACATTTCTTGATGTTTTTGATTTACAAGCGGATTTAAATAATCTTCTTGTATGGTGCAATTTAAATAGGCTTTATTTAAATCTTAGTAAATGCCTCCATATGTCGTTTTTAGGTCGTCATTAAATCCAATTCATGCTACTTTTTATATTGGTGATTATAATTTGGAATCTGTGGATTCAACTCTTGATCTGGGTGTTGTTTTTGACTCAAAGTTGTCGTTTGTGCTTCATGTGGACTATATTGTTCCAAAAGCTTACTCTATGTTAGCTTTCCTGAAAAGAAATTGTGCTGACTTTTCCGATCCAACTACATTAAAGCTAATTTATTCTGCCTTTGTCAGATCAAAACTGGAGTATGCTGCCATAATATGGGCTCCTCATTGTGGTACTCACATCGCTCGTATTGAAAGGGTGCAAAGGAAATTTGTCAAATTTGCAACCTCGTCGTTTAGGTTTACTGATCCTATACCCTCTTATAGATCTAGAGGTCTACTAATAGGTTTAGAAACCCTTGAATTTCGTAGGTTACTGCAATCTGCTTTATTCGTTTTTGATATTATAAGTGGTGCTATTGATTGTTCTGAGTTGCTTTCCCGTATTAATTTTCATGGTCCACCAAGAAGATTAAGGTTTAATTCTATTTTTGATGTACCACTACATCGTACCAATTATGGGCTTAATAGCATTTTAACCCGTACTTTTATTCAAATGAATGAGATTAATAATAATAATAAGCTAATTACTTTAAAGCAACAAATTGAGTTTTGGACATCAAAAACTAGCTTTAAACAACAATTATATTCCATTATGATGGATTTAGGTATTTAAATAAATAATGTAAACATTAAGATTATTATAAAATTGTTATATCATAGTCTGTAAGGATTTATGTATCCATAGACTGAATAAATTGAAATTGAAAGTGTGCGTGAAGCGCCATCAACATCAATTCACCGTCGTTCTCAACAATTGAACATTTCGGAGACATCATTGAGACGAATTTTGCATAAAGACCTTGGTATGACGCCATACAAAGCCCAATTGGTAGGAGTTCAAAAAACAAAAAGGTATTTGGCGGACCCTTTATAAGTTATTGCATGCTAGTATATGAATTACACATATGCTTATGTATGTTTATATATAAACATTTGTTTCTCTAAATTGTTTAATACGATGCCACATATAATTATATCTTATTACACATCGATCAGTATATAATCGTATATGACATATATCTAACTATGTATAATTAGATATAACACAAATCAAAATTATATATAATAACTAGGGCAACTAAAAAAACAATGTTCTGATTATTTAAAAAAACTCGAAAACGTTTAAAATAAGTCGTTTATATATAAAAATCAGAAATTAAATTTCATAACTTTTTATTAAAATTGTTACTGCAATTAAAATTTGTTCCGTGGAACTGCGTCAGTCAAACAAGATATATTGTTTGACTGATTTGTAGTGTCCGACCGAACAGTTCGGCCAGAAAATGCATTTGGTCTGTATTCAGTATTTTAAAGCATTATGGACAAATTTGGAGGATGGAAAAATGTTTATTGGGCTAATTAGATGCTATTTTGAGTGTCAAATTTGAAGAAAAGTCTGCAGTTAAGCAATGAATTCAATGTACGGCCTCAGAAAGTTCGGCCAAATTGAAAATAGTTCGGCGGCCGAACTTTTAACTTTATAGCTAAACTTCGGCTTTTCTCTTAAATTTTATACACAAAATCGAGTTAAATCGGCTCAACAAACATGTTTCCAATACCAAAATTTGTCATCATTGCCTCTAGATATCAAAAACCGAACAAATATAGTTTTAGTTTTCCGAACTGTTCGGTCGGACACTACTGATTTGCTTAGAATTCGGTAAAACCCATTTCAATTTATTTGATAGGATGTAGTTTTATTTGGAATTACCTATAATTGGTCAGTAAATTCAAAATATTGTACTGGCAATTAAAAAGATAGAAAAGGAACTAACAAATTTTCTTATTATCAAAATATTGGTATTTCTAATAAACTTTCCAAATAAAATTCGGTTAGTAATTGTATACGATAGAAGCAACCATTTTTTTAGTGATAATTCAAGAAAATTGGTACCATCTATCAAATTTATTAAAATATTATATTGGTAGTCAAAAGGTAGTATCTGCAAGCACTTTTTTCCCCATCAAATATGTTTTTCTATAGAATCAACAAATGACTGGTATTGCCTAACAAAATATTTTAGCTTGAATTTAGCTCAGAACATTTATAAGTATTTGCGGTATAATGAATAGACAGACAGTCTTAAATGTGCAAGAAAACTTAAAAAAGATTTAAGCAGTAACTTTTTGAAAAACGGAAAAAAGTAATATGTTTCTTAATATTTTTTTTACAGACTTAACGGATATGATAGGATGATCATTAGGCCGGGTCGATTTGTATGGAAGCAAAAAAATCGCTCAATGTTCAAGGAAAATCGTATTCTAGGGATCAAAATAAGAAACTTTGCCGAAGGAACCATACCTCTAAAACAAATTCTGATGTCCCGACTTTTGACCGTGTTTTTTTAGCCTTTTTAGTCGTTTTTTTTTTTAGCAAAATGTACAAATCTCGGGATAGAGATATTTCAGAAAGTAGGAGGAGTCTTTCCAAGATCAGGGTCTCTATTTCTTCTCCGGAAGAAATAGAGTATAAATATATTCGATTGGGTTGGATTCGATTGGGGCACTCTAAATGGGTCAAAGTGGGATTTTTCAAAATTTCTCCCTACGGGTCAAAAGTCGGGACATCAGAATTCGTTTTAGAGGTATGGTTCCTTCGGCAAAGTTCCTTATTTTGATCCCTAGAATACGATTTTCCTTAAACGTTGAGCGATTTTTAAATCCACCCGCCCTAGTGATCATATATTTGTATGAAATTGTGCACACAGAGAAAAAAAGTGCCAACCGAATCGAAAAGTGTATTTTAATGGTAACAACTTATAAATTCAGTTAGTACAACGATATTTACATTAGATTTCGGCATATTTTTAGTGTTGAAACTAAAATTTAGTTGAATTAACCGAACTTTGTTGTAAAAACTAATGTTCAGTTGCACAAAACGACTGAAATCCGTAATAACCGAATTTGAGTCCTAGTAACCAAATTTCAGTTGGCAAAAATCAAAACTTTTCTCTGTGTGTGTATATTTTCATACAATCTATATAAAATGCAACATTTAGTGCAATTTTACCAGACTTAAACTCGGATCTAGTTATATTTAGATGTATCAGTTTGCATATAACCATATACAATTATATCAGGTCAAAATCCGGATACAAACATATCTGGTTTTTATAAAATTATATCTATTTGTATAAGTTTAGATGCAAACTCATACAATTAGATACAAAACTTATGCAATCTAATACAATTCTATCGGTCCATAATTCGGATAAAGTTGTACTGAACAATTCAATAAATAAATATTTAAGCTAGATGTCAGTTTTTTATTATATTTTATTCATTATTTGTCACTTTTCGATATATTCTGGAAGCACGAGTAGCAATAATCAAACAGAGTAAACAAACGTCTTAACATTTAATATTGTATGTTGAGACGTTTCTGTCGTCTGCTTATACTGTTTGATTATTGTTACTCGTATTTCCGGAAGATGCTGTCCAGAGCAAAGCAAAATATCGAAAAGTGACAAATAAAGAATAAAATATAATATAGTTGGTATCGTGCTAGCTTATCAGTGCGGGGGTCGTAGGTTCGATTCCCACCCGAGGTACTGGTCTGTTTTCGCTACAACGCGCCGAAAGCCATAGTAGCTAGTGCTCGGTTAGGGTAATAGTATATAATTTGTAATTATATGATTATTAATTAATAAAATAAAATAAAAAAAAAACTGTTGTCGATCTTGAATATTTATTTATTAAATTACAAAAAAAAGTTCGAAGTAAAAAAGCACTTAATTATTATTGTACTGGACATTTATCCAATTGCATCAGATTAGATCTAAACTCATACAATTACCATTATATGGGCCCATATTTGCGTTGAAATTTAGTTAGACTATATATATAGTCTCGCATAGAAATGACTACATAATCTCAATATAATGTTTTTTGAATCGGAATGCCAAAACCTATATTAAGAGTTATTTGAGCACAAAAATTCAAATAAAATAAAAATTTTCTGTTGAAATTAAAACCAACGCACGGTGTAAGATTTGGCCAATCTAGCTGGACAAAAGTCCATTTTTTGACTTTCAATTTTAATAAATATTTTAATCAATAATGAAAGAGGACTTTTACTGAGTGGGAAAATACAAAAAGTTCGACATATTTGTCAACGGTAACAAAATAACGGTACTTTGAACTTGAACATATATGAGTAAATTTAAAATGCAAATAACACTTGTATAAAATCGAGCATCTTTAAATGAGTATAACTTTTTATCGGTAAACTTGGTTTTTAAAAATTCTTTTTAAAAAATAAGGTTAGTTTCTCCTCTTCATAAATCGTGTAAATACGTCTCTAAAACTTGGAAAGTAATGTTAGTGTTATACAATTTCAGAAACAACTTTTTTCGGTAATTTTCAAAAAAAAAAAAAAGTTCTCTAAGCTGTAAGTTTTAGGAACACAGCACAAAATTTGATTTATAAAATTGCTAAAGTGTCGACTTGAAGCAACAAGTTAAATTGTCTGCCGAAATTTGCCGATCTTATAAATAATCTACTATGAGTGACAACATCTCATACCATGAAATTTTTGATATATGGCTAACAAAACCCGAAATTACAAGAATTGACCGTTTTTTGACTATGATTGTGGAAAAATAATGACTTTATTTGAAAGAATACTCGTGGTACTGTATGCCTGTGACTCTATAAAGTTGTATGGCATTCAAAACAAATTATTGATGAATGCATTCTTCCTATTGGAAAATGGTCAGAGGAGGCGTTAGAAGCAAGAAATAAACGCATGCATAATTTCCCGACTGGACTCGTTTAGAGCGCGTAAATTTGTATATTATTGGTTACTCATAGCTATCATTGAACATTAATGAAACTATTAATTGAACAGTTATAATTATGCGTAAGGAAAAAAATTGCTCATAATAGTTACACTCAGAGAAATAAAGTACCAACCAAATGGAAAAGTGCATTTTAATGGTACATTAAATTAAATTCAGTTAGTACAACGATATTTACATTAGATTTCAGAATATTTTTGGTGTTGCAACTAAAATTCAGTTGAATTAACCGAGCTTTGTTGTGAAAACTAACATTCAATTGTACCAATCGACTGAAATTCATAATAACCGAATTTGAGACGTAGTAACTGAATTTTAGTTGGCAAATAGCTAAATTTTTCCCTGCGTGTATAAATTAACTATTTTCTCATATAAGTTATAACAGTTATGTAGTTGATGTTTTTTAATCGGGTTTTAAAATTTAGTTTACTTTTTGCATATTTAATTATTATGTTGGCATTTTTTATACTACAAAAAACCTCGAAAAATATGCGAAACCGCGTTTTTTTTTAATTTTTAAAAACGGAAAATGCGATTTTAAAATTTTTCTACTTTTAATATTTTTTTAAAGAGTCTTGTAAGAATATATGCTAAATATTATAAATTAGTCTCACTACTTCGAATCAATTTCGTGTACAGGGGATATCAGTTTTTCAAATAAAAATGCTGTCAATTTGATCAAAAAATATTCCTCTAATTAAAGATTTATTTTATTATACCTAAAAACAACTTTTGTACTTGATTTTCGGTATTACTTTAAAAGTTCATTACCAAAGTTTTCTTTTGTAAAAACTTAAGGGAATAAATTTACCTTCCATTTATGTGTATACTACCAAGAAAAAAATAACAAATTTAACACCCAAAAAAAAAAGTATAACATTTTCAGTATCAACAACAATATTTTAACTTTATACCAAGCAAAGTTACGGAAAAAATGTACAAATGAAAAAACACCTAATTTCTAATTCCCTTGATGTCTGCAATGTGTCTAAATCCTGCAGCATTTTTAAACAAATACCAACCACTACGACTACTACAACTACTACTACCACTACTTCATATTAACTATTACGGCAAAGACTACAAATACTTTCATAACATTTATCTCACTACATAAACTGTGGCTATGGATGATTGGCTTGGCTTGGCGTGCTCTTGTTACACAAAACCTAAACGCTTTTAGCATTCTATAACAAGTACTTGTAGTGTATTTACAAATACAAACAAACAAATACTACATACACACAAAACTATACAATCATACATTTCCTGTTTATTTCCCTGTATGTGTATGTGTGTGTGTAAAAATGTCTGAGACTTGACTGCAGAATTTTTTTGCGAAGCTATTATTTATGAGGAAAATGCCATTAAACTGATTCAGAATATAAAGGAGGAAACAATTTTTTTTTTGGTTGTTTTTACTGTATGTGTGTGTGTGCTTGTGAGTTTTCTTTCAGCCATTTTGCGAATGTTATATTTGTTTAGAGTTTACAAGAACATTAAAATTTGCTGTGTTTTTGTGGTAGCAGAATGGGATAATATTTTTTTTGGCACAATATTTAAATGGCAACTTCCATAGCAACCAATTTGTACTACCACTGTAAATAAATATGCATTATACTAAGATATTGTTTAACCTTTTAGCGATCGTATAATTCTTTTTTTTTTTGCCGGAGGTTAATTGTGACAATTTTTTTCTAATTAGTAAAACAGTTTAAAAAGTTCATTAGGTCTCCCAAAAAAACTAACAACAATTTTTTTAGCGTAGTTTTTGAATCATTTCGAATTTTTAAGTAATTTGACTATTTTTACTATATCTTGATTAAGGATGCAGCTACTTTGGTTACTCAAATTGCAAAACAAATATCACTTAAAGCTCAACATATCTCTTAAATACTGGTTTTAAATCGTTTCAGTAGTTAAGAACCTATAGTTCGAAGAGACGAAAAAAAATTAAAAATGTAAACTTTTATATATCTTGCCATGAAAAGCACAATTTTTTTTCTTAAACGCAGTACTTCAGAAAAGAAAAACAAGTCATTTCCGAAGCAAATATATGAATAAATACCGAAGTTATGATCTTTTATATGAAATTATCCAAATTTAAGATTCTCTCTATTCTTACACAATGTTATAGTTATTCTGACTCTTTATATAGCAATTATTAAGATATTTTAATAAAAAAAAGAAGCGAATTTTCGGTGAAAGCTGTACATATTTAGAATTACATGAAATATTGATGGGATGTGTTGTAAAAAAAAAATTATTATTTGGACCGGCCTCGGCTTTTCGGACATCTCGGGATTAAAATGGATCAAAACCGGTTTCAAAAATGGGGCATTTTTGATTTTTAATGTATTTGCAGTAAAGTGACCGTACGAAAATGAGATATCGTTGGAAAGCGAAGGCTTTTTTATGATTACATTCTTTGAGAAATTTTTGATTTTTTTAAATTTTTGTTTTTAAAAAAATTTGTAATTATTTGGGTATTTTATACGGAGAACATACTGCTAGGGCTGCCAAATTCACATTCGTCTTAACTTATTAAATTAAGGCGACCACGTATTTTTTTGGGGGTTTTCAGTATTGCTTCCATTTTAGGTTTTACGAGATTTTCCCGGAAACCCCCTTTTTTGTATAACAAGTTTTTTGTTGTTGTGACCAATGTTAATATTTAAATTAGATTTTAAAAAGGGGTTTCCTTACGGGCTATTTTGGTCAATAATCTCATTTATTTGTATATAAAAATCAATGTATCATGTTTTTGCTCAACGTTTCATTTGCTTTATTCAAACTTATTCAGGAGCGTAAAGTTTTTAAATGATTTTTTGTTACATAGTCAGAAAATATAATATGTAAAATTTATTTGTATATAAAAACTGGACATCACTACACAGAATTTTAAATAAATAATAAAATAAATATTAACAACACAGTGCACAGAAAATCACAGGTTAAGCTGACTGTAGTATCACAGAACTTTGACTTTTTTGTACTTTGATAAAGAGTATATGTGTTAAACATATATATGGGCCCATATAATTGTATAATTGTATCTGTTTGTATGGGGTAAGATCTAATATAATGCATTTAGATAAATGTCCAATTCCAATTTTATCCGAATTATGGCCCAATAGAGTATTGGATTGTATCAGTTTTGTATCTAATAGTATCAGTTTATATCTAAACTGATACAAATATGTATAATATTACAAAAATCAGATATTAAACTGATATAATTAGAACCGAGGTTTAGTCTGGTAAAATTGCACAAAATGTTATATTTTTGTATATGATTGAATGAAAATATACACAATTTCATACAAATATATCGCACACCCAGTTCAAAAGTGACTCAACTCAAAATTTTAATTTTTTGGTTTTATATGCTTAAACTGTGCACAATATACTTGTTTATCTATAAAAAAAATATCAGTGTATTTTGTTGTTGTTAACTGTTGCTAAAAAACAGTTATGTCTTTCATTATTTTTCAAATTGGTATAAAGTTGCAAATGTGTTTTTCGATTTCTGAAAAATGAAAAATTTTGACTTGAGTCACTTTTGTACGAGGTGTGCGATATGATCATCTTATCAATCTTGTCCATGAAAAAATATTAAAAAACTTATTACTTTTTTGCATTTGGGTGTCCCGAAAAGTGTGCAAGTTTTCGTAATAGTGCTCCAAAGGTAATTACTATCCAGTTGATGAGGGCAAAAATAAAAATACAATCGAGAATACTTATAGTTCGTTACTCGTATTTTTTAGACTTTTGTGCAAACTGAGGTTAATTCTGAGCATATTTTTGAAAATATTTCTAAAATCTTTCAATTTAAAACAAGTTATAAATAAAATTACTTGTTTTAACTAAATGATGCTGTGGTGTAACAACATGAATCTATGGTAATTTTATAAATGTTTTTCCTTTATTTTAAATCCCGAGTTTCATGCAGTAACGAGTTAATACAATTATTCCCATAACGTAGTGATAGGTAAACATTTTGTAGAAAATTCTAGTTATAACCCTAGTTAGCGGACATGCCGTTAATAATAAATGTGGCTTATCAAGTTTTTACAATAAGCCCTTCAATTGTTAAACTTCGTTTTGAATTTCAACAAACTCGTTAGTTAATACAGGGTGTCTGGTAGCAGATTTATATTTTCAAACTTAAATAAAAAACGTAATAATTGACACAAAGTTTTATTAAGAGCATTGAACGATAGAATGGAAATGCGGATTTTATGTTTTAAAAGTATGTCATCCAGATGTCTTCCGTCGAGTTGAACACACTGTTCAAAACAGAGCCTTGTGTTCTGCGCCTTACGCTGCAGTAAACTTGGTTAAATTGAGCTGATTTCTCGACGAATAATTTCCTTTAAAGCCACAAGAGATTGGGGATTATCATTATAAACCCTCTCTTTGAGGTAGCCCCATACACAAAAATCCATGGTATCCACTCGGTCCATCATGTATTCGCCGAATACCGAACTTTGAACAAAATTGTCGACGAGCAATTACGTAAGAACCATTACTTTTAAAAAATGTCTCCACAGCGAACGCGCGATGCTCAATCGACCACTGCGGCATTCTGACTGACAAATCCGCACAATCGATAATTCCAACGGTGCCACCCTCCCTCCGCACCGTTTATTACTTTTTGAAATAATCGTATTTAAAAATATAAATTTGCCACCAGACACCCAGTATAACTGTTTCTTAAAACAAAACAAAAAATACAAACAATTTGTTAAAATTTACTTTGAATTTCAAGAAATTCGCTTGTTGACTATGTTATTGTAACAAACTAAACAATAAAGCTACCAAACGGTGTTTATATTTACTACACAGAAAAAATTATCAACCTAAAATATCTAATTGAAGATTTGACTTGAATTTAATTTGTTTGTAAACAAATATTTAATTGAATCAATTAATATTTTAATTGACTTTTAAATATATAAATGCATATTTTATTTTAGACGCAATTATTATATTATTTTTTCATACACTGTATGTATAAATAGAAAATTGTCAGTATAAAAGACCAAATGTTTTTGAAGTTTGCAAACAAAACAAGCACACACACATACAAACAGACGCAGCATTAACAAAAACACACATACCTACGTATCGTTCACACTATTGTGAGTACCATATTTTTCTTATAGAAGTTATTTATAACTTTTTTTCCTTTTTCACTTTCAATAAAAGTTTTAATTGATAGTATCATTGCTGTGATATGTGCAAAATCTATTAAAATATTAATTGATTCAATAAATTTTTTAATGGAAACCCGTTTTCAGTTTTTTCTGTGTAGTTCAAGTATTGGAGCAATTTCAAGAAAAAAATTGTTTGTATTTACAATTTTTTTTATCTGTGTAGCATGTGATTAATAAATAGTTACATGGGATAATCTTAAATTGTGATACTTTAAAATAAATGGTCACACAATGAATATTAGCATTAGATTTTCTTTAAAATTATTTATTTTCTTTGTTGAAGCATATATTATATGTATATATATATATTTCATTGCAAAGCAAATGTCTTATATATATTCTCAAAATTTTCCATTTTTAATATATGTATATCGAAAAAAAATCCTAAACTACAGAACAGATTTGAAAACAGTATTCAACAGATGTGTTGTTAAAACAATTATATTTTTTTTTTTGCTGTTTGATTTAAGAAAGCAGCGAGAGCCAAAATTAAGATAATATCAAAATAGTCAAGCTACTCAAAATTAAAATTAAAAAAAAAAAAAATATTTCATAAACAAATCGTAATGCAATTTTCGGTCATACGGGGCCTTAGTACATAATAATAAAAAAAAATAGTACCATGTTTGTAACGTAAAATTTATTGTAACTTGTTTCTACACTAGCAGAAAAAATTAGTAAAAATAACTACTCAAAATACGTTAAACTGACGTTGCAGAAAGAATTGCTGAAACTTGCAGATTTAGTAGCAAAAAGTTCTGTTAATCTTATTTAAGTATTCTGGTATTTGCATTCTACTAAATTTATGGTGCACTACACTTAATTTTATTTTCTTGTTGCTGTTTTTAGTCTACAAATATTTAGTGCATTTTAGCAGAGTAAATTGGTATTCAATTACCTTATATTCAACTCAAATATAACTGAAATTTTGTCATGTTAACAGTTTCATTTTTGCTGTTCTTATTTTATTAATATTTAGCAAAAAAAAAATGTATCAGTTTTTTTCTGCAATGTAATTTTCTACTATTTTCTAGTAGGCTATTCTGCTGGTTTATTTCTATGAGTGTAGTTTTATTTTTTTCTAATTACACTAAAAGCTTTTGCGGTTTCATGTGATCATTTTAGGGTTAAACTATAAATGTGCGAGTGACAGTGTTGTGGTCTAGTGATTCTGTATAAGTTTTCAAGTTAGTTCTTTGTTTTTATGAACATTTGCAAAAAACCAAAATTAAAGCCTGTTAATTTTTTGTTTTTCAGTTTTGTGAAAAATTTTTGTAAATGACACTTGTCATTGTGGTCTTGTTTAAAATTCATTTGGATTTTTCTGTACTTTTTATTTTCTCAATTTATTACTTTTTTCCAGTTTTTTTTTTTTTGTTTATTGTCTGGTTTGTTGAACCTTATGGCGTTGCTAACTAAAAAAATCCCACAGGACATTTCGTGGTTTAACTTTTTTATTATTTCAGTTAACTGGCTTCAAAATAAATCAGTGGTTATAATAAAATATTAAAGTCCTTAAAAAGTATAAAATATACAAAAAAAAATTCTGACATTAAAAAAATCAATTATCTTAACAAACTCAGTACAACAATACTCATTTAGTTTCAATGTTAAGCAGAAAAAAAGTATATAAAATTTTCTCTTTTCCCAGGATTAATTTGTTTTTAGAATTTTAAATGTTTCCCCTTTTAAAAATTTTTTTTAAGCAAATGTTATTTTTTGTGTGTTGAAATTTTTTCGTTTATTTATTTTATTATTGCGACAGTTTCAATTACGTTAATTTTCAATGTTGATTCAAATAAATTACTGAACGTGACATTTTAGTGAATATTTACAGTTTGTAAATGAACATCCACCGTATTGTACTTTTGCTTGCTTAATACATTTTAACTGTTTTTTTTTTTTAATTTTCAAACTCATATGATCCACATGAGGTTTTTGTAAGTGTGCATATTTAATATTTAAACATGTCATTGTATTGACAGTTCTACTATTTTGACATGTATTATTAAATTGAAAAAGGTGTGAAAAAAGTTATAATAATATAGAATTTGGAGTAAAGATAATACAATAAAAAAAAATATACTTTATATAAATTTTATATAAAGGCCAGGTATTTCGAAATACTAAATGCAAATCTATAAAAGGTCCTTTTTTTTATCAAAAACAAGCTTTTTTAATAAAATATACTTTTTTCATAAAAGTTACTTTTTAATAATAATAGTTAAAAAAAAGTTAGTTTTTTAATAAAAGTTATTTTTTTAATGAAAGTTACTTGTTTAATAGAATATACTTTTTGAAAAAAAGTACTTTGTTAATAAGAGATACTTGTTTCATAAAAGGTACTTTTGTAATAAAAGGAAAATTTTGTAATAAAAGGCGATATTTTTTAATTAAAAGTACTTTTTGAATAAAAGATACTTTTTTTATAAAGCATAATTTTTTAATATAAGGTATTTCTTAGAAAGAGGTATGTTTTTAATAAAAGATACTTTTTTAAAAAAAGTAACTTTTTTAAAAAAAGGTACTTTCTTTAATAGAAGGTACTTCTGGAACAGAATGAACTTTTTTACTAAAAGATACTTTTGAGTCATTCTCTATGAAAACACCGAAAAAAATGAAAAATTGTTGCTGGACCATTTTGGATTTTGTTATAATTTTGTGGAAATGTTCCTAAGGGTTCCAAGAACCAAAATCCAAGAGGATTTAATTTTTGCACACGGCACTACCGGTTCACGCAAAATATAAAAACTAAAAAGTCTTGTTTTTGTGCGTAGTGGTTTGAGCTGTTAAAATTTTTCTGCTAGAGATATCTACATGGTGAATACACTGTTTTAAAGCTGAAGGATTACAGTTTCTATCAAAAATATAAAATTTGACTTAATTCATACACCCGAAAAATAACGTGGTATTGAAAATAAGTATATTTCATTGGTTTTTTGTGTTTTTTAATGAACTCCAGTGTCGGCGCTAATGAATATAAAAGCATAATAATTCTCAGATACAAATTAGACATGTCGGAGAAAAATACAAAATTAAAATTGGCTCAATCTGGCAACTCGTTATGAAAAAATCGTTACTTAAAATTTGGAAATTTTGAAAATTTGCATATTTCAGGCTACAATTTGGGCATGTTTGTTAGCAGATACAAACTTGAAAATTACAGAATATTTACTCCCTACTTTTAACTTTATAACACATCACGACCCGTTTAGTTATTTTCACTCCTCTCGGATTTACAGGGTTTTAAAGAAAAGCCTTTTTGATTTTTTGTATGTATTTTTATACTCCCCTCAATTGTTATATAAAGAGAAATTAAAATAAAAACAAGTATTATTATGAGGTAACAAAGAATAATTATGGACTAAAAAATATATTTAATAAATTCAGTAGATTTTTGATGTTAAAAAATTTTACAGTGGTGGCAAAAAATATGCAAATGGTATATTTTTATCATTTAAAGTAGAAAAGTTATAGTTTAAATGTGGGTAATTAAGAATCGTGGAATAAGTTTTATATTATTTTCATAAAGTATTTGTTCTTATAATATTCGGAGTTTCAAAGTTATCAGAAGCTGAAAACTTTCGTACTTTTAACTGACTGTGAGAAATCGGAGAGAAACTGTGGTAGTTTCTTGTATTTTTAATACAATAAATCTTTTTGACAAAAAGTTTTCGATAGCATCAACATCAGGAATGGATACAAAAAAAAATTATACCAGGAATTTGGGTGGAACAAAAATCAAACATTGCTGAAGGTGTTAGGATATGATGATCCTCAGTTCGCTGTAGACTTGCTTTCCTTACAGTCTGCTTAACTGTACCTCCTGCTCCGTCACAAAGACTTTTGCCATGAGAAGTGGCAAAAAAGTGCCACTCAGCTTCTAAGCCGAAAACGTCTTTGTGATGACAAATGTTGATAAAAATTTTTTTATTTTTGTAAAATTTTTGTAAACATAAAAAATCTACTGAATTTATTAAATAAATTTTTTAGTCCATAATTATTCTTTGTTTCTTCATAATACTACTTGTTTTTATTTGTTTTATTATTTTAATTTCTCTGTATATAACAATTGAGGGAAGTATAGAAATACATACAAAAAATCAAAAAGGCTTTTCTTTAAAACCCTGTAAATCCGAGAGGAGTGAAAATAACTAAACGGGTCTTGAAGTGTTATAAAGCTAAGAGTAGGGAGTAAATACTCTGTAATTTTCAAGTGTGTATCTGCTAACAAACATGACCAAATTGTAGCCTGAAATATGCAAATTTTCAAAATTTCCAAATTTCAAGTAACGATTTTTTCATAACGAGTTGCCAGATTGAGTCAATTTTAATTTTGTATTTTTCTCCGACATGTCTAATTTGTATCTGAGAATTATTATGCTTTTATATTCATTAGCGCCGACACTGGAGTTCATTGAAAAACACAAAAACCAATGAAATATGCATATTTTCAATACCGCGTTAATTTTCGGGTGTATGAACTAAGTCAAATTTTATATTTTTGATAGAAACTATAATCCTTCAGCTTTAAAACAATGTGTTCATCATGTAGATATCTCTAGCAGAAAAATTTTAACAGCTCAAACCACTACGCATAAAAACAAGACTTTTAGTTTTTTTTTTTGCGTGAACCGGTAGTGCCGTGTGCAAAAATTAAATCCTCTTGGATTTTGGGTTTTCAGACCCTAGATATCATATCCAGTTAATTTGAGTAAAATCTAAGATATGCCAGCTTTGCCGATTTGGTGATTTCATACAGAATAACTCTTTTGTAATAAAATGTACTTTTTTAATAAAATGTACTTTTTTAATAAAATGTACTTTTTTAATAAAATGTACTTTTTTAATAAAAGATACTTTTTTAATAAAAGGTACTTCTTCTTAATAAAAATAACTTTTTGAATAAAAGCTACTTTTTTTTAATAAAAAATACTTTTTAGTGAAAGGTAATTTTTTTAATAAAAGATAATTTTTTAATAAAAGGTACTTCTTAATAAAATATACTTTTTTACTAGAAGGAACTTATTTAATAAAAGGAACTTTTTTAATAAAAGGAACTGTTTTAATAAAAGGTACTTTTTTTAATAAAGGGAACTTTTTTAATAAAATATACTTTCCATTCCGAAATTTTAGGTATGAGTTCATAATTAAAATATTACTATTACAAACACAAAACATTAATTGTTACTAAATATAAGAGAAGATGAGACAAATCTTGTGGAAATCAGTGCTGGAGGGAGTGCCGCATTGCTGACCTAAGCGACAAGGTCATGTTCATTATTTATTATTAATTACGATCTCAAACCTGACAATTCCAAATGAATTGCAATGCTACAAGATCAACAATCCATACAAAATTCTCAGAATGTACTTTTTTTATAAAAGGTACTTTTTTAGTAAAAGGTAGTTTTTTAATAACAGGTACGTTTTTAATACCAGGTACTTTTTTAATAAAACGTACTTTTTTAATAAACTGTACTTTTTTAATAAAATTAAGTTTTTTAAATAAAAATAACTTTTTTAATTAAAGCTACTCTTTTTTAATAAAAATTACTTTTTTAATGAAAGGTAATTTTTTAATAATAAATACAGTTTTAGTATAGTTAAAAGGTACTTTTTTAATAGGAGATAATTTTTAAAAAACATTTTTTTCAACGAAGACGCTGAAAAATATATCGATTGAAAAATAAAAACAAGCAATTTTTCCGCGAATATCTCTTTAACGATTTTTTTTTCGAAATTTTGTGTCACACAATTTTGTTTTTGCGGGATTATTGTTCTTTAAATTTGTTTCAGAAAATGTTTTTTCATCTTAATTTAGTTAGGATATACAAACTTCGGCACACAAGACTTTAATGCTTCTACATTTTACAAGCTGTGTGTATTTTACGAGATGTTTATGATTCTAAGATCTGGTTTTAGAGTTATGCGAAATAGCTAATTTCACTACGCATAAAACGGGAAGGGGTATAGGAAGCTAGCAATACGGTTTAATATATTTTTAGCAAAATGTTGACATTGAAATAAAACGCTGAAAATTATATCGATGGAAAAAACGCTGATAATTTTTGTTTACCAAAATCTTTTTTCCCCGAATTTTTTTTGCACTTATTTTTTTACTGAATTTTGTAGAGAAATTTTTTTTTGCTGGACATTTTTTGCAAATAATTTTTTTTTTGCAATATTTTTTTTTCCAAAATTTTTGTTTCTTGAATTTTTTGCAGAAAATCATCTTACACAAAATTGGGCATTGCCTACTTAAAAGTTTCCACTTGGTTTCAAATTCTTAGTTTTCTAACGATTTATAATTTGTGCAGATTTGACAAGGGAATTCAGACAAGGGATTCAAGACATATTATCCGATATGACTAATTTCACTACAAAAGTCATGCCCATTAAAACAGGGAAAGGAAATAAAATAGCAAACTTTTAATTTTTTTTTTTTTTGGAAATTTTTGTATATAATTAACCATTTTAGCTCCACCGACATTCATAAAATTCGAATAAGGCGCTTTCCTAGCTAACTGCCCGGCTACAGGAAAAAGTATATCGAAGCAATGTCAAATTATCAGTATTTGATGTCCTGTAAAGGACAAATAAAGCAAAAAATAAATTTAAATAACAAATATGCAGGTGCTTGTGCAAATTTAAATGTAACTGACACTAATAGAAAACATATAATTTTCTATTGTTGATTTACTTGAATAAACTTCACTACATTGCTAGGTCTGTCAAAAAAACAGAGTAGTATTTGGAAGATGACAAAGCCAATTGTGACAATTTTTTGTGGTTGTTTTTGTTTTTTCTTTGATATTTTAAATTTTGAATCTCGCTCCTAGACGAGGACAAGAAATTCTCATTGAGTTTGTGATTTAACATAACAAATATCTCTAGAAATTCTAATAACAAAGTCCCCTGAAGATTTCCTTAGGCAGGAATGAAATCCGGATAGGGACACGCCTACATCAGATTGCTTTTCACAATTTGTTAAATAAGTTTTGGGACTTTAGCACATTTAATTACTATAAAAAAAAGAAACAACTTTTAAAATTTTTCCAAAAAATGGGAGAAGTAGGCGTGATTAAATATTGAAAAATTGTGTGCTATATTATTTATTATTATTAATATTATTTTTCATTTTGAATAATTAATATTTTGAATAATTACTGTTTTCTATTACAAATAGAAAACAGTAATTGTTAATAAATATAAGAGAAGATGAAAATAAAAATTCCTGTAGTGGTCTGCACTAGAGCAGCTAATTGATTATGTCATCCTTAGCCTTATTCTAATCCACCACCACCCAGAAATTCAAGATTTAATTAGGTATATATATCAAACAACCACAGAAAATCGGTGATGTTAATTGATTGCCCGAACACCATGAGATATTTTCTTCTTTTATTACAAGTTTAGCCAACAGCTTTAATTCTTAACGCTTTTATTTGGCAGGTTTGCCAGTCCCTGATATTAGCATTACTAGGAACGAATTATTATTATTATTATTACACTGAATTTATCAAACGATAGAATTTGATATATTAATTCATTTTTGTGTGAAGAATTTGAAGAAATGAATTTAAAAAAAAAAAAACTTTTATATTTAAGACTTCTTATCTGATCATTAAGTGCATGATGTTCAAGTTCTGAACTTTATTTCCAAAAATCTTCGCTAGGGATGACTGTGAAGCGATAAGAGGTGCAAAAGTCTACATTTCCACAAATTTTGATACCAACGAAAGGGTTAATCACTTATCTTGATCTTGGCAAAACAGAGAAAACATAAAGGCTGAATTAGTTTGTACGTTGCGTTCCGTGACGTATCAGCCGATTTGTTTTTGATGTATGAAAATGAGTGTGTATAGTTAGTTTGTCTGTTGTGTAACGTTGCGTGCCGGACGAACATGTTAAAAACAGAATTTTCTCTACTACGTTAAGTGACAGCTAAAAACAGCTGATTGCTCTCCCTTAAAAAAAAAACTAAACAACCAATACAAGAATTTTTTTTTTTTAATTTTATAAGCTAAATTGTACAAAATAACAGAAAACAAGGTTTTGTGACACATTATGATAATAAAATTACAACCACATTTGCAACTAGTCAAACAATGACTATAATCGTTTAGCCAAAGCTGCTATGTTGTTACGGAACAGACTAACCACACAAAACAGTCATTGGGAACGGCACGTTACAGAAACGTCACGGAACTCAGAGACAAATGGAGCTTAAGTATAATTACAAGAAACCTCTACAACTACACTCAAAAAAGTTTTACAGTTACTACATGACAGTTGTTTGTGCAGTAATCCGTAGTACTTTTAACTGCAATTACAATTGTTTTTCTATGAAATAACACAAAATAAATATTACGACAATTACTTAAAAAAAACAACTGAAGAAAAATACACCATTTTTGAAACAGTTGTGTGAATCAGTTATTTAAGTAATTTTGCAGTAAACAGTTAATTTGTGTTAGTTATTTAAAAATAGAAGATTATGTCAAGTTTTTTTTAAAATTTTCATTTAGTTTATATTTGTAAATATTGATATGTTCATAGTTTGCAAATAATAATTAGAAAATTTGAATGTATCCTCGTTTGGAATTCCGACTTTACATTTGAGGTGCGATATAGGAAAAGAAAATTTGATTTGAATTTGCTGGATTTGGTGTTCTCCTAGCAACCTGTAAGCTGAACAATCGGCTCTACTCCGAGAGGGCGACTGACCTTAGGTGGGCTAATGGAGTGACTTGTGTGGTGAGAAGGCACATCTGGCCGGCTCTGGATCTGGGGGCGAACGAGGGCGCTCCTGTCGCTTTCCAGGGGGAAATCTCTGACATGGTGGCGGTGATAACCGGCCACTGTCTTATTAGCAGGCACGCTCGTAGGTTGGGGGTGTTTATCGCCTGACTTCTGTAGGAGCTGCGGGGACGAGGAGGAGGAGGCGAGCATTGAGCACTTTCTCTGTTCATGTCCTGCGCTGGCGCTACGTATGAGGGCCTCAGGTGCTGGTATTCCGCACCTCCTTAGCTTCGTTAGGAGCTCTAACTGGTTCAGCGGTGGAGTCTGATCGGTAATCCGTCAGTCTCGTGGCATCACAACGGATCTCAGAGTCTAAGTGTGCTGGTGTTCACGGAGCTGGCTACCACTCCGACCTAACCTAACCTAACCTACCTAACTAACCTAACCGAACCGAAACCTAAACCTAACCTACCAACCTAACATAACTAACCTAACCTAACCTAACCTAACCTAACCTAACCTAACCTAACCTAACCTAACCTAACCTAACCTAACCTAACCTAAACCTAACCTAACCTAACCTAACCTAACCTAACCTAACCTAACCTAACCTAACCTAACCTAACCTAACCTAACCTAACCTAACCTAACCTAACCTAACCTAACCTAACCTAACCTAACCTAACCTAACCTAACCTAACCTAACCTAACCTAACCTAACCTAACCTAACCTAACCTAACCTAACCTAACCTAACCTAACCTAACCTAACCTAACCTAACCTAACCTAACCTAACCTAACCTAACCTAACCTAACCTAACCTAACCTAACCTAACCTAACCTAACCTAACCTAACCTAACCCTAACCTAACCTAAACCTAACCTACCTAACCTAACCTAACCTAACCTAACCTAACCTAACCTAACCTAACCTAACCTAACCTAACCTAACCTAACCTAACTAACCTAACCTAACCTAACCTAACCTAACCTAACCTAACCTAACCTAACCTAAACCTAACCTATGAAATAAAAATTGTATTGTAATTGAAAAGAATAAAATATTTTAACAGTTGTTTTAAAAGTGTTGTAGTAAAAAATGTCAGTTATTATTAGGGCATTGTAAGTTATTTTTACTGCATTTGTTAGTTAAAAATAACTACAGTTTTAGTTATTTTAACGTTAGTTAACTTTGTCGCTTTTTTAACTATTTTAACTTGTTTTTACTGTCATTTTCAGTTGGTTCTACAGTCTAACTTTTTTGAGTGAAGAAATCACACTTAAATATGATTGTAAAAAGCTAATTTATTGGTTAAAGCAACAAAAATACACTTTTTCATTCGGTTGGCAAATGTTTTTGTGTGTATGTGTTGTATTATGATAAAATTAATATGGGATTTAAGACCCTTAATTTCAATGAAATAAATTATTTAAGGAATACCCCTTAAATCCAATATATGAATGTGTAAAAATACATTTTTTTTTACCAAAAATACACCATTTAGTTAACTTTTTAACTCTTCATAAGACCCTTAAGCCCTTTTTATAAATTACTTACAAACAAATTTTCAGTTTTACAAATTGTTGCATGTTAAATATTTTAACATATCTCTAAGGCAAAAAAAAAAACAAAAAAGAAAAAAACTAACCACCAAAAATGCTTCATAACAACGTTTAAACTTTTACTCTTTTTTGTATGCAACACAATGTTGCATTTTATTAGTACACCATCATACATGTATGTCCATTTACTACGTATACTAACACATACAGGCACAATAATATTATTTTTAGCTACCTTAAAATATACATATTCATGTACTGTATGAAAGCATGTTTTCACGCAATTTACATTTACACCTGAATTCCAACACATCTCACACTAGCGCTACACACAAACCACTGCATGGAATATATATCATTTCATACAAGTTTTATTATATACAAGTTGAAAAGTTTTATTGTGTTGTTGTGGTTTTACACTGTTAAAATATTCATTAAAATGCAAATAAACTGAAAAAGAAAATCACTTTGTTATAACCCACAACTATGCTTCGCATCTGTAACCCAGTTAACAATTATTAACATTTTCAAAAATAAAACCAAGGACCTAAAATAACTGTTATGAAAATTTTCAGAATCGAAAAAATTGCAAACTTTTAAGGAATATAAATAAAAATAGTTTTATAATTATTATGAACTAATTAAAAAAAAAACAATTGACACTTAACTATTACCATGAAATTATTTTTTTTTATTTATTGAGTTGAAATAATTATGAAGAAGTAAAAATAAAAAAAAAATTGGCATAACTATTATTTTGTAATTTATTTTTAAAAATTGGACTTTAATAGTTAAATCATGTCTTTATAAATAATGATTATTTTTGTTCTATTATTTCTTTAAACAAAAAATATTGAAAAAATCAGTTTAGAACATTTTTGTTTAATATATTTTTTTGTAGTTCTGCGTATAAACTAAAAAAAAATAAGAATTCATTATAAAAACATACGTCTCCTACTAGGCTTGAACTCAGGGTGATTTTGATATAAGTCCGCCTACACTTCCCAACAGATGAATCAACAAATCAAAGTACCTCATCTTTGGTAAAGTAATCCTTGTCTCAGTTAGATGAAGATACTTCTTCAGAGGACGAATCAGACAATGGAACGTGTTGGGAAATAATGGCAGCATATGCAGAAATTTAACATTAGAAGCCTGCAAAAGAAGATATCGCTATTGTATTAGAAGATTATTGGCAAAAAACACAAGTTCACTCTTCCATTTCTTAGGCAACTATCATCAATTGTCCATGCTGTTCCAGCGACTCAAGTAACAGTTGCAATAGCTTTTTCCGCTCTGTGTCTAATTTTAGATGACCAGAGGTGCAATTTATTAAACGAAAAATTAGGGAAAATAATGTTTGTCTGTGAACTGTTTTAAGTTTTTTTTACACAAACAAAAAAAAATTATTTTTTCATATATAATTTTTTTTACTACAATTTTTTTTATTGAATGTAATTTTTTTATTATTTTCAATACTTATATTTTTTTCTGCAAACTTTTTTAATTTTTTTTTTGTAATTCTACAAACTTTTTTATTTAACGGATTTTTCTATTATTTTCAATACTAATTTTTTATAAAATATGATTTCGTGAATAACATTTTTTTTTGTACATAATGGCGTGTTCTTTTCTGACAAAGATGTGTAACACAGTTAAGTGCAAAAAAAAAAACACTCCAAAATGTAAATGCAATTTTTTATTACATTTTTGTAAATTAATTATTAAAACATAATTATTATAAACAACTTTTATTTTTTTTTCCTATGTGTAACTATTAAAAAATTATTTCAAAATATTACTTAAATAATAATAGTTAAGAAATATTTTATTTCTTATCCATAACTATTATCGTTTTTTAAAAACAATATTAATTGGGATCAAAAAATTATGCGTATGAAAGAAAATAAAAATTGCCGCGTAATAAGTAATTTACCATAAAAGTTATAATAATTAAGACCTTGAAAAAAACATATTTTTTTAGTTGTTAAAATGTAAAAAATATTGTCATTTTTGACTTCATGTCTTCCGATTATCTTTGTATTAAAAACATATATTTTCTATAGACTCAGTATTTTAGATTTTCAAAAAAACTCGACTTTTCACTAATTGAATTTTTAAGAAAATTCAATAAGTGACTAATGTATATATATAATTTAGAGAGGGTGAACTATTGAAAATATGCAAAATTTCATTTACATTAAACGTACATTTTTTTTATTGTGTATTTTTTCTATTGCATAAGTGTCCCAGTAAAAAATATCCTTGATTTGGTAAGCAGTAACTACACTTGTATGCTTTCATATAAGCGATTATCCGTCGTGTATCCGTTGCGTACAATAAAGCAATTTGGAAGGCATTTTGATGTGCTTACCTGAAGGTATTCTTCTGAAGCAGTAAATAATGCATACAATGAAGCGGTAAATAATGCATAAAATGAAGAAATAATGTTGTCAATACGAAAAAAAAAGTTCTTCTCATTTCCTACGAACGCATTAATTTATTGCTTCTTAATGCACATGAAGGAAGTGTTTTTTACCTACTAAAATGAGACATACCAACTGGGAAATTGCAAACAAAAATCATGGCTTCTGGAATTGTGCGCTCGATAATTCAGTAATGCCTGCCAGAACTGCTTCTGGTTAGCACTATTTTTTGCTGCGGTGAAACAGGACAACCTCATGAATTTTATGCCTTTTAAAAATGAAAAATCAGATAACAACATTCAAAGTTGAAGCCATTAAAAAATACATTATTTTGAGATATTTTTAATTTTTGAAAATTTAAATCGTGAAAATATCGCGAGTTTTTTAAAATTTTTGAAAAAAAAGAATATTGAGGTGTGTTATGGGCTTTATAGAGTACACTCATTGAACTAAGTCTGTAAAAATAGTAGGAAAAGTTACTAAAAATTAGTTTAAAATGATTTGCTAAATATTATTAAACTAAAAACAACAAAGAAAAACTGTAAAATCTACTAAATTTTAGTAAAATTATTAGGTTATTGCATGAAAACGGGCTAACCAATAACTAAGCGCCATCTATTCGTGAAAATTTGTATTATAAATAATACAACAAATAAAATAAGATAAATAAAACTCAGTATAAGACAGATAAAAAGGCAGTTCTGTCTGTTATACATCGAAATTCTACACTCAAAAAAGTTATACACTTACTACATGACAGTTATTTGCGTAGTAATCACTAAAAGTTGTTTTAACTGCAATTACAGCTGTTTTTTCCAAAAAATTATACAAAACAACTACTATGACAGTTATTAAAAATAGACAACTGAAGAAAATTGCTGAATTTTAATGGGTTTAAAAAAACGGATTATATCGAGATGTTGAAAATGGCTCTATGAACAAGACCCCAATGAAATAAGTCCCCAAACCTAAAATGAAATAAGGCCCCAA
This sequence comes from Delia radicum, assembly GCA_021234595.1. NCBI lineage: Eukaryota > Metazoa > Arthropoda > Insecta > Diptera > Anthomyiidae > Delia > Delia radicum. The sequence continues at coordinate 64,531,856 of CM037854.1, read as the reverse complement.
AAATTTCTAATAAAAAAATTGTGGTCTTATTTTATTTTTTTTGGGGCTTTATTTCATTTTTTTTTTTTTTTTTTGGGACTTTATTTCATAATGAAATAAGGCCCCAATATGAGAAATGAAATAAGTCCCCAAATAATATTTTTGGGGTGTTATTTCATTTTATTAAAAATCGAAATTTTTAAGCAATATAAGCAAATAACCGTTATAATTACTTATTAATTTTGAAGTTTCTTTTATGTCACACGCAAAACCCCTAAGACGGCCGGTCTTAGGGATTAATTAATTATTAATTTCATTTTTTTTTTTGGGGTATTGCTTCGTAATGAAATAAAGCCCCAAAAAATGGGGCGTTATTTAATTTTTGGTTTGGGGACTTATTTCATTGGGGTCTTGTTTCATAGAGCCGTTGAAAACTCTCGCTTAGTTTATTATTGATGTGTTTATAGTTTGCAAATACTAATTAGATAATAGCATTGTATCTCCAATGCAATAAAACTGTATAAACGAAGTGACATTTGAATTTAAGAAGAAAGTAGGAAATATTGAAAGAAAAAAATTTATTTAAAATAATTTCTAAAATACCGAAAAAATAATTACAAAAACAGTAGTTTTTACTTATTTTGGCAGTTGTTTTCAAAATGTTTGTAGTAAGAAATTGTCAGAAATGACCAACAATATCAAACACAAATATTCAATTTTTAGATTTTTGTTTATTTTTTCTAATCTCATCCTTCTCTATTTCACAATGTTACCTGATTGACGTATGGTTTTTACGTTCAGTGTTGACAACTTTTGCGTTTTAAGTTGAGTTATCGCCCCAGGGAAAATTTTATAATGTATCTTAGGACAGTGTTATTTTAACGTCATAAAGAAAGTCATAATTTAGAAATGTTGAGGTTAAGAATTTATTTTATCAAATTTAATTTTTTTCAAAATTTATTTTTGGACGCTTATTTTTGTTCACACTGGTATGCATATATGTAAAGACATATTTGTCTAGTTTTCATAAGATGGTTAGTAATGATGTGACATTATTTTTCGCGACATCCCCATATAAAAGTAATGATGTTTGTAATGACAATTGTAAATACTAGCCATTAGGAAATATGTACTTATATAACCACTTAGCTGGTAATGCTTTTCTACACTGGGATTTATAAACACCAAAACTACTTATTATAGTCTTCAATTAAGCAAAAAAAAACAGCTATCCCTTTTTTCACTTAAAAGAAAAAAACTTGAATATTTCCATAGTTTTATTAGTTTGTAATAAAACCATTTGCATAACTGTTTCTACCTAACACTATAATACGACGGTTTCACTTCACTTCTCTAATTGATACTGACAAAATAATATTTTGATACCTTAATAAATTTAACACAAAAATAGCAAAATTTTTAACGAAAATCTGAATTTGAAGTAAAAATTAGTTAAAAACTTGCAATGTTGGATTACTAACGGTTTTACTAAGTTTTCTACTAACTTTCTTTGATAATTTGCAAAAATGATTTTTTCTTAACGCTTTCATAGAATTTTGAAAAATTTACAACTTTTAATGGAATTGGAAATGGAAATGTAAATTGTTTTCTGGGTATACTTATTATTTGTTACGGCTTCAACTTCACATAAATTTCTTTTAAATACGTAGAAATACCTTAATTGTTAATATATTCACTGTTATTCTTATGAAAGTTTATTTTAATGCTCATTTTTATTAATTTTAATGCGGCTTCATTTCGTAAATTAAAAAAAAATGAAAAATGCAAATGAGTTTTAGAGAAATATTTTCAAAACAAAATTAAGCAAAAAACTATGCTTTTTAAGTAAAAAACCACGTATTTTAAGTTGCAATTTCAGTTATTTCACTATTTTGTCTAACCTTCTAGAATACTTCGTTGGCTTCAGAATTTATTTTACCACTTATCTAATATTTATAATATATTTTTATTAACTGTTGTATACTTAGGCGTATGATTATTATTATTATTAATTTATAAAAATCACGTATACGTATAGTGTTCTATTTGTTTTTCCATTATGGTGGTTAATATAAACAAAAATTTTTTGGGGATGTTTAACCCAATAATGAACGAATTTTTATTTGCAATGGCTTTCTGAAATAGTCAATAAAGGTGCTTTAAAAGTATATCTCTTAATTTGGTCGATATGGAACCAAAAGTTGTGTTGTTCATATTTGTGTAATTTCTGTTTCTTAATTTGTATCATTATAAAACCATTTGCATAACTGTTTCTACCTAATATTATAATACGACGTTTTCACTTCACTTGTCTATTTTATACTGTCAAAATAATATTTTGATACTTTAATAAATTCAACACAAAAATTAGTAAAAAATTTAGTATTTTGTCAAGTCAAAATAGCAAAATTTTTAACAAAAATCTCAATTTGAATTAAAATTAGTTAAAAACTTGCAACGTTGGGTTACTAACGGTTTTACTAAGTTTTATACTAACATTTTTCTTTGATTATTTGCAAAAATGATTTTTTCTTAAGGCTTTCATAGCATTTTGAAAAATATACAAATTGTAATGGAATTGGAATTGTTTTCTGGGAATACTTATTATTTGTTACGGCTTCAACTTCACAGAAACTTTTTTAAATACGTAGAAATACCTTAATTGTTAACATATTCACTGTTATTCTTATGAAAGTTTATTTTAATGCTCATTTTTTATTAATTTTAATGCGGCTACAGTCAAAAAAATAAGTTAGTACAAAAGTTAGTAAAACGTCTTGTAAATCAGGTACACTATTTTTTAGCAAATTTTTTTGCTAAAATTGTGTGTTTCAGCTAAAATTTTTGTTATACTTATTCAGCACTTAACTGTTTTATACTAATGCTTTACTAATATACTAATGTTTTACTAATTAATTTTGCTAAAAAAAATTGTGCTGATAAGTACATTAATAGTGTGGACGACAACCAGATTGAAAGATATACGCAGAATGAAGCAGATGTTGCGGCATGTCAAGATGTAGTAGAGAAGAGGAAAATGATACTAAAAAGTACAACTCTAGTAAGACAAAAAAAATCAACCATGGAAGACTTTTGTATCTGTTTTCATACATAAAACAAAATTGAGGATTAAAACAACTTAAATTTTGCGTTATCACCGGCTTGTGAAAATAATTGTCTATTAATAAAATAAAAGACAAAAGAAAATATTTAAATTTAATATTTATTTCTATAATAAATGTTAATAGATTAATAATCTAGTGTGGTCAAATTGCAAACAAACATATACAGACATGTAGACAGAGTAAAGCGAAAGACAAAGACACACATCTTAGGTAGATTTGTATGGTTCCTTTTTCTTATTGCAAAAAAAATGGTTGTTTTTTCGTTTCGTTTGTTTTTGTTTATTTTTTCGTTTCGTTTCTATAATTATCTTCGGCAGTTGCGTCCTTTAAAAGAAAGCATCATTTAGACTACCATTGATGTAAGTAGTTGAAAGAAAATTTTTGTTATGTTATATATATTTATTTCTATATATTTTCATATATTAAATTAATTCATGTCGTCAACGTGGGAAAATGAAAATTTTTATATTCGTAATTATTGTAAATTATTTTTAAAAGAATCACAAAATAAGTTACAAATTTTCTACAAATTTTTTGCGTTTTTTTCAGTCTACTAAAATTCAGCAAGAAATTTATTAATTTTTAGCAAGGCTTTTGTATTTCTAATCCACTGTTAGCAAAACTTTTGCTGAATCTACTAATTTTGTTGCTAAAAATCAGCTCGCTGATTTTCAGCAAAAGATTTTGCTGACATTAGCAATTTTTTTGCTAGCACCCTCCTGACTAAAATTTTGCTGGCTCATCAAAATTTTTTGCTGACTTTACAAACCTTTTTTTTTGAGTGTATATTTCGTAAATTAAAAAAAAAAAGAAAAATGCAAATGACTTTTAGAGAAATATTTTCAAAACAAAATTAAGCAAAAAATTATGCTTATTAATTAAAAAAAAACGTATTTAAGTTGCTTGTTCCAGGTAACTCACTATTTGAATACTTTGTTTGTTTGAGAATTTATTTTACCACTTATCTAATATTTATAATATATTTTTATTAACTGTTGTATACTTAGGCGTATGATTATTATTATTATTAATTTATAAAAATCACGTATACGTCATATATTCCACTCTAGTGTTTTATTTGTTTTTCCATTATGGTGGTTAATATAAACAAAATTTCTTTGGGGATGTTTAACCCAATAATGCACGAATTTTTATTGCAATGGCTATCTGAAATAGTCAATAAAGGTGCTTCAAAATGATATCTCTTAATTTTGTCGATATGGAACCAAAAGTTGTGTTGTTCATATTTGTGTAATTTCTGTTTCTTAATTTGTATCATTTTAAATTAAATAAATTTTTTAAGTTTTCTTTGATCTTCTTTTATTTTATTCTTCTTAGTTTAAACGAGCTTAACTTGAGGGTTACTCGATCAAGTTTTGCTTATCAAGTTTTAATACACTCACAATTTTTTACTAATACACTCACACTTTCTAAAATTGAAACGAACTTGCTTCAGATTTCTCTTTCCAGTGGAGTGTATCAATTTACGTTCAAGAAAACAGCTGATTACAATTATTTTGAAGTTGCTTTTGTTTTTCCTTGCTGTAGTTCTTAAATTGCTTTCAACTTGCGTGCAGCCTTCGTCACAGCTGTCAATTTTTACATATTTTGACAAACAGTATATAAAAAAAAAAACTATCAAGAAAATGTTGATCGTGTGGCTGCAGTGTAAGATAATATATTTATTAATTAATTAATTCTAATATTTCGTCATGACATAGGGTGACTTCTTCAGGGAAAAAATATTAAAATTTGATGTGATTCAAATTGTAATATTTGTTCCCTGAAGAAGTAACCTAATGTGGAGACGAAATATTGGAAATAAATAATTAATAAATAAATGATCTTAAGCTCGTTTAAACTAAGTAGAATTAAATAAAATTGTGTATGTACTTATAAATTTGTTGAAAGTTTTTGTTGATTTGAGAAATAAGGCCTACATTTTTAACTGTACCCAAAGCTACAATAGAAGGTTAAAAAATATTACGAATAAAAAATTTTTTCTTCAGATAATTTATTCTTAAAGTATTATAGACGGAATGAGGAAAGCGTAAGGGGGCAAGAAATTGTATAAAATCATCATGCTAGCGGCAGAAAAAATAGTAATAAAATCAAAATTATGCAAATATTAAACAAAAAGTAAAACAAAAGTTTTTGTAATAATAATGATGTGATTCAAAAATATTTCGAACGTGCTTTACTTAAACAAATATTTTTCTTTTGCCTTTAATTTTATAAAGTTCAAATACAAAAAAAAATTAAAGGAAATCTAGCAGTTATATTTACATTAAACCTTCAATGGATAAGCCAGCTAGTAGTGACCATTTTATTTTCGTGTTTAAGAAACCAAAACATATTGAAAGTAAAAACGCATAAAGAAAATTTAGCTTAAAACTAACTGCCGTCAGGGAATGTTCCCTAGGGAAGTGTACCTTTCGTTATTTTTCATAAAGTTGCACGATTATATCAACTCTAATCGTGTTTAATTTCCGGTATCACTATTATAAAAATGGATGCACACGCATGCCTTGGTTTTATGGCGTCGTTCCAAAATAAAGTAATATAAAGCAGAGTTCGAATTTAAACACAATCAAACGTTTTTCTATCGTTCTGTTTTGCTTTTTGCTGAAACTCAACACAACCATTTTGTTGTGCACAGTAAACATAAACACAACATTTCTTTATTTTCATTTTGATTTGTAAACAGAACACAAACACTTTCACAAACCAGTTTTCGATGAGAGACCGAACTAAACGATTTTGTTCTGTTTGGCCAATATTTCAAACAGTTTGATTTTGTTGTGTTTATGAAATGGAACAAAACTATTCGTAAACCGTTCTTAGTGTTTATGTCATATTACAAGTGAAAAAAATTTTCATTGAATTTTATGAATAATTGCATTAGTTTAATGAAAAGATTCAACGGAGGAGTTCCAGTGAAATTTCATAAAACTAATGCTTTTTGCATTGATAACATGCAGAAAAATCATTTCTTTATTTTGGCAACCACAACGTTCAAAACGCTTTTTAATGTTTAAGTTGAATGAACACTAAAAAATAACGACTACGAAATAATAATGTTTGACGAAAGAAACATTTTCGTTTTGTTCCGTTTGTTATATTAAAAACAACGATTTGAGCACTTGTGTTGTGTTTATAAATACGAACGAAACAATACAGATCGTTGTATTGGTTTTTTGATAGCAACGTTATGTTAGTGGTACATAAATTTTCGAACTCTGATATAAAGTATTATTTTTCTTAAGCATAACAAGTTTTAATGAATTTTCGAGTTTGCGAATTTTTGTAAACGGTAGGAATTTTATTCACACCCTTAATAAAACTAATTTATTCCATGGAAAGTATTATAAATAAAAAAAAAGTGAAAAAATAAATTTTCATTATGTTCGCTAAAGTAAAACAGTAATACATTTTGTTATTTTTAATAATTTTTTTTTTCAAAGCTTTAGTCTTTAACTGTTCTTGTCTATTTTTGACAAATTTTCAGCACGTTTCACAACAACAAAAAAAAAAAAATATCGTTTGTCTTCCGCAATTAAAAAATTTAGCATTGTGTATGATAGCCCCTCAAGCAGCTTTAAACAATATATAAAACGTTTTAGTAAACAAAATTAAAATAGATTTTAACCCTCTAATGGGTAAGAATGCCTCAAGGCAGTCTTCATAAAATTTACCACAAAAGCGTCAAATAAGAGTTTTATACTTAGAAATTAATATATTCCGATAGAACTAAATTTGCTAAATATTTTGGGAAGAAATTTTTCGTGTGCCGTCCACGGCTTAAAAGCGGGAAAGCTTCATAATTTCGTAAAATTACAAAGACTAATTATTGAAAAAAAAATAGTTTTCAAAAATCTCAAAAACCAATTTAAGTTGACTAAAAAACTCTTCATATTAAAATGCAAGTCAAATTGAAGCTTTATCTTTAATAGCAAGTCCTTACTTTAGTCCAGGGACTCACAGGATTTTATCAGGATTCCTCTAAAGGACATGGTCTTAACTTATAAACTAATAGACGGATTTTTATGAAATTTTGCAGAAAAAAAGCATTAAGTATTGATATCAAAGCCTTGAAGTTTGAACAATATAAATAGGAGTTTAGATACTTTTTCGCCTAATTTCGATTTTTCCAAAAAGCAAAAATCGCGATATCTTCTTAAATAGGAGCAGAAAAAAATTGTTTTTCGAGCGTGGTTATATCTTGGTAAGAGAAATATTAGTTGTTCAAAACTTCTCTTTTATATGCTTTAGTTCCCAAAATGCACCCTAAAATATTTTGGCTCATATCGCCTAAATTAGGTAACGATAAACAATTTTGTTGAAGAACTTATTATTTGTTTCTCGAGTGGAGCACATAGTATGAATTTCGTTGCAAAACATCTTTTGCCAGTTAGAGGGTTAATTTAACTTTTAACTTTTTGAAATCAGCCGCCGCAAATAATTCATCTATAACCAAAAAATGCACAACGAGTTGGCCAGGTGTATGGCCATGTTAGGGAGCAATCCCTTAAATTAAAATTTTGTTTATACATGGAAATTTAAATTTTTTGTTTTGCCAAACTAATAAAGCTAGAACGATGAAATTTAAGTACAGTCATATCTTTCATATGATTTTTTTCTTTTGACGAACTTATTTAAAACTATCAAGGATATTTAAGGAACAAATTTTGAAAAGCACATTTTTAATAGTTTGGTCCTGAAATATTACGACAAATAATATTGTGAAATATCAGAGATTATAATCTGACATGTGATATCCATATTTACAACATATAATGAGCAAAAGTATTTAAATAATTTATTTACAAACTTAACTTGAAATGTTCTTCTGAAAGGAAATTTGAAGTGAGATATTCGCGATTTAAGAACATTTTTGCAATTTCGTTATCCTTTTCGCGACAAAAAATAACATTTGTGCAATACGGTTTAAAGAAGAGAGTTGATCCCTAAAATAGCATCAAATTTTTAAATTTCTGTTGACGCGTTCATAAGTTATAATAATTCTAACATTGAGCAGCGACTAAGCGCGAACCATAAAGAATTTTTAAAAAAGAAAAAAATAGACAAACGGAAATAGACAAACGGACCACAGCTGGCAAGGCCCAACCCCAAAATAATAATAATTCCTTACCCCAAAACAATAATATCAATAGCCAAAGGTTCGTATGTTCAAAAAGTGTCGGAAAAGCACTGGGTATACAAAATTTCCAACGTATTCAAAAAGTTGATAAAACCATAATACAGGTGATCTAAAATATGATTTTCTAAACAAAAATTACAACAAAGTTCATATACTAATATTTTTGTTCATGTCGGGATTCGAACCCAGGACGCTGGATTGGCAGCCGACAGCTTTACCCACTGGGCTACCAAGGCATATAATAATAGATAGTCGAAAACGTAAGAGAATGAATACTGCTGGGTAGATAATGGGTTCACAAATATGCTAGCACAGGTATAAGGTTTACTGGAAACAACTTGCCAAAGTTGGGAAAACAAAAAAAGAAGTTGGTCTTGAAAGAGCTTTTCCAGACAAAAAAAAAAACAAAATTTTATGTGTAAAAAATATCAAATAAAAAAGTATGCCTGGGACAGGGATCGAACTCGAACCCCTAAAGAAAGCACCACAATTTTTATAAAATAAATGCTCTTCCAGTGGTTAGACGTTTACCCCGTTGATAATTTTTGACTGGTTAGCACTGGGAAAACACTATTTTTGAATACACTAATTTTGAAATTTCTTTTGAGTATTTATTGTTCTATTGAACACAATTTCAAAAAAAAAAGAATAGTTAACGAGAAAGAAATCATACATTTTTGGTAGACGTACATTTATTGTATTTGCCGCAACAATTCAAACGCATTTAAGAGCAAATTCATCTGAAAGCCTGTTGTATGTAGAATTTTTTTATTTTATTTTATTAATTAATAATCATATAATTACAAATTATATACTATTACCCTAACCGAGCACTAGCTAATATGGTCTTCGGCGCTGTGTAGCGAAAACAGACCAGTGCCTCTGGTGGGAATCGAACCCACGACCCTCGCACTGATAAGCCAGCACGCTACCAACTAACCTACCGGGGCGGACGCATAGAATTTATTTTCGAAATTTATTCTGAATATTTTGCAAAAGATTACAATCGATCTCTTAATTTTTTTCTAAGAAATGGCTTTATAAAAAAATATTTGTTTTAAAAGATTTATTTCAATATAATATTCAGATTTGCTGTTCTGTTCAAATGTAACAGATAAAAATTACTTAAAACTATTAACCATAAATATCTATTCGAAGTTTTTTGGGAGGTAGAAATTTTCGAAAATGCTGTCATTATTGTGTGTTCAGAGCTATAACTTGTATTTTCCCCAAAATATCCTTCTTTAACTTCTTAAATTGAGTGTTAAGCTATCAATTCGATATAATTTAAAATTGATGAGTCATTCAAAATGTATGCAATGAATAAAAGTCAAAAGGAATAAGTCAAACTTAATTAAGGATCTTTATTTTAACAGCAGATTTTACTAAGTGTTGCTGTTTTATCTTATTTCGGTTTGCTTTTACTGAGACGAGGACAACTTTGGGACAATATTACATTAGCTTCCTGAATAAAAAATAATATGGTGATGCAGATACAATTTAATCCGAAAAATGGTGAATCAATGGATTTAGTTTCTTCAAATTATATACAATTCAATATGAACTTTTTTGTTCTTAATAATATTTAAAATTTAATACAATTAGTTCCAATTTAGTAGTAATGATTCAATTTGTACTTTTATTAAACATCTTTTGAAAATTAAAAAAATCATTCATTGAAATTTTAAATAATTTTACATAAAACATTATTCAAATAAAATCGTACTTTTGAACTTTTTATTTATTTTAATTTAAAATTTTGATATCAAATTTGATTTGAAACTGTTTTTAATGAGATCAAATGAAGAAAAATAAAATAATGCATTAATGGCGATTTAAAATCCAGTAAAATATTAACATCCAAATCAAAGGTTGCAGAACAACTTATAGTGTATTATAACAGGTGCTAATTTCTGTTCTGCAACCGATTCTTTTAATATGGAGTTTGTCCTATTTGCAATAGGTTATTTACGTCCGAACTAGAACAGGCTATTGAACTGGTTCTGGGTCAGTGAAGCTTTACATTTTGACTGCCAGGAATATGTTCTAGAACCGGTTCCATGTAACCGGTGGTAAAAGAAGCTGTTCTAGAACAGGTTCAATAGTAATCTGTTCTAAAAAATCTTGCTGGAAAGTTTCAAATCGTGTCAAATTAATGGTTTATTATGAAAAGCTTAAGTGACACTTTCGCCTTTTCACTGGGTTCGAGTTAACAGATATATATTATATATCCACATTAAGATGCATAAACGTTTATATACATTTTCTAATAATATTATATTCATCAAGCTAGGATTGGATATAAACGTTTTTTCTCAGGTTTTTACTCAAGTCACTAGACTTGGGAGTAGTGTCTGGCCTTGAATTTTTTACTCAAAATTGTATTAAAACGGCTCAAAACATATTTTTTCAATAGCAGCATTTGTCTAATACCGTTTTTTGGCCGAAGTCTGCTGTCGGAGACTACTTGGGAGATAAATTCTCAAAAAAGTAATTTATTTATTTATTCATTTCATACAAAAAAAAAATTTAAATATTTTACCTCGAAGTGTAGAAAATTTTTGAAATTTCTCATATACTTGTATACTAAGTATTTATATAAACTGTTATTTTACGGGGATAAAAAAAACTGTTACAGTCTTGGTTTACTTAACAAAATATTTTTCTAATATTTCTTGCGGACTGCCCAAACCCTATAAAGCTGAAATTTTCAACATATATTAATTCGGATATGGAATTTTACCCAGAAACGTGATAAAATAAGGGCTCAAAGAGGCAAAAAGGTGTCCTCCTTGGCGGCCTGGAAATTTTGTGAGTGGGTTCCTAATCAGGAGTAGAACGGATTTTTGAAAGTACCCATTTGGCAGGCTGCCCATTCCGCTTTGGCTAGAATCCTGAAATTTTGAATAAGTGTTAATTTGGCTAATACCTATCTCCCTGGAATAGACTTTTAGATTTTTGCTCAAGAGCATGGTTAAAAAGCGGTTTAAAAGGGAAGGGCAAAACGCTCTTAAGAGGAATTTTAAATTTCGTATGTTGGTTTAAAATCGTTGGTAGACATTCGATCAGTGGTATTTTTGGAAATTCCTCGGAGGAGGACTTAAACAAGGAAAATGCCACCCCTTTGGAGTCCTGGCCAAAACAAGAAATCGGGAAAGTAAAAATATGGTATCTTGGTTTCAAATCCTGCGTAATAATCCGCCTAGGCTGGATTTTTGGAAATTCCTGCGAGGAGGGGCAAAAGAGTCACCCCCTTGGCGCTCTGGCCAAACCATTAAAGCAATTAACTTGAAATTTGGTATGTGGGTTCCTAATTCCAAGTCGACACTATCTTAGACGGGATTTTTGTAAATTTGAGCAGGTAGGGGCACTAACCGCTGAAGAGAAAAATTATGGATAAACCGCCTACGAGAGGAGCTTGAAATTTGGTATGTTGGTAACTTTAATTTGGTTCTTTGGTTCCTAATTTCAAGCAGAGATCATCTTAGTTGTTATTTTAGTAAATGTTTAAGGGAAAAAGTCTTCACCATGGTGTACTGGCCAAACCAATAATATGAGGGACCTGAAGTTGGGTATGTGTTTACGCGTTGGCATCCGCTGAGATGGGATTTTTAAAAATTTCTGCCGATTTAGTGACGATCCTGAATTTGTTATTTGTATTATATATAACTGTTTAGACGGAATGTTGTAGATGTCAATCGGTGATGGTTCCTAGATAACCTTCAAAAGCTATGATGTAGGTATGGCTCATACGGGATTTTTGAAACTCATACGGGAATTACTAAAAGGGAGGTAGCTTTCGAGGCTGCCTTAAGCATTTTCCTAGAAACATTTTAATTTTATTATAAGTATGAATTAAAATGTAGAAAACTTCATAAGACCTATTCATATAACAATTTTTTAAATCTCCAATAAAAGCATATTTTAAAAACAGTTTAATGGAGTTAAAAAGGGACAATTTTAACACTTAGTCACCCACTCTAAACCACTGGAGTAAGCAACTTTAAATTTTGTATGCAGTTCACTTAGACTGGGATTTTGAAAATGTTTACAGTCAGCAACTAAAAGAGAACGTTTCTTCTTTAACGTCCCATTTTTTAATGTATATCAATGAAGGTGGACTTTTTGGATTTTTGATAAAATCTTGTTATAATTAGGGTTTAAATAAGAAAAAAGTTAAAAAAGTATAATAACCTTTACAAATCCTTTAAGGTAGAAATCTGAAACTTGGAAACTACCGGTAACGAAGTAACGGGCTTTTAAGCTCGTACTGAATAAAATATTTGTGTGTATGTTAAAATTTATTACAACAATGTGGTAAAGTTATGGTTGTGTGTTTTGTTATTAGTGGCTCTTTTGGTTAGCAGTATTACAAACTATCCCGCTGTTTATGGCCATGATAGTGAAATACTGAAAGAGGAAAAAATCAACTATTTATATTTACATCAATTTTGAGTCATGAAATTGTTAAATATACTTCTATTTAACAAATTTAGCCTTTTGGGAATTGTGCTTATTTGCTGAGCATAAATTTTGATTTTTTTTTTTTTTTCATGACTTTAAGAAAAAATATTTACTAAATACAACATTAAAGTTAATGTTGGATTTTCGGAAATTTCATTAAGAAATCACTTAACTACAAATTTGATAAACATTATACGATTCAAGGAATTTTATTAAACAGTTTTATTAGTTTTATATACATTTATTAGTTTTATATATTTATATACAAAACAAATGTTTGATATCCCGAGTAAATAGAGTTATATATTATTTTATGTAATTTAACGCATCTATATCTCGATATATAGTGCTTTGTATGGTAAAATATATAAAAAGATATAATGTTTGTTTTTCGATCAAATTTTATATTGCCCCATATGTAAATGTATCTTTTTCCTTATGTTACCAAATTCAGTCAGATCTGCCACAAGGAATTTAAGTTGTAAGATCAAATTTGCTACAGTTTCATCTACAATTTTAAATTATATTTTTATTCGAAATCAATTACATTCCATTTTTAATAATAATATGTTGTTCGGAAATATCTTATTTTAAACTATTAAAAAAACCTGTACACAGTTTTTTTTTAGAAAAACAATTTTCATATAAAGTTTACTTTATTTTATTTAAAATATTCGGAAGTATCCATATTTTAATATCTGACGAGTATTCTTACATCAAATAAACATTTTATTATATCTTAATGAATTCTTTTACGAATTTCATGTTTTATTTTGAATAACTGAAAGTCCCCCAGTTTTGACATACGAACTTTCTGCTAAAACGAACTGTTTCTGGCAGTACCACAAACAAAATTTCACTTAGTTTTACATTTTTAATACGAACTTTCGAAATCTTGCAATTTCTACCATAATTCTTGAACTTTGAACCATTTTAAGAGAGCAAATGAAAGAACTTCAAAACTTCTCAAATAGTTTTAAATTTTAAATACTTTTTGGGAAACTATTAAAGTTGATAAAGATAGTTAACCTCGGTTAATATGAACCCCATAGTGTCAGTTGAATTTTTCTTAAAAAAACACATTTGTTCGATACGGTTTACTATACGGTTTACTATACTTACTAGCGTGGCAATAAAAAATCAGCTTAAGATTTTTGATCAAATCCGTGCCGTATCAAATCGGATATATCTAAGCCTTTGAGGTCAAAGTCAAGTTTTTATAAATTCAGTATATTGAACTATAATTGACTTACAACGATCAATTTTTTTTTTTTACAGAGGTTACTAATAAATAAAAAAAAAAGATTTGAATCCAAAATTAAAAAAATGTAAAATATTAATTAAGAAAAATATTTTTTATTAAAGAAACATTAAGCCTATTTGAATCCGTAGGTACAAATTGCCTAAATTCTCAAAGTAGTAAAAAAGGCACAAAATAATGGATAACCATTACCCTTTCGCTTACAAGAAGAACATACAAGAAGAACGTTTGGGACATCGCGACCAAAAGTAATGTTGCCAGTAAATAGTCTGGTAATAATTTGAAACCCTGTTTAATTTGAAAGCCTGTTTTTCAAATTTCGATAACGAAAAAGTTATTGTTCATTATAATACGTTTGAATAACTGTAAAAATAATGTAATTTTAATTATTTTGGACCCTCTCCTTGTTTAGAGGAAACATTTTAATGGGCCATTTTGACCTCCATAGCATAATGTTAGAAATCAAAAATTGTTTTACGTAGATCACGATAAATATTGAATGTATGTTTTCTTTTTGGAACAGTTTGGGTGTAAAATGAATTTGATGCCAAGGATTATTTTGACATCCCCTAGCAACAAAGGGTTAGTTGTAACAAAAATATTTCAGAAATCCTTGAAACATAAACTTTGTCAACCGTACGCACCCAAAAAAAAGATCGTTTTAAGTTTATTATATCGGATATACTGAATTTTACAAAATTTTAACTTTGACCTCAAAGGCTTAACGTTATCCGATTTGGCTCAAACTTTCACCATGTAAATTTTAGACCAAAATGGCAGAAGAATTCGAGTTCCGTTGGAATTCCAAAAACAAAAAACCTTACATTAATATTAATATTTTAGTTATTAAGAATTTTATTGTTATTGACATTTATTAATTAATCTTTTTTCTTATTTTATTTTTAGGTAAGTCGACTAAAAAGTATAAAGACTTTTTTAAGCGTAAGTTCAACACAAGTAAAAGCATTATGAAATAAGTATTGTCCGACCGATAATTAGAATCGATATCAACTTCGGCCGCGAAAAGACAAGTAGCCAAATTACATTATTCAACAATTTTAAAATTTTTGCAAAACCTGTCTATGAAATGCATACTTGCACGGAATCCAAAATTTGTTAAACATTTTTTATCTCAATTTCAGTTTACGAACTATCGTGGTTTTTATATTTATATTTTGTATATTTGCTTAATTTTTGAACATAGTAATGTCGGTGCAAGGAAGTTGAATTGGGTATCCGAATATTCTTGTAATATGCTCAGCATTGCCTACTCTTCTTAGCTAAAAAAATTTCCAAATATATTACAAGATAACCCTACTTCTAACCTTTCCAAAACACCCTAAACGAAGCCCAGAGGTCTTACCATTCCAAATGACTGAAATGCAAATATTTTTTTTTTTTTTTTTTTGGAAGCGAAATAACAAGAACAAATGAATGAGTGGTGTTGCTTCGCTCTCAAAAACAAAAAAAAAAAAAACAATTTGCATTTGACTGAGAAATTGAGGTTATGTGCACGTTCTTATGTCTTTTTTTCCATTTTTTTTAAAGTTCTGTATCTCCGCGATTTCACATTTTTTTTTTATTTTATTGATTTTGAAATGTTTCCCAAACCCCTTTGCAACAAGCCCAAAAAAACAGAAGTTAGCAATTTTACCCTACTACCCTCCGGCCACCATTCCGAAAATTTTCAACCCGCTGCCATTTCGCACACTTGCATTTTGGGGGATGGTTGTAGTGGACATATTTTCATGAAATGAGCCAAGGAATACGGGGTGCAATTCGCGGGTAGTGACTGAACATCATTATATAATTCTGATTTGTGTTATATCTCATTCATGCATAAAAACTATATAATCATATATTTACAATTATATATTGTTCGATATGTAATTATATGTGGCAAGGTATTAAAAAATTTAGACGGACAAATTTTTATATATAAATATATTTGGACATTAGAACTGCATTTTTTTCAACTTAAGATTTTATCAATTATTGTTACGATTATTGTAGAACTAGGTCTAAAGGTTAGGTGGTGAGAGTTTGTGTAAAAATCAGATATTATTAACCCCTGGCGCCTCGCGAGCCAAGTTTTATATTTTCTTAAACTGTCTAGCGACACATCATGTTTAATTATTTTGTCATACTAAGCATGAATATTTTAATGCAAATCGGGCTAACGTTTTTCGAGATATTGCGACTTGAATTTTCACTTAAAATGCAGTTGTTTCCGATATGTGGAAAAAAATTAAAGTTAAATTTGAAATGCTTATTTGTCATACATCGTCTATAATTTCAGACATAATTATGATCATGATGGATGCATGTTTTGTGTAGTATTTGAGTTCAAAAACAAAAAATTTTAAGATAATTTTTCAAAAATTTCTAGAATAGAGGAAAAGACGCCATTTTTAGTGAAAATCGAATAGCAATATCTCAAAAACTGTTAGTTTGATTTCAAAAATTTTAAAATATTCTTATTCAGCATGCCAAAATTAATCAAAAACTATGTGTAGCAAGACATACCCTATGGGGAATGGGACAGGTTCTGCGTGTGCCACAGGATCGGTCCCTTCGTGCCAGAGACTGGTCCTCGGCTAAACCCTACCCTATGTAAGCAACTGGCAACTTTAACATTGGCTTGTCATAGGAGTGGGTCATTTGTCCTGCTTTAAACCACACAGTGGCATGCTAACCAGGACTAACCAAAGATGTGCATACCACAAGACTGCCACAAAAAGGCTATGCGTATATAATAAACGAAAACTAAACAGCTTCCAATGGGTAAAATTCTGGCCAACTGGCTTTTTCTTGTTAATAAGCATTCTGGTTAAGTGGTATGTCCTCCCTTTACCAGTCACAGGATTGGTAATTTTAGGACCATTGGCTCTGCTTAGCCCACTTCAGTATTAATTATACCAGTCCTGTGATAAGTCCTTCTCTAACCAGTCACTTTTAGTACAATTGATTCCTCATTCTCCATAGGGCTCATTCCCCATAGGGTATGTATTTTTTTATCAAAACTATTTAAGAATAATTTTTGAAAATCGAAAATTTAAGCAGCGGGACGCTTAAAGCTATCCGATTTTTTTCAAATCTTTACCAAATTAATTTTACAGCTAATACCTCAATAAGCTGAACAATAAATTGAAATTAAAAAAAATTTTCTTCATACAAAAAAAAAATGGACATACATAATTCCATTTATGGTCATACACTATGTACACACATGTATGATCATACAGTAGCCCATATATGAACATCATTTTGTAGAGTTGTTCCCAAAGCGCACAATTATGACAGCTCTTTTTCAAAAAAAAAAGAAATAAATGCGGAAACATTGAAAAAGCGAACCAAAATACTGACTGGAAGTGTTCTTTTTAGCTGAGTGTAGAAAAAAAAAATTCTTTTGTGTTTTTAAAATCAAACTCAACACATCAAAACAGGCTTTTATGCATTAAATAATCTTGTAATTGTTAAACTTTCACCCTTAATGAAAAAAAAGGTCAAAAAGAGGCACACTGCAAAAGGCTATAAAATGTAAATTAGAGCTAATTTGTAACCCCATTTGGTAATTTTGGTCTATGGATTTTCTGTTTGCAATTTCTTGTTGAACAGTGTAGTATTAAGTGTGTTTTTTTTTTGTAGCACAAAAAATATTTACCTGTTTTGGACCTGCAATACAGGTAGAATTTTTTGACATCACCATTAAAATGAACATTTACAGTTGTACTCGTATTTAATAAAACTTTAAATATTGATTACTTTAAAGTCAACATGAAATCCACAACTGGCTTTGTCATCTTCCAAATACTACTCTGTTTTTTTTGACAGACCTAGCAATGTAGTGACGTTTATTCAAGTAAATCAACAATAGAAAATCATATGTTTTCTATTAGTGTCAGTTACATTTAAATTTGCACAAGCACCTGCATATTTGTTATTTAAATTTATTTTTATCGGGATTATAGTAATTAAATGTGCTAAAGTCCCAAAACTTATTTAACAAATTGTGAAAAACAATCTGATGTAGGCGTGTCCCTATCCGGATTTCATTCCTGCCCAAGGAAATCTTCAGGGGACTTTGTTATTGGATCATAAAAAATATTTGATTTAAAAATCATGGAGGAATTATTTTGTGTCAGTGATTAGTTTTTAGATCCCAAGTATGGAAAATCAAAAAAATATTTAAAATTACTTTTAAAATCATAGATATTGAATATGTGAAATTTCAACGATATTGGGCAATGGAATCGGGGATGAGTCATTAATGGTTTAATAAAGAAGGTTTTTGAGAACTTGTCTTTTATACAAATTTGATTTTTTAGACTCTTAAAGGGAAATATGAATGCTCGTTATTTCATTAATCGAATAATCTTCTCAAGGCCCATACAAAATTCATAGTTTAGATATATTACGAGGGCGGCTCAATAAGTCCGTGAATTTTTAAATGAAACACAGTTTTTTTGCAAAAAAAAAAAAAAATTATTTTTCAACATAATCTCCTTCTCAATACTTCCAAGAAATAGGATTTTTCGAGGTCCATAAAATACGTATTTCTTGGCCATATGGGGTCGTTTTTTTTTAAATCCTCGTTAAATCGGTGTAAAAAGTTGGCATAATATGCGCCGTTTATTGGTTTTCCCTTTTGAAGGTAGTCGATGTGGATTATCCCTCGTGCATCCCAAAAAAACTGCGGCCATCACCTTATTGGCCAAGATTACGTTTATGGTCAATTGAGAGCAAACGCGGCACCCATCTTGCAGACAGCTTTCTTAAACCCAACTGATCATTTGAAATCGAAACCACACTGCCATATGAAATGCCTATGGCATCAACAATCACACGCACTTTTACTCTTCGATCGGCCAATACCATATCGTGGATTTTTTCGCCATTTTCGGGTGTATTGACCTCAATTGGCCTTTCAGATCTTTCATCGTCATTTGTACTTGTGCGACCACAACGAAAGTCAGTAAACCACTTTTGAAACCACCTTGAACTCGATGGTGCAGAGTCCAAATAGTATATATCAAGCTTTTCCTTGGTTTGATTGACGATTTTATTTCGCAAAAAAAATCTTTAATGAGCACTCGAAATTCACTTTTTTCCATTTTCAAAAAAAAAACCACGAGGTTGTATGTTTTGAACGATTGTTAAACGCAAAGTAAATGTCGGAACTTGCTCAAATTTTGACTTGCTCTACTAACAGGTGTTACTTGATGGGATCAGTGTTGAAGGGAAGTTCGAAAAGTCACGGACTTATTGATCCGCCCTCGTAAATTTAAATAATTTCAACCTTAAACAAGAGGACATTTGAAAAACTTTTTTTTTTAATTTATATCAATAACTAAAATACAAATCTGCATACAAATTTACACATACAAATACAAATGAAGTTTTGGCTTTTTAAATCAAATTGAAATGCACTTTAAATTATAATAATTTTTTCCATTTAATAAATTTTTCCATAATTTTTTTAAAATTTCTATTATATATATTTTTTTTTGTATTTACTCTCATGAAGTTTGCCATAAAAACGTATTTATGCCTTTGTGCATTACACTAACTCAAGCGTAGTTTATTTATTTTGCATATACAGAAAAAAAAAAATCGCAGTCAATCTATGTATGTATGTGTAAATTTGTTATGCTTGTAGCGGTGATTGTAGTAGTTTATTAACTGTTTTGTAATAATGCATGTAAAGGGTGTCCCAAGAAGAACGCAATTTTTAAATCTGGCAACATTCGAAGTGTCATTGTTTGACATTTGAACAATTGTTTTGTTTGCTAGTAGAAGGTACGAGGTTAGTAAAAATGGAGTGCCACACGAATGAACAACGCATTCTCATTGTGAAATTGTTTTACCAAAATGGTGAAAGTTTTGCGGCTACAGTTCGCAAATTGCAATCAATTTGGAGTCACAATAATGCTCCAAAAGAGTCAACTGTAAAGAGATTAATGGATAAATTTGCCGAAACTGGGTCTGTTAGTGATGTAAAGTCAACAACGCGCCATCGACCAGGTCGATCGACCGAAAATGGCTGGAGGAATCATTGGACCTTTTTTTTATGAAAATGAGGCAGGTCAAGCGCAAACAGTCAATGGTGTTCGGTATCGTGAAATGATACCAGTTTATTCTTGCCTAGAATTGAAGAAATGAATGTGGAGGGCATGTGGTTCCAACAAGACGGCGCCACATGTCATACAGCCAGAGAAACAATTCAATTGCTGCATCAGTCATTTCCCGGTCGTGTTATTTCGCGTTTTGGTGATCTGAGTTGGCCGCCTAGATCGTGCGATTTAACACCATTAGATTTTTTTCTTTGGGGTTTTTTGAAGTCGATGGTTTACGCTAATAAGCCGACGACGACTCAAGCCTTAAAAGAGGAAATTGGGGCTGCATTAATGAAATACCGCAGCATTCATGCAAAACGGTCATTGAAAATTTCATTAAAAGATCGCGTGCATGCCAGCAGAGCCGCGGCGGCCATCTGCACGATATATTGTTCCATACATAACCTCATTCTGTCTACTTTACGATATAATAAAGTTTCACGATTTTTTTTTATATATCTGTGTTTTATTTAAAATTTAAAAATTGCGCTCTTCTTGGGACACCCTTTAGTTGTTTATGTTAGTATGTGTTAGTGTTGGTGGTAGTAGTTAGTAGTAAATAACAACAGCAAATATGAAATATAAAAAATCATAAATTTTATACTAAATTATATTACGCTATTTTTGCTTCTGCAGTCCTTTAAGTTTTATTTTATTGTTTTATACAGTTTACGAGTACTACCGTAAAGTTCATGAAACTTTAACTGCGTTGAAAACAGAGTGAAGGTTGAAATATTAAAAGTAGTTTGTAGTTAATTTAAATGAAAAATATTATTACTTTAAGAAATTATTAACGTTTGATGAGACAAAATGAAAAATTAACTACCAAAGGAGAAAAACTTATATTTATACTTTTGTATATATAAATGATTCAAGGACAATTTAAAAAAAAAACACATCTTTAGATCTCTTAACGGCTTCCATTAAATAATCATAAAAACATTTCTCCGACATGACTATACTCAAATCCAAAGCAATTTTATGTATGGGAATGTTTTCTAATGTTGCCTGTTCTCTAAAGACGACAGTATCATGACTGTCTTTCATCTGTCATTAAGTTTGAATACCGATATCTATATTTAAAAAAAGTTTCGACATTAATACACACGTTTTTTTGCAGTTGCATATAATTTTGCATAAAAATGTTAAATATTCGCAAAACATTTGTTTTTGCAACAAAATTGTTTTTTTCTTTTTGCTCCAATAATAAAAAATCTTTTACATTTTTAAAACTTCAAAAAAAAATTATAGTATCCTATGATAAAAGTTTGCATTTTTTAAGAAAACTTAACTTGTTCGGCTACTTTTAGTACTAAAAATCGTCAATGCTGGCATGTAATAGTTTTTTACTCGGGTAACATCAGAAAATCATAACAGCATTATCTTCTGAGATATATTGGCTATTCAATTTTTTTTAAAGCGTCTAAGAGCTATAATTGTCTACTTTACGATTTCGAATACAAATAACATTTTTTTTTTTAATGCATTTTAAGTGCAACGTTCATTATAAAATCACATTTGCATTTATAATGATTTTTGAACCGCAAATCATAAACTATAACTTTCAAATAATTTATAAAAAAATTCTCTTTAAAGAAAATGCTATTCGTAAAGTAGACAATTGAAGCCTTAATCATTGAATTAGGTAATCTGATTTTTCGAAGTTGACTAATTTTACAATTTTTTTGGTTTGTTAAAACGTCAATAAAAACGAGACAATTTGCAGAAACTGAAAATGGTAGTGACTATTAGTCATCACAGCAAAAAATAGTGCTTAATCAGAAGTAGTTCCATAAGGCATGATTATTTTTTCTCTTCTTTCATGTAACAAGCAATAAATTCTTGCTTTCATAGGCAATAAAAAGCGCTTTTTGTGTTTTGAAAAAATTAATACTTCATTGTATACATTCTTTACTGCTTCATTGTATACATTATTCACTGCTTCAAAGAAGGCATTTAGGTAAACACAACAAAATGCTTTACCTAATTGCTTAATTGAATGCAAGGCGGTTAAGCGCTATTTTGGAAGCATATAAATCGCTCGTTTACTTCAAGAACGTCACAACTCAAAAAACATGATTTTGAGTTAATGACGCAGAATAATTCGTTATACCACGTTTCATATTGTGTAAAAAAAATTCGTATTGATATCTTGTATACTCACCACTTGAGAGAAATTGTGTCGTTATTTT
The DNA here is from genome assembly GCA_021234595.1 of Delia radicum. Taxonomy (NCBI): domain Eukaryota; kingdom Metazoa; phylum Arthropoda; class Insecta; order Diptera; family Anthomyiidae; genus Delia; species Delia radicum. The sequence continues at coordinate 64,509,558 of CM037854.1, read as the reverse complement.
TTTCTTCAAGGTAGGAGTAAATTTAAAACTTTAAATTCGTTTTCTGCAAAATTAAAATTTTTGAGTTATGACGTTATTGAAGTAAATGAGCGAAATGTAGTTATTGCTTACCAAATCGACGTTATTTTTTGCTGGAATCCTAGATAATACGTGTACAAAACAAAAAGGAATTTAAATGACCCCCAATCAGATTTTGGCCCAACTATCATGGAATGGACGATAGGTATATAAACGTGTCGTTCACGCACAACTTTTTTTTCTCAGTATCATAAATTTAATTTGTTTAAATTTACAATTAAAGTTTTAATTGATGTGATCACTACTTTAATTGAATTTATTTAAATTAATCGTGTAAAGTGTTTATACAATCATTTGCGTGATAGGTGAAAAATTAATTGAATCAATAAATTATTTAATTGAAACTCGTTTTTTAAGTATTTCAGTGCACGGGTTAAAAAAGTTGCAAATTTTGTGTGCACCATATGCATTTTCAATATACCTGCAGACCAGCCAATAAGGCTTAGCAGGTTTTTAGCATTAAGAATGTGTTACATTTTATATAAATAAAACTAAAAATTAAAAAAAAAAAAATAAACATTTAATTAGTATTATTAAACTATTAATTGAAAGAGAGTTTAAAATAAAACAAAAGTTTAATTAAAATTTTTTGACAATATGTTTTTTTGTTTGTTATTTTTTTCTTCTTTCCTCATTTAAATGTGTACTAAAAAAAAATGTTAAAAATTTTCGCTTAAACTACACTCTAATTAATTTTTGTTTAAAATTACCCTACTTATAGTAGGCAACTGTACTCTAACTATTGGGTAAATTTAGTCTATGTGTGCATATGAAAAATATTACACACATTATGTGTATGTGGGTGCTAACAATATGTGCAAATTTACATTGTATGTGCGAAAACTTTTTTAATTTTATTTTTCTTAAAGAATTATAATTTTTTTTTAATAAAAGTCTTTTAATTTTATTTGATGATGTTTTTGCAATTAAATTATTAAAAGAATGAGCCAAGAAGTTGGTTAACTAACTCACGAAACCCAATATAATTACCATCATGTATAGGAATGTCCCCATCGCTTAAGTTTCGGTACATATCCTTAACTTGACAATTTTCTTTTGGACGGGCGTAGGAATATGTATTACAATTCTATTCACAATTAACAGCAATACGAAATTGTTCCTGTAGTAGGGGGACAACATCACCCAATGTTTTAAAATTATTTTTGCGTATTTTTTGTATTTTCTTTTTTTTTTCAATAAATAAATGTATGTCAATGTTTTCATTACTACTAGAAGTTAGTAAATTTAAAGTCGTTGTGTGTAAAATTTGAATTTACCAACATAAGAACCAATTTTAGTCACAAACTGTTTAATTATAAACATATAATGCCTATTTTTATATTGTGTGTGCAATGTTATGTATAAAAGTGCCCTCATGCAAATAAGTCTGTAACAATAACAAATAAAAACAAAGAAAAAAAATTTGTTAAAAATTACGCTGCAGGAAAAGGCAGTAAAATTAGCAAAATCGCTTAACTAAATATAAGTAAAATAAAAACAGCAAAACAAACTGTAGGAGCTACTAAATTTTAGTTAAATTTTTAGTTGTTTGCATAAAACTAAGCTCCACTTGTTCGTGAAAATGTTTATTAGAAATAATAAGACAAATGAAATACAGCTCTGTAAATATAAGATAAATAAAATACAGACTTTTACCTGTCTTTATTACTTTCTTAGTTCCTTTTGCATGTATATCGCAATGTCATATGTCAAGGACTGAAACGTAATCTAAAAAAATTAATATAATAGAAAAATTAGTAAAAATATAATTAAAAAACACTAATATGATATATTCAGTATATTAAATTTTTTCAATATCTATTCATTGTTGCACTCATAGAAAAAAAACCTGTAAAAATAGCTGAAAAAGCTACTAAAAATTAGTTAAAAATTAACTTCCAGAAAAAACAGCTAAATTTAGAAAATTTGTTTTGCTAAATATTAATAAAATAAAGAGAGCAAAAATAAATCTTCTAACTTTACGAAATTTTAGTTATATTCGATGTGAAATTTAGTTAATTGAATTTAGCAGTTTAGTTTGTAAAATTAGCAAAAGCACTAATTAAATATTTGCAGACTTAAAGTAGCAAACAAGAATTGATATATTAACACCATGTTTGCTATATTTACCTCAAATTTAGTAGAAATCAAATAACAATTTATTTTGCTAAAATCAATGGATAGTTTTGCTAAAAAAATTTAGATTGCTAATTTCATAAGGGCAGACTTTAAAAAAAAACAAAAAAAAACTTTAAAAATTTCTAATTTTTAATGATTTTTTTATCTACTAATATTTAGCAGATTATTTTGTTACTTTAAATTAACTAAAATTAAGCTCAAATATAACTAAATATTTGTAAACTAGCTAAAGTGCCCAGTGTTTCCCGGGTCAACTGTGATTTTAGGAAAAATATGACTTAATTCGGTTGTGTTTTGCAGAATCTGTAAGGATTTTAACGTTTAACTTGAATTTAAAGATTCCATTTGAAATTTATGAAATAAGGTTCCAAAATAAAAATTTTTTTATCTTTAAAGATGTTGAATACAAAATGATGCTTTAAGTAGCAATTCACGACTATAAATCCATGCGCTTTATCAATAAAGATGTCTCATGTTGCTTTTAATGCATGGTTTCGAAAATGTTTATCCTTAAAGAAATTTTTTTTGTTTTTTTTTAATGGACTTGTTATTGCCGAAAACGAAAAATAAATTTTTTAAAAAATGACATCATAAAGACATTACGAAAAAATCAGTAGGTATATTATACGGAGAAAAAAATTCTTAAAAACGAAATGTTTTTTCCTAAAATGTTTTGATTGGATTAAATGCTTTCAAATTAAAAAAATAAACTTTATTAAAAATAGTGGAATTTTTTGATTTCAACGTTTTTGATCGAAAGTCTGTATTGAAGTGGTATATGGAAATGAAACTTTTACTTAGGCCTTCCTCGTGAAATGCAGAATATATGTGAGTTATTTCAAAGAAATCCTTTAAAACTCTCTTAGAAGTTTATATTCAATAAAAAGAAAAAAGTTGAAAAAGGTAAAAAAAAATGTTAATTTTACATTTTTTGTCAAAAGTAGGCGTAAAAGTGGGCGAGGTAGATGAAAACTATACTACGATCTAAGTTATTCATGCCAAATATGAGGAAAATCCGTTGAGAATTGCAAATTTGTAAAGAGAGCAAACAAACAGAAAGTGAGTTTTATATATATATAGATAGTGGAATTTTTGGTTTTGACGTTTTTGATCTAAAGTCGGTATTGAAATGGGCTATGGTAATGAAACTTTTACTGAGGCCTTCCTCGGGAAACGTAGAATATATGTGAGTAATTTCAAAGAAATTCGTTAAAACTTTCTTAGAAGTTTGTATTCGAAAAAAAAACGAAAATAGTTGAAAAAGATGAGAAAAATATTAGTTTTACATTTTTTGTCAAAAGTAGGCATAGAAGTGGGCGTGATCGATGAAAGCTATACTACGATCTTAGTTGATGTCCGAGGATTATCACACCAAATTTGAGGAAAATCCGTTGAGAATTGCAAATTTGTATAGAGAACAAACAAACAGAAAATGAGTTTTATGTATATACACTGTGGTGCAAAATTATAGCCGCATGCACTTTTCAGCAGTTTTGTACATTTACATAAAATTTCAAGAAATCTGTGAATGCCATCTGAAAGACCTCTAAAAATAATTAGAAAAACAGAAAAAAAAATTTTGTTTTTATGCCTTAAAAAACCGTTATAACAAATTCCTTGTTTTTTTGGTGGTGCAAAATTATAGCCGCAGATAAGAAAAAAATATTTTTTCAGCTAACGGTGGAGCCAGTCTTAATTTTTTCTTTTATTACGTGTTCGATATTGAAAAAGGCAAAATTACAGCTTTTTAGGAAGAAGATGTTAGTTTTCGAGGAATTTCTCGGAAAATAAACCTATTTCCAAAATGTGGTACTCAATTTTTGAAAAGGTCCTTCTAATTACGGTCAAAATAAAAAAAATTTAAAGAAAACTCAAAATTTCAGTGCGTAATAAACGCCAGCATATCAGAACGCTAGCAAATCAACAAAAACTTTCAAACAAATAGCCCACAAATTTGACTTTAATGTGTTCCCCTGGACTTAAAATCGGTTGTTACAGCAGTCTTAAGTTATCTGCCGCCAAAAAATAAAGAATGCACCACGATTACTACCACGGCACAAAAATGCAAGCTTGAATTTTGCCAAAAATGGTGAGTACTGGCTGGAATAAGTTAAGTCACATTTTACAAGTTGTTCTCATTGTTTTTATATTTTTTATAATTGAATTATTTTTAATTATTTAACAAGAAAAATTAGGAAAATTTTATTTTTCAATTAAAGCCTGATTCAATACCTTTCCAACGAGCTAAAAAACAACTTTCAATGAGGTCGCTTATGAAGAATTCTTCAATTTTGTCACATGACAGTGTGCACACCACCACTAAACCAGTCACTATAGAGCAATTCCATACTAAAGCGATCGCAACGAGTGATAGCTCGTTGGAAAGGTATTGAATCAGGCTTTAATCGAAAAATAAAATTTTCCTAATTTTTTTGTTAAATAATTAAAATAATTCAATTATAAAAAATATAAAAACAATGAGAACAAGGTGGTCTCTTAAATGCTCTTCTCCTGTCCAAACAAGGAGTCGGGGCCCATTTTTTTATTGCTGATTCTTAAAGCAAAAATTATGAGGAATCCAAAAAAAAATAAAATTAGCCGGAAAATTTAGGAGCTTCTGTGGAAAATCGGAAAATTTAATTTTCATGGGAAAATTTAATTTTCATGGGAAAAAAGGAAAATTTCTGAGAAAAATTAGGAAAATTTTATTTTTCAATTAAAGCCTGATTTAATACCTTTCCAACGAGCTATCACTCGTTGCCATCGCTTTAGTAGTTTTTTTTTAAAACAACTTTCAATGAGGTCCCTTATGAAGAATTCTTCAATTTTGTCACATGACAGTGGTGCACACCACTACTAAACCAGTCAATATAAAAAAAAAAAAAATATGTAGGTGCATTATTTTTTGGTGGGCAATCGATTGAGACTATTTATTTTAAAATCGGAGAGGGGTCGTCCAAAAATTTGCCAATTTTGATCGTTTTCATATGGAATTGCTCTATATTACTAATAATTTTTAAAAAATCTGCTGATTTTGGCAGTTTTTTCGGGAAGGTAATTTTCAAACAAATTTTGTGTAGCTTTTTTTTTTGCTATTTTTACAGGTTTACTGGTTTTACATTAAACAACACTTTAGAAGTTCGTATAGTTTTATTTTTTATTAGTTTATAACAAACCCGTTTGCAAAAATGTTTCTCAATATTTTTGTAAGGCGACGTGTTCACATCACTTGTCTATTTTAAACTGCCACACCTCTACTGGTGTTGATTCCTGTGGTGGGAATCGAACCCACGACCACCGAACTGATAAGCCAGCACTCCACCAACTAGCCTACCGGGGCGCACTGATTATCGAAATAATATTTTTAGTCTTAAGTAAATTCAGAAAAAATATTAGTTAAAAATTTTGTATCAAAATGCTTACCTGAAATCTCAATTTCAACTAAAAATTAGTTAAAAACTTGCCAAGTTGAACTAGTAACGGCTTTACTAAATTTTCTAATAACTTTTTTCTATGAGTGTGTCTAAAAAATGCTTTAACGCATTTTATGTTCATATTTAACGACTTTGCGTTATTTTACACAAAAAATTACTAAATTTTACAGCTATTTTTTAGAGTGTACTACAAATTAGTAAAAACATTTGTTGCAGGAAAATCTGCTTAAATTGGCAGATTTTTTTGCTAAATATTGATAAGGTAAAAACAGCAAAAATAGATTTAAATTAATTGAAAGTGACAATTAATCTATTTTAATCAGCAAAAACTTTTCTCAATATTAGTAGACAAAAAAGATAATAAAAATTGGAGTTTTTCAAATTTTTTGTTAAATAGTTTTTTATATAAATTACAATTGGCTCTACAATTTTGATTCTGTTCATTTTAGCAAATATACTGTTAATTGCAATTAACTAAATTTAATTTAAATATAGCCAAAATTTTGTTGATATTACAGTTTTTGTTTACTGTTTTTTGTCGGCAAATATTTTGCAAAAGTTTTGCTGAATTTAGCACAGAAAATTGCTATTTTCAATTAACTGAATTTCAACTTGAATATAACTAAAATTTATAAAATTTAACAGTTTGATTTAAATTGTTCTTATGTCATTAATATTTAGCAAACAAAATCTGCCAAAATTAAGAAGTATTTTCTGCAAGTAAACTTAGCTATGTGCTATTTTACATGTTTAATTCTATGAGTGTATAGATTCTATACTATTCTACTACTATTCTACTACTATTCTATACTATAGAACGTTAATATTACAAATTTATTTTATTTTTGCTCCAATACAACTTAAATGTTATTTATGTCTATATCGAAACCTTGTGTAAGTATTTATCTATAAACACATAAATACATTCTCATATTGCTGGTGGTGGTGCATATTTCGTATCTAAAGTTTTAAGCTTCATTGCATTTCAACGCACACATACACACATACGTAAATACCAAAAATTTTGCAAAATATTCGCATAGTTGAGTTTTGTATACAATTACCCACATAATTGAACGTATTTTCAAAAAAAAAAATGTTTTTATTACGAAAATAATGCAGAACACGCAGGCTTGAGAGCATTGATTGAAAATTCCATTGCATCATAGTATGATCATTATGATAATAAATATATTTCTAACTGATCACATTATGATAACTGCGTATAATATAATAAGTACGGATCGTATTATGAAAATAATAATAAAAATAATAAATTAATGTAAAAAAAATTTGTAAGCAATGAATTTAAAATTTGAGAAATTTTTGTAATGTTCATTTAACCCTCTAACAGGTAAGGCTGCCTCAGGGTAGCCCTCATAAAATTTACCACAAATGCGTCAAATGAGCGTTTTATACTTAGAAATTAATATATTCCGTTAGAAAACTAAAATTGATGAATACTTTGCGAAGAAATTTTTCGTGTACCGTCCACGGTTTGGAAGCGAGAAAGCTTCAAAATCGAAATTTCAAAAAGTAATTATTAAAAAAAAAATAGTTTTCAAAAATCTAAAAAAACAAATTAAAGTTGACTAAAAACTCTTTGTAATAAAATATAAGAAAGATTGAAGCTTTATCTTTTATAATATGTCCATACTTTAGACCAAGGACTCACGGGATTTTATCAGGATTCCTCTAAAGGACATCGTCTTAACTTATAAATTAATAGACGGATTATGAAATTTTGCAGAAAGAAGATATTAAGTATTAATAGCAAAGCGTTGAAGTTTGAACAATATAAATTGAAGTTTAGATACTTTTTCGCCTAATTTCGCTTGTTCCAAAAAGAGAAAATACCGATATCTTCATAAATAAGAGCAGAAAAAAAAATTGTTTTTCGAGCGTGGCTATATCTTGGTAAGAGAAATATTTTTTGTCTAAAACTTCTCTCTTATATGCTCTAGTTTCAAAATGCGTCCTAAAATAGTTTGGCTCATATCGCCTAAATTAGCCAACGAAAAACAATTTTGTTGAAGAACTTATTGTTTGTTTTTCGAGTGGAGCACATGGTATGAATTTCATTGCAAAACATCGTTTGCCAGTTAGAGAGTTAATTCGGTAAGTAACTGTACCCAATTGTATGTTTGTGTAGTATTGTTCATGAAACATTTTTGAATATTTTTTGTTAAAATAAAAATGGATTGAATTTTGTTGCTTTATTCACTGATGATTGCTATATTATTGTACGTGCACATGTATATTGTATTCGTAATCGTTCATATTAATGCTTTTCTGTTGTACTGTTCCATGTTCATAAGTCATTTTGTTTTATTGTTGAGTAAATATCATGAACAATATTTTAAAAAATTGGAATGTTGTTAAACATTCTATAAAAAAATAAACAAAAAATATTCAAAAAAATACTACAATTGTTTAGCAAAACTTTATGAAAGAATTTTTAGTTAAAAAAAGTCAAATAAAAAATCGAAATAAAATCTAGTTCATTTACTACTTTGTTGAAAATTAAGTCAAGAGTGATATTAACCCATTTCATACCATTCATCGATTTCGTAGGAATTTTTTGACGAAATTTAGTAGAAAGATGTAATGGTGTCTCAATAAGATTTTTGTACACTTTTATGCACTTTACTTTTTGTTTGTTGGAAGAAAATATCTAACTTTTTATATTTAATTTTTCAAAGTTCGGACAGTTCTTGGTCAAATATTTAAATTTTACATAAGAGGTACATCCTACAATATTTTGCATTCAAAAAATTTTTCCATACGTCGCTAACCAAATCTGCATATGGGGAACTTCAAAAATTTACGATACATTTTGGAAAAAACTGCGGCTACACCGCTTTTAATAAACAAATTAAATTTTTTGGACTTTATCATTTTGGTCCTTCGCAAAGATTCACTATATACACTTAAATTTTTTTTTTTATAAAAATATGCGAAAAAAAATAATTTAATTTCGCAAAATTTTTAAAAAGTTCCTAAAATGTTTGAGCTTAAAATTTTGAAAATGACCAGCAGGTGCTATTTACAAAGTAACTTAGTTCACACATAACGCTGGCTAATTTTAAATATAATTGTGAATGTCACACGCAAAAAACTTACAATTAAATAAAATTTTAAAAAAATCGTAATAATTTTGTGATGCTCGTATCCTAATAAATATTGGTGAGCTGATATCAAATTGGTATATAAAGTTACACAATTTTACATGAATTTCTCATTTGTATTTGTATACCGACCTCAAATTATCACATACTTTTCTTATATTCCCCTCCTCTTCTGTCTGCTTTAACGCAACGGCAGTGTAAAAATTGTTGAAAATATAAAAAGTTAAGTTATTCAAAATTTAGAAATTTTTGAATTTTTATTATGAATACACTTTTTTCAAAAATGTGACATTTTTGCGGAAATTCGGAAAGTATTAGCGTTTTCAACAAAAATAAAAAATTCTTCTGTTTCAAACTTTTTGCAATATAACTGAGGGTGTAATGAAAGAAAATCGACAAATATTTTTTAAGGGACATTCTAATGTATATAAGTCAAATCGAAGACAAAATTGGTATAAATGTCATTGCAAAAAAACTATGGCCGGTTTGAGGGTTAAATATTTTATTTTAGATTCAGAATCAGCCACCCCAAATCTTTTAAAATAAAATGATTACAATTCAACATATTCTTACTATATCCGCCATATCGAGTTCTTTAAATCTATTTTCGGGGGTCGTTAATAGCTACCACTAAGCACCAAATTCCACATATTCAAATTTAAAAATTTATGTCCGCCATGGATCCGCCATTTTGAAGTTTAAAAATTTGGATCTAGATTTGTAACACAGCTAATGAGTAAATTAGAAATTTTAAATAAAAACTCTTTATCTCTTATAGATCCGCCTTTTTGAATTTTAATTTTTTTGTTTTGAAATTCGAAATCAGTCACCAGTAATCCTCTAGTCATCTGGATGTACCATTTTGAACATACTTTACTTTACAAATTATTTCAAAATGACGTTGCAGGAAAAACTGCCAAAATTCACTTATTTCTAGTGCTAAATATTAGTAAAATTAGAAAAGAAAAGACAAATCTGTTGAATGAACAAAAAAAGTTATATCTAAGTTTAATTTTAGCTAATTGAAGGCAACACATTATTTTGCCAAAGTCAGCAAAAAATTTGCTAAATATTAGTAAACAACTAATTTTTTTTTTTTTTTTTTTTTTTTTTTTTTTTTATTTAAATTTATTTTCATCGGGATAAACATTAATTGCATTTATAGTAATTAAATGTGCTAAAGTCCCAAAACTTATTTAACAAATTGTGAAAAGCAATCTGATGTAGGCGTGTCCCTATCCGGATTTCATTCCTGCCTAAGGAAATCTTCAGGGGACTTTGTTATTAGAATTTCTAGAGATATTTGTTATGTTAAATCACAAACTCAATGAGAATTTCTTGTCCTCGTCTAGGAGCGAGATTCAAAATTTAAAATATCAAAGAAAAAACAAAAACAACAACAAAAAATTGTCCCAATTGGCTTTGTCATCTTCCAAATACTACTCTGTTTTTTTGACAGACCTAGCAATGTAGTGACGTTTATTCAAGTAAATCAACAATAGAAAATCTTATGTTTTCTATTAGTGTCAGTTACATTTAAATTTGCACAAGCACCTGCATATTTGTTATTTAAATTTTTGTTTTTATATGCATTGAGATTATTTTTATGTTATTTTCAATTTATAACGAGCTTTCAACTTCCGTATATTTACAAAAATAAAGCAAATCAAACATATTAGCTAGGTTGATACTTCGATGTGGCTAAATATCTCAATTTTTAATTTTGAAATTTGTTTTTGCATTTTTTTATTCGAATAAAAATCTGGATACTGTAATTAGCATTCTAAAACTTTTTCGCAAATATTTCTGTTGATTTTAGCAAAATATACCGCATTTCACTAAATTTAAGCTTAATAAAGCCAAAATTTAGTTGAGATCCCGATCAAAAAAAAAAAAAAATACATCTCAAATACAAAATCAAATCTTATTTGATATAGATCAATATTTATGCTTGTCCAAGTTTATCTCAAAATTAGGGCATCCAGATTAATAAGATCAGTATTAAATTGGTCTTAAAGTTGGGGTATCCAAAATTATCTAATTTATGATCCTAATGGATCCCAAAATATCTCATGGCATTAATTTAGGTCTATTTGTATCTAATTGGATTCAAAAAGGTACGCATTTTTGGTGGAGCCAATAAAATATTTTTAGATTAAATTAGATTTACTTAAATCCCACGACATATATTATTTTTAATAAAATTTAAAAGAAAAATAATTTAGACATCTGCGCATATATAATTAAGTTTGTGGTTTATTTAACAACCCGCGTAAAAATAGTTATATCTAGTCATATATAATATGACTACCCAGCAAAATAAAGTGGAAGTAATGCTTTAAGAATCGCTTTAACTTGACTTCCAAAGCATTAGCATACGCACATTTTTCACTTTAATAGAAGTAATTGTTAACAACGGCCAAAAATATTAAATTAAAGTTATTTTAAACAGCATTTGCATCAGCATATAAATTAATTTGTATCTAAATTAATAACATCATAAGAAGTACTTTTTCATATTTTTTTTATATGGAGGTTGAGGTGGTAAGTGGTTGTATTTGCAATCAAAAGGTTGCAAGATCATTTCCGGGCCGGGGAGATAATTTTTTTTTAATTCTAATTAATTTTTTTAGGATTTTTTATTTAATTTAGTTTCTTCTGAGTATTTTAAGAGAATTAAGTAATTTAAAAACGACCAAATAATTAACATTTTGACTTTAATTATAAAGAATTTTTTTTTTAGAAAATTGTTATCCAGAGTGGACAAATAATTATTTAATAAAAATCTATTTTTTGTCTTTGCGATGCAACTTTTTGTAAAACTTATTTAAAAATATAAAAAAAACGTAAGAATTTATATTTTTTATTGTTATATTGAGACGAAAATGCAAAGATGTATTTCACTGCTAAAAATTAGTTTATCGAATTTTACATATTTGTTTCAAGATATACTTTTTAGGTGTGTCTTGAAACGTGTGCAATATCCAAAAAAATTAGGTAAAAAAATTTGATATTGGCTTCAAAAATTTATTGAGTTTTTAATTCTATTGTTTCGGATCGCAAAAAATTAGCAAAAACGAAAAATATCGAAGCCAAATTTTGAAAGCTAGTTTATTAATAATAATAATTAATTAGTAAATTAATAAATTAGTAACTTTTAATTAATTTAAATATATCACTTTAATTTACCTATAGAGTTTTTACCGACCTCTTTCTCCAAATCTTTAGAAAAAATTAAAAGATCTTACGTTCCAAGGCACACTCGTTTCATTGCAGGCCACTTTTCCCTACCTGTAATTAAACTACTTCTCCAATATTTTTTTTCTCATTGTCATTATCTTATTAAAGACACTTCTCGTCAAATTAATTATTAAAAAAATATTTTAAAATATGCAATGAATTCAAAATTGCTAAATGAGCATTTTTATTATTTCTTAATATTTTTTTTAATCAAAACTTAAAAATATTTTAAAAATAATTTATATCTCAGTGATACGAAATCACATAATAAAAATGTTTTAAAAATCATTATTCTATCTTTTTTATTATATATTTGTGTAGCATATTTTTCTTGTTTTCATAAAAATATATCAATATTTTCAACTTAAGTTCGTTTTAAGTTTGTTGTGTTGCATAAGTAACTTTGGGGCAAATATTAGAGCGTCCTACTTTAAAACAGCAGATCGTAACTCAGATTCGTGTGTTCAATACTCGCTGGCACCAAAAGATTTTTTTTTTTTTTAATATTTAAAGAAACATCCCTAAAGTATGCTGCTCATTTTTATTAAATAAAAATTTTAATATATATTTGAAAAACACCTTCCATGAACTATTGAAAAATAATTGTGTGTGTGACGTAAGATATGATTATATATAGTGACATATATATAATGCAACTGAAAATATAATTATTTATGACATTGAATGATGTAAGATATAATTATGTAAGATTACATACATGACGCGAGATTAACAATTTAGTTTGCTATATGATTATGGTTATGGTGCAACATCATTAATATTGTTTATGCATATAAGACATTATTAAAAATTTTAATATGGAGTCTAATATAATTATTACTCATTTGATAAGTTCACATATATAGACACATACAAATTGGTCCGAAAAATGGGTCATTTAAATATATCTAATTATATCAAATTAGATATAATTTGGTACAATTTTATTCAAGATTTGTCATTATTAGATATAAATATATCTTTTTGTAACTTATGTTTAAAAGTATTTAAGTTGAAAATTACAATTTATAGAAATCAACAATTTTAATGAAACATAACGCAATGTTTAAAAATTATCAAGAACAAATTTAGTGTTTTAAAAATATTATAAAAATAAAATGTTTGAGCTCGAGGCCTGGATTTTTCTTTAATTAAAATTCTTCTTTATTATTTCCAATATTTCGAAACTCTTCGAGTTTCATCCTCAGGGAGTATAATGGATTTTAAATAAAAACACAAAATTCTAAAAATTAACGTTGTTTATAACTCGTCATCATCTATTGCAGTGCAATATAATGGATTTTAAATAAAAACACAAAATTCTAAAAATTAACGTTGTTTATAACTCGTCATCATCTATTGCACTGCAATAGATGATGCAGATATTGCAGTGCAATAGATGATGACGAGTTATAAACAACGTTAATTTTTAGAATTTTGTGTTTTTATTTAAAATCCATTATACTCCCTGAGGATGAAACTCAAAGAGTTTCGAAATATTGGAAAATAATAAGACGAATTTTAATTAAAGAAAAATCCAGGCCTCGAGCTCAAACATTTTATTTTTATAATTAAATTGGAAAGGTCGAATAAAAAACCACTAAAAGTTTTAAAAATATATAAATAATTAATCTTATAAAATATACACATTTTTTCTTTGATATTATATAAAAGAAACAAATGATTTTGTTATAAATTTAATATGGGTATAGGTGGAGCCATATGTAATAAAGTCTTAACTTGCACAGAACTTAATTTGATAATGAACTTTGTCAAATAAGTATGGGATTATATTTAATGCTATAAAAAATATAATTCAAATATTTTCAGTTGTTGTCACATATAGTTTAATAAGCCTTAGCATGGCACCATATACAGTTATCTCTATCACTACATATATATTTGGATTATTATTATATGGCCTATGTAGTTATATATAGAGTAAGATTTGGAGACATACAATATTGAGTACCATGTAAAAAATTCTCTGAATAAAAATGATCAGATGTATTTGTATATAATGATGTGAACAGTAGTGTGACACCATCCAAAATCAGATATGACTTACCCAGCAAAAATAAGAGCTGAGGAAGAGGTAGTAAAAACACCACATCTACTGAGCCGGATGTGGTGCAAATTTAGGTGAATCATTAATGATTTTAACATTGTCGTGTCATTGGGCGGATGGAGTGAATATATAACTTCTTTAATAGCATTTTAAAGAGTGCATGTTATATGCTATTATATCATAAATTGTATATCTTATATGTCACCATATATGATTACATATTGTGTTGTCTATGAGAATGTATTATTATATAAGAAAATAAATCTACAATATTTTATTATGTATAGCATATATAGGTTAATATATAGGTTAATATAAAATAATTTATCGTTATAAATGTTTCCACATAAGAAACATATAATAAGATGTGGCTATGAATGACACGATATATAATCATATATAATAATATATTTTTAAGATGCAAAAGCCTAAGGCCGTAAATTTTTTTACTCGGGTTGACAGTTATTTTTATTTTTTTTTTGATTTTACAAATATTTAGCAAAAGTTTTTATTGATTTAAGCAAAGTGATTTGCTATTTTCAAATATCTGAAATTCACATTGAATATAACTAAAATATTTGCAGATTAAAAGCTTCTTTTCTGCTGAACTGATCATACTTATATTTCTCAAAAAAAAAAATTGCTAACATTAGCAGTTTTTTTCTGCAACGTCATTTTTATCTTTTTCTTAGTGTATTTTTTGTCTTGTAATTTTACAGTTTTTTATTTTATGAGTGTAGTTAATATCATTCTATGCTCTACAAAATTTGTAATATTTGCTCAAAGAGATTTTATTTTTCTCAATTTATTTAAATTTCAATTAAATAAGTGTTTCTGGAAAATATTTACTTAATATTGCTTATGAAACTTTTTCTCTTTAGTTTGTTATAAACTTTAATATACAACAGTTTATAAAAGATATTTTCTTATTTTTCAGTTCAGTTTACACATCCTTTTGAACTAATATAGCGACATAAGCATTTCGTAGTATATATTGTTTCAATTAAGTTAACATAAAAAATAAAAAGTTATTTTTATCTTTTTTTTTTTGTCAAATCTTGTAAAATGTTTTCAGAAACATATTTTATAATATTAAACTTTTTTGCTTATTTAGCTATATTTTAAAACTTTTTTATGTAATACAGAAAACTAGTGGCTAAAACTTTCTTGCAATATGCAGAAAAGAAAAGTTGCAGTTTTATGCAACTGTAAGACAAAAATATAAAAAAGCATTTGAAATTATAAAGCATTTAAAATAGTATTTTCAATAAAGCTTTTTTTTAGAAAGAGGAAAATAAAATTATTATTTATATTTAAGTTTTTTTTTATCCTAAAGTGAATATCCAAAATTTTTGTAAAGCTTTAAATTTGTGAGACGTTTTAATATTATGTTTGCCATACTGAAACCGAATTGCTAATTGCAGATTCATTATAAGCAGGGAAAGGAACTTTATGCCCTGAAAAAGAGTCTGTAAGATGCCTATAATATGCGTTAAAAATCTTAAAATATGAACTGAAAATTAAAAGTTATGCACTTACATTTTTTTTAAACTAATTATGTTCAAGTTTTTAAGTCATATTCGCCCATGTCCGTACTTTAGAACGTTTTGCAATTAGAACAATTTGTGAAATCACACGAAATTGAAATTTGGTGTTCTCAAATCCTAAAAGCTTTCGAAAACTCGATTTTTTTTCGAAATAATTATCGAAGTGCCAAAAACATATGGTTTTATGGAAATAAAAAAACATATTGTTGTCAATTTGTTTGAGTGTTTTCTAGAATATCAAAACAAAAAAATGTTTTTTAAAAACAGTTTTTTAGAGCATAAACAATACAACCAAAAATACAATAAAATCAGAAATATGTAAAAAAAAGTTCTAAATTTTTGATATTAAGCACCATTTTTGACCCTAAATTGTAATTTATTAGAAAAAAGGGCATTCATTTTACTTTCGACCAGGCTTTTTTTACACGAATTAAAACGAGTAAAAAATAGGGAAAAAACGTTCTGATTTAATCGCAAGAACACCGAAAAATTCTAAAAGTTTCACTTTTGCTCTGATTTAAAGCCTTAATAGGGGTGACTAATTAAATTTTGAAATTAATGATTTTGTTTAATATATTCTCTTCACAAGTTTCGCACAATTAACACAAACTTTTAAATATTTATGATGAAAAACACGCATTTAAAAAACCACTTAAACCTTTATATCAGGGTGCCCAAGGCCTATGCGCTTGGTGCTCATTTGTTTTTGTAAAATCACTTAGCTATAGGCTGTGTGTTTTAATACAATATAGAGCGCTCAGCACTAGCAATACGAAATACACAAACAACTTCGTCTTATTAGTTTTTTTGTCGTTCTTCACTGTATTCACGCAAGCGCAAAGCAACAACACTTTCGTATGCTTTTTTCTTTGTATGTATTGGTTTTTACAAACAAAAAATATTGAATAAAAATTAGTTTTTCTTTAAATGTATTGGTGTTTGCTCTTCCATAAGGAACTTTTGGGCACTCCTGCTTATATCTTAGACCCAGTTTGTATATTTTTGCTAAAAATTGACTTTGATGTATCCGATGTCTTTCAAAGTTTTAGTACGTATTCTTCATTAAAAACATTTACACGTGTTTCCAGAAAAAAAATTAAACATTTTTTTCAAAAAGTTATGTATATTTGGAAACCGTCAAAATAGTAAAAAATCTTCCGACATGACAACTTTTAAACTAATGTTTGTCTAAAACAAGTGAATGGATTTTAAAGTTTAGTACCCTTATTTTAAAGGTATTTGAACCTTCTTTTCAAATATATTTTTTATTTTTTATAAATTTCGTCTATTATGAGGACTAAAAACACATTCTAGTGAACATTCAAAGAACTCAATAAACATTTAAACAAAAGCTACTGGCGTAATAGTTATTAGATTCACTATTTAGAATTTTAAAATCAAAATCAAAATAAATATTTAATTTAGCATTCATATAGATATCAGATTAGCTGCAGAATTGGTAAGGAAATGTTGGCTAATATAGTAATGGTTTTAGGCTATATAAAAAAGTAGTAAAATATTCGAAATCCATATACGGCAGTATATACTCGTAGCTCAACTTTTTAGGCACCATTCGGAAGTACATAAATTTCGTCTATCAACTACACCTAGCCCTCCACTTACAAGATTTTTTACACGATTTTTTTTATTTCTTTCGTAAATTGAGTTATGTGGAAATTACCTCGATTTACACGATTTTTTTTATATTAAGACATTCCTTTTCGTAATTGAAAATCGGAATCTTGCTATTGATCTAAAAATATATAAATAATTTCAAACGAATTCTGATGATTCAAAGAACAGTGAAGACCATTTTTTATATATTATGCTACCCAATATGTAAATGTATATTTTTACTTATGTTACCATATTCATTCATTTTTATTCGAAAACAATTACATTACATTTTTAATTGGAAAAATGTTGTTTGAAAATATCTTCGGGAAAACTATTAAAATAAACTTGCATAAGGTATTTTTTCTTTGGGTTTTGTTAGAAAAACAATTTTCATATAAAGTTTTATTTATTTTATTTAAAATATGTGGAAATATGCAATTTTTTAATATTTAGCGAATATTCTACTTGAAATAAACATTTTGTATAATATCTTAACGAATTAAAATAAAAACTTCTTGCTTTGTTTAAATAATTGAAAGTCACAGTTGTAAATAAAAATGTGTGTATCTAAGTAAAAATGTTGCACTGAGGGAATTATCTGCATGATATCAATGAATTTTTGCAATAGCTCTATGAAATGTTACTGGAAATCGTCCATTGAAACATTTCCATTAATTAATGAAGTTTTTCATTTTATTTACAATATTTCAAATTTCATACGACTAATGAAGCTGTTTGATAAAGTGTAAGAAATTTTCCATTCATAATGTGAAGAACGCTTCTTCAGTTTAGTTAAAAAAGTCTTAAAACTCGTCCAAGAAATTCTCTCTATGTACCATATATTTTTTTACTCGGGCATGTATATACTACACTGGAAATATAAAATTTATGTGTGCAATATTACATACAGTTTTTAAAGACTTTAACATTTTTTCTTCCAAAGGCTTTATAAAATTCAAAAACTATAATTATATAAACTATATCGTATAGCATATTGTCCCTAACAAATAATCTATAGATTTTTTGTTTTCAAATTTATTATTTGACCACTTTTACTTAAAATTTATTAATTGACCACTTTTTACTTTATTTTTAATAAAAATTATATTAAACTTGTAAAAAGACAAAGTACGGTCTTAATTTCTTCCCTTTGCATCTTGTTTTTAAATAAAATAAGACAAGTGTAAAAATAAAAAGGAGAATAAGAACAAAAATCGTGTCTTGTATATCTACCAAAGGTAGAGCTTGCACACAACGAACAAGTTTTCAATTTATTTTTGATCAATGGTGATAATCTTTAACTTCGAACTCATATATTAGTTCTTGTTTAGTGGGCTAACTATGTTATATGAATGTTTGATGTTTGCATGGGATTGTCACTTCTTTCAAAACGTGTTCTGATGATTGGAACCTAGAAAATTGCCGAAATAGTTTTAGCAACACTTTCCTGAAAGTGGGCAATTAATAAATTTGAAGACAAAAACTCTATAGAATATTTGTTAGGTCAATATTCATTGCACAGTTAAAGGTCGAAAAAACATAATTTTTATTTTTAACAAAAATTATATCAAACTTTTTTAGGCAATTTAAAAATTTTTTCGCTTCACCCGATTTTTCACTATTTCATGAACGTATCTGCCGTGTAAATCGAGGGATAGGCATAATATTATAAAGTTATATAGCAATTTCAATATAACTCAAATAGTTCACTTTACTGAACTTGCATACTAACGTGCGCCATACAAAATACTTTTTAAAAGAGTATAACATTATTATAAATTATGAAAAACGATAAAAATTTGTATAAAATTTATTTATTATATATATTATTGGGAGCTTCCAAAAATTTTAAAATTTCACTGAAATCGGTATTTATATTCTCCTAGTAAAGATGGAGTATACGTATTTCTTCTTTTTCCAAAATTTGTTATTGTTCCTTTTAATCGCTTCTCAAAGTTGAGGGGTTTAAACAAGTGTGTAAGAAGTATACAATGTTGGAATTATCATAACTTTTGAACACGTAAAGAGAAAATTAAAAAGTTTAGTGGAATTTTAAGGACCAAATCCTAATGTTTAAATAGATTTGATAAAAAAATTATTTTTTTTTTTTTGCGAAAAGGGCAACAGAATTAAAAAAATATTATTAATTCGCTAGTATCTCAAAAAATGCATAATTAATTTTTAAAAACCTACACATATTAGTTGCAGAGCATATATAATTGACAACTATCACAAATTTATTACACAGAATATCTAATTAACCTAAAATATCTAATTAAAGATTTGATTTGAATTACATTTTTTTTCTGAACAATATTTTATTGAATCAATTAATATTTAAATTGACTTTTAAATATATAAATACTTACCAAATTATTTTTTCATACACTGCAGGCTTAAATAGAAAATGTTCAGTATAAAGTACCAAATGCATTAGAAGTTTGCAAACAAAGCAAACACACACACAAATACACAAACATACACAGCATTAACAATATAATACATAGGTATCGTTTACACACTTTGTTTTGTGAGTATCATATTTTTTTTTTGTAGTAGTTATTTAAACCTTTTATTCCTTTTTAATTTTCAATAAAAGTTTTAATTGATATTATCATTGTCGTGATAGGTGTACAATTAATTAAAATATTAATTGGTTCAAACAATTTTTAATTGAAACCCGTTTTTAGTTTTTTTCTGTGTACCAAAGCCCATATGTGCTAAAAAATTACTCTTTTTATCTAAACAAGTTTTGCTCCGGCATATCGACAATTATTTTTAAATATCGCGTAAACTGTGCAAATTCAAATTTGATTTTTTTCAAAATGTTGATTTTTCAATGATATTGTTTTTTTCTCAGACCACCCAAATATCCATTAAGAAAAACATTTTTGGTATTAGCACTTTTGTGTCAGAGCTTCTTCCGACAAAGTATGTTCCTCTTACAACAACTATCAAATTGTTATGCACATAAAATCAAGCGATTTCTTTATAATAAAAATAAGAAATCTTAACATCTTTTGTGTTATCACAGCAGTTGTAATATCATCTAGAGAATAAAACGGTTAATAATATTCCAACTTAACAGTCATCATGTCAAAGTATTCCATTTCATTCGTTATTTCTTAATCTAACATTACAAGAGCTATGAAATTGCATATATAACTATTACATTAATATGATGATCATTTGAATGCGTGTTCATTCAATATAAAGACAATCTCATTACATGAAGGTGTCAAATTGCAATAAAAAATCTAAACGCCAACAAAAAGCATGTTTCGGAAGTGTGTTGTGCATTAAACAACCTGACCATTTCTTGTTTTTCCCTTCGTTTTACGTTCAAACTTTAACACATTTAAGAGTTCGGATTGTTTTTATGTGTGGTGGACATAAAAGTTGTTGACATTAATTGAAGTACCAATGCGTATGCGAATGTTAATGCATCAAAGTGTGAGAAGTGCAGAGAATGAAAATGATGTATAAAACAAATTTTTGTATATATAAAACAATCAAATTATAAAATTTATAGCGTTCCTTCCATGAAAATGTTTAAAACAACTCGGTACGAATTAATTTAATAATTCGAATACGACAAAAATGACTACGATTAGTTTTCGAGATATTTCAACTTTTAGATTTTTATTGGACACCCTGTTTAAAGCAGGTTTGCTTGAATATCGTAGATTTGAATTTAAACAGTTAAAAACTATGGTTTTAAAATCTATGGCAATTACGCCTTTATTTTAATATAATAAAATATTCATATAGAGCAAATTAACAATATAAAAAATACTTTGTTCAATTGACACATAAATTAACCACTGACGAGTCCCAGGAGGGGGACGAAACTGCGGCAGTCTGGTGTATCCCTTGTGTCCGTAAAATTTTTCAATAAAAATGTTTTCTTCTTCCTGTAAAGAGACTAACTAAAAAAATATTTAATGTTCAAGAATATTTTTACGAATTTTATAAGGACCCGATGAAAAAGTTCCGATATGCATATATATAAACATATATATAATTTCATACCACATTATATTAATGTGAGCACATGGGATCTCATCTGATATAATTTGATTCGAAGAATGGGTCTATCTAATTTGATCAATTGAAGGGCTTATTATAAAAACTTGATAAGCCACATTTCATTTTTAGTTTGTTTTTTGCCTTTTAAAGATTAAAAAGATGCAGAAAATATGACTTTTCCAGGCCTTTTATACTCTATGTACTTGCGATAAGTGTTTACGCAAGACTTATATTAAATATTAATCAATGGATGTCTAGAAAATAGCGAAAATCCATATAACAATAAACGTGGCTTATCAAGTTTTTACAGTAAGCCCTTCAATTCAATTAAAAGTTGAAATTATTAAAATTATATCAATTTTCATTTAAAATAAAAATTATGTTTTTTCGACCTTTAAATGTGCAATGAAAATGAAAATTATTCAAGTTCGAGGAAATAAAATTGCCTATAATTAAAAAGCAAGTATATACTTTCAGTAGTCGTGTACTTTTGTTTTAATAATTGATTCCATTAAAAATTTATCTAATTGATATTTACTTTTTCTTGTGCGTTGTGGTATATTAGTATATTGGAGTTGGACTGTTACACAGATTAACCCGAGTTCGATCCGCGGCCATGACATCAATTTGGAAAAATAATATATATGAGTTTTCTATCATTCATATGTATCGCAGCGCCCCCTTTCGTGTCTCCACAGCACTTAACCCCACCTAGCAAAAACTAAAGTGCTTCATTGAGATAGGCGTGGTAGAGAAGATTAAGCATACTTTTCTAAAAATCATAACTACATTGTAAATTTTTATTGAATTAGACTGCGCAGTTTCTGGTAACACAACCTTCATCAGTAATCCTTTTGACAATACTGTAATTATTTGTTATGGTTTTTATTGTTTGATTGCATCTATATGAAATATTTATTTATTCTTATTAAGCATTTTCATCGATCAATTTAACATAGGGTTGTTATAGGGTGGAAGCATTCAAATTGGATTCTTTGGATGTTCTTTTTCCTAATTAACTTTTTGAAAGTTATTTAGGCATATAATTTTTTTTACAATAATATGAAACTTAAGAACAAATTCAACGAAATTTATTTGTGTAAATAGCTTTTAAAAAAGTTATTCGTGGTAATGAAAATCCAAAGAATCAAATCGGAATGCTTCCTGCCCTATGGCAAGCCTATGTTAAATTCATTGATGAAGATGCTTAATTAGAAGCACTTTTGGATCCAATTATTTATGCTGAACACCGAAGTAGACTAATGATTTAGGGCCATGAAATAATCTGTCTGTTTGGATTATAGCATCCGCATTCCGGATTAAAAAGAGTTAAATGATACAACATAGAAATGTATCTAATTTGAACACAAATTTGCAACATAGAAATGTATCATATTATTGAAATTCAAATTGATCCGAAAAATGGTGGATCGTATTGTATATAATTGATGATATTACATTGAGTTGGATAACACTTGATACGATTCAATCCAGAGAAAATAAATTTGTTGAAATTAATACAGGGTTCTTAATATCTAGACCCCTGTATTAATTTCCGATTATTAAGAGACACATTTAAATTTAACGTACAGTTAAATTATAATTTTATAAGCCAATTATCGCTTATGCTTAGCTTTATGTACTCATATCAATTTCTATGTGACGCTATATGTAATCTTATTAAATTTTATCAGCAATATGTGCCCATATAATTGTATATGTTTGCATGCTTTTAGATATAATCTGATGCAATTAGCTGAATGTCCAGTACAAGTTTATCCGAATTATATTATTATTGTATTAGTTTTGTATCCAATTGTATCAGTTTATATCTAACCTGATACACATAGACATAATTATATAAAAACCAGATGTTATTATAATTTTAACAATTAATTTTGTGACGACTTTCAGCTCACAAGCTGAATTTTAGATTTAAATTTCTTTTAAATTTGCACCATGATTAGTACAACATGAATGCCAAATTTCAAATTTCTAACGGATCGTATAATATTGAAATTTGCCATTCCCGCCATCCAGCTAACAAACCGAAATTTAGAGATCAGTTTCCGCATAAATCTGTCTCGTAGTTAGTACAACATGTATGGCAGCTTTCAGCTTTCTAGCTCATCAGATGGATATTGTATATGCGACAAAATACTTTAAAAACACCTCTGCCTCTACTATCTGCTCAAAACATCGGGTATGGGTGATGGAAAACATTTTTATAATGGCGAAAGTATATTTTTTTATGCCATTCAGCCTACAAACCACAACTAAGAAATCTGTATTCAGATAAATCTTTCCCATATTTACACTCAGGGAACTTCTGCTGTAAATAGTTGCAGTTGTTTGTATAGTTATTTTTAAGTGAAAAAACAGTAATTTTTGACTACAATTGTATTTCATTAAAAAAAACATGAAATTACTGTATTATGATTTTACATTCTTTATATACAGTAGTTTTTTTTTTTATTTAAAAAAATAAAATTAGTAAATGTTTGTTTATTTTTTACTGCATATGTGGTTAAATTTTACTACAACTGTGGTTAATTTTTAAACACTAAAAACTAATCGCAATGTTAGTTGAATTTAAGTTGTGCTTTTTTTAAACTGAAATTTCATTTGTTTTTAACTACATTTGCAGTGGTCTTTACATACATAGTATTGCAAGTGTACTGGTTTTCATTAAATAAAAATTTAATATAAAATATAACTTTTAGAACGCTTTTGCCACGACCCTTCGCCCACAAATCGAACATTTTTATCACGAAAGAATGAAATTCCTAACAAACTATAGCAAATATGTGATGAAATGTAAAAAACTAATGTTACCAAGCCCACAGACCGAATATCAAAAATCCATCGATGTTAGGTTCTTCCATGGTAGTTGATACTATAAGTAGTGGCTCCAGAAAGTTCTGGAAAAACAAACATACACACAAACAATATGAAATTATATGTATAAATTTCTGAATTTTCATAATATAGATTGCTTATTTTTACCAGCTCCTTTTGTAATTGTCATCCTTTGCTTATTTAAAGAAAAGAACGTGTATCCACTTAACTCCATTTTAATAAATCTCCCCTCTAAAAATATACTTAATAAACTCCCCATGTTTTTATTGTGTGCGAAAAAAATACAGAATATCCTTCAATACAAATAACTTCCTTTTTTAACAATTTTTTTCTTTGTAAAATTCTCTCTGTTTTTTTTTTGCAACATAAAGTAATTCATGCATATCTTATATTGTGTATAAGTATACCTATCCCTCAGTTCACGCGATACTTCTTTTATACGATAAATCAAGGAGTATATCAATTACCTCGATGTGCACGATTTTTTTTTTATTTTCTTAACTAATTTGTTTTTTTTTTTTGTAAAATGAAAATTATTCAAGTTCGAGGCCATACTCTATATTTCATTATTAGTATATTGTCCTAACAAATAATATATAGAGTTTTTGTTTTCTAATTTATTAATTGACCACTTTCAGGAATATGTTGATATATCTATATCATGAATTTTCTAGGTTTCCATCATCCGAACACGTTTCGAATGAAGTGACAATCCCATGCAAAACATCAAACATTCATATTACCTAGTTTTTCCACTAAATGAGAACTAATATATGAGCTCGAAGTTAAAGATTATCTCCATTGATCAAAAATAAATTGAAAACTTGTTCGTCATGTGCAAGCTCTACATTTGGTAGATATACAAAACACGTTTTTTGTTTTATTCTCCTTTTTATTTTCACACTTGTTTTGTTTTGATTAAAAACAAGATGTGGAGGTTGTTTAAAAACAAGATGTAAAATAACAATCATAAACGCCTTTTGGTCATAACAAATTTGTGGCGAAAGTAAATCCGTCGCTTCTTCTTAAGTATTGGAGTATACAAATTAGCAAGGAAAGGTTTTAATGACATTCTTAAAATAATAGCATTAATGTTCAGAAGAAATTTTATTACTAACGAAACGTTTTGGATTTTCCAATTTCAAACAATTAATTTTATTGTTATATGATGAAATTTTTACCCTTAAAGTGATTTTAGATTTTAGTCATTAAAATTCATACAAGAGCTAACTAAACAAATAATAACTAATAGTCCGCCTAAGACATATGAAGTAATAATGAATTAATTAGAATCCAAAGGAGATATAATTAATTTAGTTTTTTATGAGCAAAATTGCTTCCATTGTTTAGTTTTTCTTGTTTAGTTTATAATTATTTCGTTCAAAATACTTTAAGATATTAAAAGACTATCGGCCGTATTCATAAAAAAAAACTTAATTCAGCTTTAAAATAAATTTTAGTTTAGACACATTTAAGCCTTAAAACTGATGTATTCATAGATAATATTAGCTTGAAATACCTATTTTAATGCTTGTATAAAAGTTACAGTTTTAAGGCTAAAATTTGTGTTTTAACTAAAATATATTTGATATGATGTTTAATATATTTTATGAATACGGGGGTATAACTTTTTCCGTTTTACACGATTTTGCATACAAAAATGTTTAAATTCGATGTACACGATTTTTTCAGAAACGTATCAATTGTGTAAATCGACGTATAGGTGTACTGCAATTTCATATATGTTCCTTGTTGCGTATATTATTTCATGGGGATTTTTCATATTACAACTTCTGCAACATCTCCTTTAAAAATTTGCTTAAGTAATTTTTTTTTTTTTGCTCATGACTCGTTTCATTTTCATTTTGTTAAGCTTGACTGCGTTTTGGTTTTTAAATTCGAAATTCTGTGTATTTTGTGTACGTTGTCAACGTGTTTCTCATTTAACTGTTATATCTTTTCGTATTTCTATATATATCATGATTGCAGTTTATTTCAATTATTTGCTTTCAAATAAGAATACGAAACAATAAAATGAATGTCATCATGATATGTGCAAGTGAAGTAGCATGGCTTTAGAATTTCAAATAAAATGGTTTTCGTATAAATTTTTAAAATTATTTATCATTGAATTAGGTTGACAGGTGAGTGAAATTAAATAGAAATGCAAGTGAATACATTTTTTGAGATAATTTCGTATTAAGGTGTTATTTTATTAATCGAACCTGAACGCACAGAGGGATATATCATGAAATTGTGGGAAATAATTTGGCCATTTCTTACTTAGTTGTCCGATTGCAATGAAATTTCTAACAGGCATGAGCGACATAATACTGAGCTGAAGTGTTGATTTTGAACCTTGCAAACCCTGCGGGGGCGGCAATATGATCACCCAAAATAGGAAACATTTTAAATATAAAATTTTTCGTGCTCAATATTTTTTGTTTCTAATTCCATTTTCCAAAAAATTAACATATTTGTAATCTGCTAGTAAAGACAAACACAAATTTTGCTTACACTAATGGGCCGTCTCTTATAGTCCCGCGATACTCTCATTTAAAAATGTAAAATTCCAAATTTGGTCCTTTCAGGTTCAGTTTTGGTTATTTAACTAAATAAATAGTTGTTATTTAACAAAATAAATTCCTAATGAAATAAAAAAAAAGTTAATGAAATGTCATGCTCCGCACAAAAATACATTCGTTTAAAGTAGAAATTAAACAAAAAAAAAATTAATTTTGCGATTTTTTCACAAAAATCACCAACAGTCCTGATTCTTTTCTTCTAAACGTACACACAAAAAATAAAAAACCCATTTTAATTACGAAAACCACCATTTCAATAACTTTAATTGCTAAAATCCAGCCAACAATGAAAATTGCTAACTCAATTATAAATTGATAGCTCTTTAATTACATTACTTTGCAATTAAATAATAACTTATATGATTAAAAAATGATCAATATCGTATACCTTCCCTAATCGGATATTGCTGTATACCCACATTTTGAGATAAACTTGGATACGAATAAATATCGATCTATATCCAATGAGATCTGATTTTGTAATGGAGATTAAACTTTTTTTTGATTCCGTTTTAGAAAATTTATTTGTTAACTAAAAAGACCAAAAAACAATTTGTTAAAAATATGTTTATAAGTTTATCTGTTTTTCTAAGTGTAGATATTTTTCTGAGTGTATATATTGATTAATATAAATTCACAGAATAGATAAAATGTCAGTCAAAATGTCAGACATTTTATTTTCTACTTCAATTACATTAAAATATTTTTCAATTTGCAATTAATCTCTCTATATTCTCAAATTACTCTTCACTTGCAACAAAAATAGAACTTATTTACCTCATTTTCTTTATTACCAACAATTTTAATTTACTCTAAAGCTCTAAAATTTCACTTAAGCCATTAAAATGCAATGAATTAGAAAAACAGTAATCAACTAATGAAAACTATACTACCACCAACCTAGCCTCTTTTCGTAATAAAAGTTTAAATGAAATGTTTACAAAAAAAAAAAAAAAAAAAGTTTTCCCCTTGTTTTTTTTCAGTAATAAATTTGTTGCTAAAGTAAAATAATACTTAAGTGAAAATAAGACCAGAATATGTTTTAAACTCTATTTAATCCTTTCAAAACAATATACTACTAGGGTTATAACTTTTCTTTTTGAAAAATGATTACCTATCACCATACGATATAAATACTACACTAAAAAAAACAGTTTTGTAGTTGTAACCGAATTTTTTTGGCCAACCGAATTTTGGGTTCCACGTACAATGGACATTTATTTAGAAATTTCGAATTTTTATTGTAACAATTGAATATTTTATGTTTATGGACTATAATATTCTATAAATAGATTCACATGTGTTTAATGTATAAATAGAATCATGTGTATAAATAGATTCACATGTGTGTTATTTTATTAATAAAAAATGTTATGCCTCGACCTGGGCCCGAACCGGCGATCTTCCTTTTGTCAGGCAAATACTTTACATTTGGCCTCAACCCAATTTAGATATGTTTTTCTAAACATTTACATTGAATGTTTTCTAGTATCAAATTTAAATATTGTTTAAAAATAAATTTGTATGTACAATATAAATTCGGTATAGAGCAATTCCATATGAAAACGATCAAAATTGGCAAATTTTTGGACGACCCCTCTCCGATTTTAAAATAAATAGTCTCAATCGATTGCCCAGCAAAAAATAATGTACCTACATATTTTTTTTTTTTTATAGTGACTGGTTTAGTGGTGGTGTGCACCACTGTCATGTGACAAAATTGAAGAATTCTTCATAAGGGACCTCATTGAAAGTTGTTTAAAAAAAAAAAAAACAAAAAAAAAAAACTACTAAAGCGATCGCAACGAGTTATAGCTCGTTGGAAAGGTATTGAATCAGGTTTTAATTGAAAAATAAAATTTTCCTAATTATTCTTGTTAAATAATTAAAAATAATTCAATTATAAAAAATATAAAAACAATGAGAACAAGGTGGTCTCTTAAATGCTCTTATCCTGTCCAAACAAGGAGTCGGGGCCCATTTTTTTATTGCTGATTCTTAAAGCAAAAATTATGAGGAATCCAAAAAAAATAAAAATTAGCCGGAAAATTTAGGAGCTTCTGTGGAAAATCGGAAAATTTAATTTTCATGGGAAAATTTAATTTTCATGGGAAAATTTAATTTTCATGGGAAAAAAGGTAAATTTCTGAGAAAAATTAGGAAATTTTTTTTTTTTTTTTAAACAACTTTCAATGAGGTCCCTTATGAAGAATTCTTCAATTTTGTCACATGACAGTGGTGCACACCACCACTAAACCAGTCACTATAAAAAAAAAAAAATATGTAGGTACATTATTTTTTGCTGGGCATTCGATTGAGACTATTTATTTTAAAACCGGAGAGGGGTCGTCCAAAAGGTGATCGCTTTCATATGGAATTGCTCTATATTAATATTTATTAGAGTAACCAAAACTATACAAAATATTTATATTATTTTAAAATTATTTTATTAATAAAAAATTCTTATCAGCGAACTATGCTCGAAGCGGCGACCTCCTGCTTGTCAGGTAATTACTTTAATTCTAGCCTAAACCCAATTTGGAATTGTATTTTCCAATTTCAACCTTGTATATTTTTTTTTGTTTCAAATTTAAATATGTATGTCTAAAAATAGATTTGTATGTACAACAGAAATTCGGTTGCTGATCTCAATATTGTATTAGAGTAAACAAAACTATAAAATAATTAATATATTATTTTTAAAATTTTTTAAATTAGATTATAAACAAAATTCTTATGCCACGAACTGGAGTCGAACCGGTGACCTTCTGCTTGTCAGGGAATTACTTTACCTCTAGCCAACACGCAATTTGTATTTGTGTTCTCAAATTTCTACCTTAAATACTTTTTTTCTTTCAAGTTTAAATATGAATGTCTAAAAATAGATAGAAATTGGGTTGCTAGTCTTAATATTTATTAGAGTCACCAAAACTATTAAAAAATTTTATATTATTTAAAATTTGTAAGGAAAGCTAATATTTAAGATAGAGTGATTGATTTTTTTTTTTTTTTTGCCGGCGAAACTAATATTCGATTTTAACTACAAATATTTTATTCTAGGGAAAAAATCTTCGAAAAGTAGTTGGTTGTTGGTATTAAGGGTACTGTAGAAGATAATATTTAGGAAAACCAATATTGTGAATGATGTGACTGTGTTTTAGTTTATTTTATATATTATCTGTTTACAATATAGTTCAATTATTCTGATGATGAATTTTAACTACTCACAACTAAAATTATTGAATAATGATTAAATTTTGTTGGTTTCAATGGAATTTCAACCAATTTAATAAATACCGTCTAATAAAACCCTTCTTTTTCGGGTCATTTTGTAATAAAAATTCCCGCATGAACTAAAATTTTTGAAAATTTTTTTTTCATGTTTTTAGCATAAGAATTTAATTGGAAAACCAAAACTACAAAACAACATTTTTTAAAATACTTTTAACGTAAGGTGACCGTTGTTCTATGAATTTTGATGCCCATAACACGATATACCGCTATAGATTTTTTTTAAAATACGCGCAAACTATCAAATTTTTAAAAGCTTTTGAATCTTTTAAAATCCATATGATCGATACGATGAGTCTAACTACTTTAGAAATTTTGAGAAATATTAATTGTTAGTACAATTTTACAAAACTATTGTTCTCAGCTTCAAAAAGGTTTCCTATGGAACTTTTTTTTGAAAACCCCAAAAGACAAATATTGTGCTTCTTCCTTTTTTTTATAGACTTTACTCTTAGGATAGGTTTTTTTTTTTGCATTTATGATATTTTATAAGTGCAAAAAAAAACAAAAGTTATAACCTCATATATTACAAGCCAGAGCAAAAACAAAACGAATGGCTTAAATATGACAAAACTTCCCCCTTTTACTTAGTGTTAACACCCATTCGTGTAGGAAAGAAAGGAAGACAAAAACAAGGCATGAACAACACCGAGCAACACCATCAATAAGCTTTAGTTGTGAACAACCGAGAAAACTTAATTCTTTAGCAAATTACAGCAGTGTTGTTTTTCTTGTTTCTTTGTATTGTATGTAGTATGTTTAATATATAAAAATGTCTGCACCGGAATATGACAATTATAAAAGGAAAATATCGTCTCAGACTTTCAAAGAAGAAAAAGAAAATATGAAAAGGAAAATAATAAAGGTTGTTGGATTATTTATTAAGATGACAAATTGAAGAATAAATGAGAATAATAACATTTAAGTTTATAAAGCATACTTACAGGACCTTTTTTTTTTGTTGAATAGTTAAGCCATTTTACACTGCCATTCCCAGGCACACAACTACAATCAGCACAGTGTTGCAAAGCGTCCGCGATGGTCGCTTGCACGTTGGCAGACGTGAGATTAACAATCTTGACAATATTGTCCTGTTACGCTATTTATAACTGTGGCCAACAGTGGTTCAAGCGAACTTGCCAACGTTGGCATAGTTTATAAAAGGCTATATGGAAATTATACAGCACTTTATAAAATATGTTGAACACTTGATGATTAAATCTTAAAACTAAAGTTTGAAATGTAGAAAATTACTCAAATTATGCAAATTTTTTTTAAAAATAAAAACAATTAATTCTGTTTATTAAATTTATGAAGAAATAATTTATGAAATCGAAGGATTTTTTTTATAAAACTATGAAATTTTATGAAAAAGAGTTAATGAACAATTTCTCAATATTAATCAAATTTTTTGAATATAATGAAATTCTTCATTGAATCTACGAAAAGAATTCTAATTCTAACTTGTTTCCTAAGTATCATGAAAGATAGTCCTCTCAGTGTATTAGAATAGCTTAAATTAAATTAATTTTGAGAAATATGTAAAATAAAACACATTTTAAAAGCTACAATACAGTTCGGTCTTAATCTTTAGATCATACTTAAATGTGTGAAATATAATAAAATATTTTAAAAAAATAATGCTTTTAATTGCTTGTTATATTGGTAAAAACAATATTGGCAACGAATTCTGTAAAATACATGCCATGGAAACAAAATAGTATTTTCCTAGTACAATATTATTTGTACCTTTGGTAGTTTTTAACAGGGTGGATTTAATAAAATGGCAGTGTTTTTCCAGTACTATTTTTTTTATGAAAATCGGATAAGTAAACATAAACGGCGATCACTTAAAATTGGTTTATGCAAATAGTGCCCTACTTTGGTGGAAAATATTTTAGCTCTGAAAGGCCTGTGGGACCCAACGACAAAAATTACGCTCAATTGAGTGTCGGGCCACTAAGTACGAAATGACCGACTTATTTCCACAAATTTTGTGCAATTTCCCACTGTGTGACGGTAGATCTAAAACTACAGGTAGGCAAAATAAAATATTTGTAGTGTTGCCAATGGCCACTTAATAAAAAACAGCGAACGATATCTCGGAACCAAACATTCTTTTTCTCATTTGCTGACCTGTGTTATATGCGATTTTGATAGAAAAAGACAGCCAATTTCCCGGTCAATTTTGCTTGTCATAACTACCTCCCACAGTTGTCGTGAGCGTGGCCAAAAGTAGTTTATTGCAATGTTAGAAATCAAATTATTTTTTAAATAAAATCCACTTTAACTAAGAAGAATCAGTAATAATTATGCAAAATATTAATTTTTGCTGAAGGATATTGAGCGTCAAGTTAAACTTTTTTAGATCCGTTGGCTATTTCTATGGAACTATTAAAAAGTACCATGAACTTCCCAGTGGTAAGAAAGAACATTACTGATATTTACGAAAAAAAGTTGTTCTAGAATAATTGACCCTTAAGTATCCATCACGTTGTCAATTCTGTAGTGAGAAAAATAATAAAAAAATAAAAATAAGTTTTTTCAGAAACCATAATTTTTAACAGAAGCAAAAAAAAATGCCTCGCTATTTGTTGCGCTTAGTCAACCCGTATCCAATGATCTCTTTTAAAACCTGAACTGGTTTTAAGAGTTTTGAAAATTGTGTTAACAGTAGTTTTCATGCTTTTAAGCAATTTCAATTAAATTTTAATTTTCTGAATAAAATGTGTTAAGTTGTGTATAATTAACACAAAATTTTGTTTTTATATACTAAGAATATGCATTAAAAACCTTTAAAAAACTGTTTCTCTTAAAACCAGTTGGCTTATAGAATTAAGCAGATGTTGAGTACATTGGCTCTTCTTTAGTTTTTTTGTTCTTTGGTTTAGTTATTATAAGTATGCATAATTAAAAAAAAAAACACAAATTTATGTGCTTTCTTTTAATTTTTGATTTGACAGCAAGCAGTTGAACTAAAATTAAATTTCGTTTATGAATAATACTAGGAGATCAAAAATACCAAAAGCAGGAAGCCTTAAAAAAAAAAATTGTTAAAAATTGTGATGAAAATAATAGTTGTTTTCATTCTTGGTGTTATATTTGCTTTGTGTTACATTTACTACGATTTTTTTCACAATAAAGTGTAAGTGTTTTTTTTATAATGTATGGTAAATTTATAAATCAGCTGATTTTTGTTGTTTGCTACATAGGTATCAAAAATTATTTTAATTTATTTTAAAAAATCACAATTTTTTTTAGTACAAAATGCAAAATGCTTTCGTTTCAAACTGGGTTTTTCGATATTTTATTAATGGTTAAGTTTTTCCAATAGTTAACTCAAAATAATTTTTTTTGACGGCAGAACAGTCAGCTGTTTTTTTTTTTGCTGATAAATTTATCACGCGTGTTTACTATAGTTTTTTGTGTGGTATTTCGCCAAAGTGGTAAATTTTAGTGCAACAAATTTTGTTGTTGGTTCTGGTAAATTCTGATAAATTTATCAAACGTACACTATTAATTATATCTACAAGGGGTATTTACTACCAAGAATTAATACAGCTAATAATTTGAGTAAAAGGACTGCGAGTGGCTTGAAACCGCGATAGTTTTATGAGGAACAAAATTATTTTTATAATATTTTGTATACGTTTTATTTTACTGCTACAAGTACACTCAGGGAACTTCTGCTATAAACGTTTGAAGTTGTTTGAGATGCAATACCGTACCTTTATTTTGAAGTGGAAAAGTAAAAATCAGCTCACTGATGCAGATATTAGCAATTTTTCAGCAAGAATCCTCCCAGCAAAAATTTTGTTGATTCAACTACCTTTTTTCTAACTTTACGCCCCTTTTTTAGTGTATAGTTTAGTAGGTTATTCAACCAGTAGGGTGGTTTACTTATACCGTCTAACACAGGTTGATTTTATATGAACTAAAATAGTGCTTACCCAGAAGCGTTTCCGGAAGGCATTATTTCTGTTCGCGATGTCCCACTTTGTATGTTTCTTTTATGCAGTTGAAAAGCTCTTCTTTCATGTGCTCTTAGAAACAATAAATTTATGACTTCTTAGGCAATAAGCATCGCTTTTTTTTTATGTTGACAACATCTCTTTTATGCAGTTGAAAAGCTCTTATTTCAAGTGCTCTTAGAAGCAATAAATTCATGCCTTCTTAGGCAATAAGAAGCACTTTTTTGTATGTTGACAACATAAATGCTTCGTGGTGGTATGCATTCTTTAGTGCTTCATTGTAATCATTATTCACTACTGCAAAGAAGCCATTTTGGGGAAGCACAACCGAATGACTTCCTTAATTGCTTTATTGTATGCAAGACGGTCTAGCGCTGTTTTGGAAGCATACAAATGTAGTTACAGCTTACCAAATCCAGGTTATTTTTTTGCTGGGATGTATCTTCTTTTAACCAGTGATGAGATACATAAGTCTTAATTTGTTCCATTAACTTCTAATGAAAACGTAATACAACAATTTTACTTTTGTACGGTTTTATTAAAACACATTTGATTTGTAAATATATTGTTGACCTATTTTAATATATTTAAACATAACTATTAAATCCATATTGAAATAAAATTATTAATGTTCTTAAGCGCTAGCTATGTAATTAAAATTAAATCACTTAAATGATTTCAGCTATAGACAATTCAATTCATAGGACAAATTGAAAACCACAATGACATTGTCTGTTTATGTGTGTGTGTATATGTCAATTAACATGTTACAATTGAAAAGGGCATTTGTCAGCCATTAAATGTTTACTGCAAAACAAAATAATACACGACTAGTATTGAAAACCCAACTTCACGATAATTGGATGTAATGGTTTAAGTGTATTGAGCCATAGTACATAAATGTATGTGTGTGCATAAAATAATAATGTATGCATGTATGTATTAAACCTGTCAGTAATCGCTGAAACATGCTAAAAGTGATTAAACTCCTTGATAATAATATTGTCATACAAATAGAAAACAAGAAAATAGTTTAATACACAAAAAAGCGTCTAAATAAAGATCCTTGTTAAGAATATAAAGTGTGGCGAACAAATAAACGTTAACACACATTTTTCCTTATAACGTTGTTTGCGATTAATTTACATATTTTTTATTCCCACATAATAACACATTACCAAATAATGGGTAAAGGAATGTATCGCCATAGCGCTGCACGCATTACAATACACATTAAATCACTGATGAATTTTACAAGCAATGAGCCTAAAAGTAATTGGTGGACCCATTACTTTGTATGCGGTAAATTAACTGGTTACTTATATGGTTACTTGGTGGGAAAAAGAAATATGTCTATAAATAGATTTTCATAAAAAAAATTTGATAAAAAATAATTACAAATACTTTTTATTAATTAAATAAATAACTAGGTCACGCTGGGCTTCAAACCTAGGGCGTCTGGCTATTAAAAATTAGTTAGGCGAGAAGTCTGCCAACTGCGCTATGAATACATATAATATTTGATTGCTTAAAATGTAAATGAATTGTTGTACTTCATGCTTTCGTTCGTGATATAAAAACATATACCACTT
This sequence comes from Delia radicum, assembly GCA_021234595.1. Taxonomy (NCBI): domain Eukaryota; kingdom Metazoa; phylum Arthropoda; class Insecta; order Diptera; family Anthomyiidae; genus Delia; species Delia radicum. The sequence continues at coordinate 64,473,980 of CM037854.1, read as the reverse complement.
ACCATCATGCTTACAAAAATCACAAAGTAATGTGTCTATAAATAGATTTTCAAAATATATTTTAATAATTGCTTTACGTTCATAATTCATGCACTATGTAATTGAAGTTCGGTTAGTCATTATTTTATGTTTTGAAATAATATAAAAAAAGTAATGAGGTGTAACCAACTATTGGTAACTCATTACACTATGCTTCGAAATAATGCTAAAGGTAAGGAGTATTAATTAACCCATTATCGGTAACTAATTTCTTTTTGCTGGAAAATAATGTTACAGTTAAGGAGTACACATTTCAAGGTAATGCATTATTTATCGCACACATTACTAAAGTTTTCCTAGGTATGTTTGAAAAATATGTGTGATTAAAATTCTTTGATTTGACAAAATTAATTGTATAGTTAGATCACAAAAGCAAGTGCTTGAAAAAGTTTTTTATCTTTTTCAAATAATCCAAGTTGGACTTCCAAAAAAATCACTAAAAAGTTACACGTTTCCAGTCAGTTTGTTTTAAATGTGGAAGTACAGTACAGTAACAATTGTCAGAAACAGTGGAACTGGTAAAACAAAGAAACCAAGGAACTCTTCGAGGGCCAAAAATATTGAGAAGATTTTGATAGTTGATCCAAAGATTTCAGGCAGCGAAATATCACGACGCGTGCAATGTTCGAAACATTTTGTGCACCAAGTTAAAGAAATTGTTGGGCTTAGTATATTTAAACTGCAAAAAGTTCCGAATAGGATTTAAAGCTTAATACTGAAGCCGAAAAACGAGAAAATCTACAAAAAAAAATGTTTTTTCATAGAGTCGAATGTTGTATTATGGACGACAAAAGTTATGCATTTGCAGATTTATGACAGCTTCCCGGGCGGAAGTTTTATGTAGCGGATAGTCGTTTAGGTTAGCTTAGGTCGCAAAGAGGATTCGGAGAAGGGAAATGCTTTCCTAATCCGACTCAATTCCCTGAGGACTTACAATTAAGCCAGAATGTCGGCTTATTGTGCGCTCTAAACAATCGGTCCTATGTCACATTCCTACCCCAGGAACTCCGTCGCACTGACGAAAATTCTTCCATCCTATGCCCCTAATATCCCCCAATGTGGATATTGGGTCACTGGATAGTATTTCGACCCGGATCCCGGCAAATGCCGGGCATTCACATAGATAATGTTCCAAGGTCTCCTCGTTCTCCCCTCAGGTCCTACACACTCTAGAGTCCGCCCTACCAATACGGTGAAGATGGGTCCTTAGTGTCGAGTGTCCCGTTAGGATAGTCTTAGAGACGTCCCTTAATATTACCAATTATATAAAAAAAATCGAAATTTCCAGAAAAAAGTTCTCAAATCTATTTCCAACTCTCGATATAAGGCGACAGAACAATCACAACAGAAATTGTTCATGGGAAGCATACTAGAAAAATTATTTAAATGCTTAACTTTATTATAATATGGTACAGACTATAAATCTGTGTAAAATTGGAATTAATAATAAGATGTTTTATTTAAAACTTTCGCTTAAATCAGTCTCTATTAACATAACTTTTTGTATGTAACGTTTATTTGGGCGCAATCTTTAACATTTATAGTTCTTTAAAATACTCAAAATATGTCTTTTCTGCAAAATTTTCTTTAAAAAAAGTGCGCATTTTCTTTTTTTTTCAATGAAATTTTTTAAATACTCCTACACTTACAATATATTTTCTGTTATAGATGAAAGTTAATTTATAAAGTTTAACGTAAAGTTTGTTTTGAAATGAAGATTCAATTATAATCCATAGAAATATTGTTTTCAACTTTTTCTATTCTTAGTTTAAAAACAAACAAACTATAAAAATGTACGTTCTTTTGGTTGTAGTTAAATATTGGCAGTTAAATTTTGAATCTTATTTTTATAAAAAATTATTTCAAATAAATTTACAAGAATTTCAATCATACAAACATTTTTATTCTGCAATCACAAAAAAAACTTTGAAATTCAAAAAACAAGAAAAAAGATCGTTCTGTTTACGTTTTGTCTGTTAAATATTAAAGTTGTATTAAAACACTTTATGTTGCTTTTACTACTTTTATCGGTTATTGAAACAATGTTTAAAAATGAATATGATAATGGGTTGAATTTGAGTATACACAAAATGCAAAGGTCCCAGTTTTTTTCGTTGCAATTTGACATTTGATTTCTTGCACAGATTTCCTTGGAAAATAAAACTTATTTTATTTTCTTGCCGGAATTTCTTTCTCTTTTTTTATACTCATTTCACTAATGTTGCCATATTTTCACAAAATTATACACTATGTGAATGGTTTAAAAAATATATAAAATAACACTACTCAACTGCTAAAAATGCCTGGGTTTGAAACACATGTTTTTTAACACACCTATGTACGCAGAATTTAAATCTGCCAAACAAAATTTCTTATTTGCATGTTTTGAAATAGCGCTGTTTTTATATTTACATCATTCACCAAATCTTCGTTAAATTAAGCTAAATTTTTCGAAATTTTATACCAAAATCAGGATTTTTTATGAAAAATATAAATCTACATTAAATTGTCTTTAATTTGAGCTCAATCATGTCGGTGTTTCTTACTGGTTTTGCAAGGATGTGGAAAACTGTACTTTTTTAGTTTTATATGTATGAAAAAAGTTATATTACTGTGTAAAAACTAGACATTCCAGTAAACAAGTTTTGTATTGCAATTTCAAATCCATTTTGGGTATTATACTTATAAATTTTATGTGTGCTAAAGAAAATGTAATTATTGTGTATGAACTAAAAATTCCAGTAAACTAATTTTTGTATTATAATTTCAAATCCTTTGGAAATATTATGAATTATTTAGAATAAAACTTTAAATTTTTTATAATGTGGAAAAACATGCTTTAAATTTTGAGAAAGACATAGCGACATGATTATGCTCAAATGAAAGTTAAATTTGTGTGGATTTATATTCTTAAAAATTTATGATATTGCAGTTAAATTTCGAAAAATTAAGCAACATATGCGAAAGAAAAGGACGAATGATCATAAAAATCACGATATTACAAAAACCGGCAAATGAGAAAAAACTATTTTTTGACAGATTTGGATTCAACGTACATAACTAAGTCTATTAGATAATATATACATTAAAGACAAATTCTACAAAAAGTGGAAAATTGTTGAGTAGTGTAATTGAGATCACACTTGGGCGACGTCAATTACATTTCACAATCATTCACCTGTGAATTTTTTTCAATATCATTAATGCTTTTAGATCTACGCTAACAATTGTGAGCTTAAACGCAATTTCATGTAATTAGACGTAAGAAAGTAATTGGCTTGTAATTATATACACAATTATTGGTATTATGTCCCATTGGTATTATGTCTGGTATTGAAAAAATTAAAAATTTTGCAAGTAAGCGTTTATGTTGCAAGTGTGAGCGTAGAACTTATTGATTATATAGAAAAATTTCACAAGTGAGTGATTGTGAAATATAATTGATGTCGCCCAAGTTTGATTGAGATCGATTTTTTCAGTTTTTCTGTTTCCGTTGCTATTTTGCTCATTATTTTTTCCGTGACTGTTTTCCTTTCCGTTACGTTTTGTATTGTGCTAATTCTCTATAATGGAAAATCAGTAGTTCTTTTTTTAATTGTATTTTCAGTTAATTAATAGGTAGTTTTTAACGTAATAATATTGCGAGTGTGTAAATTTACCTTATAAAAAATATATATAAAAAATCTTGCATACTTTTAGGAAACAACAAATCATCAACTTTTTTTAACAGCTTATTTTATGACATAATTTTATTTCCATTTCAATCACTTTAGTCCCTTAATAGCTTGACAATTTCCAACCAAAAAAACTAACTACAGAAGTTCAATTAAATCATTGAACTGTCAAATGGTAAAAAAAAATCAAGTCACGTCTTTGGCACTGTTAGCGCAATACCAGAAATAGCTTCTTTTTTTTAAGGTTATGAACATTATTTGAAGTTTAAACACGCAAACCATCAAAAACAAACATGAAAATAAAAAGTTTTTGGAAAATAAAAAATCAGCACCCTGCTGTTACCACAATATATATATAGTTTACACTCCCTATAATTTGTACATTTCAAATTCTGACACCCCCATTCTAAGAAAAAAGGATACATTTGATGTAATTTTTTTTTTAAGTTAACCCTCTAAAAACTAAACAAATAATTTTAACAATATAGGGAACTGTTTCAAGGCCATACTTGGGATGTTTTCATTCATATTAAAATTTCATTAGCATTAGTTAACTAATGCTATTGCAAAAAAAAGTCATTATCATAACGTGACACACTGCGATCACTCGAATGAAGCTTTAACGAACTCCGATGATAAAAATTTCGCACCCTATGTTTTTGGGCTTCAATTTCGTTAGTTCGGCATTTCGTTTCTCTCTACCTAGAAATATTGCTCGTTTTTAGGAGGATGATATATCCCCCCTCCCCCCACCAAAACCAATTGAAAAAATATAAAAAATATAATTCGATATAAAATAACTTTAACATAACACGGTTTTGTAATTTTAAATCATGGTTAAATTAAAAATGTGTGCGCATTCTGACTTTTGTTAGACATTTTCTTAAATATTTTCAAATATCGTAATTTGATTATAAAAATGCGTAAATATTTATTATCAGATGTTTAAATACTTATGATCGCTGTTTAAAATATTTCCGGCTAACAACAAGAGGGTTAAACTAACCAAGATTTTTTTTTACCAAAATAAAACAAGTAATAATTTCTTTACAACTTTAAACTTAAAAGTATCGAAAAACTTCCCTCTTCATTTTGTTTAAACATAGCAGACTTGTAATATTTTTTATAAAGTTTGATTATTTTTTAAAAGAAATACATGTCAGTTACAGGGGTCTTAACCAAGCAACCAACATGCAAAAGTGTCATTTGGCAGAAACTTAAATAGCTTTAGTTAGTTTTTCTTTAAATAAAGAAATAAGGATTAAAAATATAAACTCCTTTTCATATAACAAAAAAAAAAAAAAACACAAACAATTTTTTATAATGTTTGTATAGCTGTCATATAGTAAGCACGCTCTCTAACTTATCCTTTAATAACATGATGAGGAGTTTTTCTCTGTTTCCTCCTTGTATGCATTTTAATGCTTTAAACTAACAAAATTTAGAATTTTTTTTTTTTTTGTTACAAAGGACTCTATTGTATTTTTGTATGCATGTGTTGTGTTTATTGTTTTGTTTGTTTCGTTGTAGTAGTTGCATGTGTCTATATATGCGGTTTGCTTATAAGTATAATCGAAGAGATTCCGTCTGTTTTTAACAGTGTATGTCTAATGTTTGCCAAAATTCAACATTTGCGGATGCTAACAATTCTTTGTTGTTTTCCTGTTTTAAATCCCTGTATGAATTTTAAATATTTTCTTTTTTTCTCTTTTTACTACAGTTCTATTGAACCAAAAGTCTGTCTTATTTTCTACTCTAACGCCTTTAAGTATTGTTGTTTGTTGTATAGACAAGATTTGAAGTGACGTATGTCTTTGGGTTGTTTTTTAAGTGCATTACAAACATAAGCATTATGTACATGATTGTGTACATACATACATGCATACATAAACAAACACATACATTGACTATTGTTTGCATAAATGATAGAGATAAAAAGTAAGGTTTGAATAAAATTTAAAAATATTTAACAAAATCACTCACACCGAGAAATGAAGTTCCAACCGAATTAAGAAATGTATTTTGGTTGCTATAAAAAATAAATTCGAATAGCATAACCATATTCAAATATGTATTATGAATGTCCATATTTGTTTACCGATTTTTTATTGTAAACACCACTATTTTGTAGAACTGATAGAAATTTGTGCGTAGTATTAATGAATTCCGTCATTAATCCAATGAATTTTTTCATAAAAAAGTCCCCAAAGAAACGTTTCATTGAGTCAATGAAAGGTGTTTCATTAAATCAATTTTAATGAAAGGTTTCATTGACCCAATGAAAATTTCATAAAGTATATGAAATATTTTTCATTAATCCTAGCCTAATCGTTATGAAAGTTTCATGTGTTTAATGAATAAAATTCATAGTTTGTATGAAATGTTTTTGTTGATATATAATAATTTGCACTTTTTTTGATTATTTTAGCATATCATTAATTTGGTGGTTATTGAGAAATTATCATTCGTTGGTATTATTTATAAGGTCTGGTCTTTATAGGATCTATAAAATATTTTTATAAAAAGAGTTCGAAAAGTTCGAAAGTAAACATCACAGGCTGTTCTGCAAAAGCGATGGCAGATTTTATTAAACTCTGCTTGATTCAGCAAATGTTCGTTACTTGGAATATGATGACATGTAAAAAGAAATCTAACAAGAAAGGTTTTCCCGGGGCCAACCACCAATCTAGAACAGTGGGGAAATTTCTATTGTTTTTCAACAATTTTGCTAAAGCTCATAATTTTTGACGAATTCGAAAAATATAAAATTTTAAAAGTAGCTGATTAGATTTCAGATCGAAAATTACAAATTTTAAAATTTTTTTATCCATAAAAAATAAATATTTTAATTATTGTACTTTTTTTAAATTATGTATATTAAGAACTTTAATAATTGAAAAAATCGTTTAAATATAATTAACAGGCATTAAAATATTAATTTAAATTTTTATAAATTGTGTTAAAGATGACATATTTTCTTATATGTCGGTACAAAGTATGTAATTTTTTATCGATCTATAGTCCAATTTTTGTATTTAAATTACGACCATATTAGATAAAAATATTAAATATTGCTAAAAAAACAAAAATTTATTTAATTTAATTTATTATCGTTTAGCATAACGTTTTTGTGTAATATCGTCAAAACCATAACAATTTAGGTCTCGTTTTGAACAAAACTATATCGTTTTTCTTAGAGAATCTGTTCCCTGGAATTTAGTGAAATAAATAATTATAATTATAAAATAAATGATCTTTAGCTCAATAAAACAAAAGACAGAAATTGTTTTATTTTAAATGATAGTACAAAAAAAAATTTTTTTTCTTATTACGAGTCAAAATTTTTATTGAAAAAAATTTGAAATTTTTCATTGATTTAATGATTTTTTTTTATGAAATTATGAAAAAATCATAAAAAATGTTTATGAAAAAAATACCAATATTAATGAATTTTCATTCAGATAATGAAATTTTTCATTAAACCAATGAATCGATTTTAATGAAATCGTTTCATTAATACTATGAAGGAAAATTCTATCAGTGTAGTAACTACATTTGAGTTGGAAATTTACAACATTTTTCTCTGTATGCTATAATTTTAATCGAGAGATTTAAGCCTTGATAGGACTTACATGCATTTAGTATTATTTTAATTTTAGTCCTGAATTTGAACCCGCTTATCGTTCTAAGATGTTTTGCAATGAAACTTTTGCAGCATATTTTTCTGTAATTTGGTTTCGTTGCATACTTCATACTGTACACAATGTTTTCCAAAAGCACTTTTTTGAGCATATTTTTTTTAGCTTAGCATATTTTTTAGCTTAGATGGTCAAAAATATTATCCTAAAAGGATTTTTGGAAATTCAAAATAGTTTGGGAGATATATAACCATTTTTGTGAGGCAATGTTTTGAATGTACACACTTAGAATACTATGTAGGTAGTACACTGCAAATGTGCAAATTTCACTTAAAGAAAGGGCGACTTACATTTCAGTAAATTTAGGTAACATTTTCATTTGCTTTTTAATGTTCCAAAAATGACTAACAATTGTAGTAACAACAAACCACATGTTAGTAAAAAATAAACAAACATTTATTTTTTTTTTATTTTAAATAACAGAAAACAAATGTAAAAAATTAATGTTAATTCATAAAACAGTCATTTGATGTGGTTTGTTTTTTTAAAAGAACTACAAGGTTAGTAAAAATTTAATTTGTTCTACAAATGATTGACATTTACATTATAAATAAAAAGACTGTATTACAACTACATATTTTTAAAGTAGAAATTCCCTGAGTCCACTTATTTAAATACACCTGTAAAAATAGCAGAAAAAGCAACTAGTAGTGTTATTTTTTCTTTCTTTTCAATATTTAGCAATATATATAATACAAAGTTTAAAAAATATTATTTTAACATTAGACCATGACATAGTTTCGTCGGTCGGCTATATTAAATTATATAATGTTGTGCAAAAATATTATATTTTATTATAAATTTTTAATAATTAAATTCTTGTATAAGCATTGTTCTATACTTTATACAATATTTTATAAAATTGGCTAATGCCCTCCATCCTATTATTTTACCATCAAGTGTATTTAAAACTTCATCTTCTTCAAGTAAAACTTTACCGAAATAAAACATTCTAAATTCCCTAAATGCTGTACAGCGGCCCAAAAAATGTAATAAGTTTTCGTCTTCACCCATGTTGCATATTGAACATAAAATCGACACATTATTTTGATTACTTTGATATCTGGTGGCATTCAGCTTGATTAAATCACACCTAAGTTTAAAGATCCACATTATTTCTTCTCTATTTCTGACCTCAGTCAAGTAATTTTGACCGACTGTTGGGTCCAAATTTTTATAAATTCTATTGGTTTGCAATTTCCTTATTAAAAGTTGTACGTAATATTTATTTTTCAAAGCTTGTAAAGATTGTTTCTATTCTCATTCCATTGGGCTTTAGTGGCAAGATTTTCTGTCCAATTAATATTATACTCTGCTCCTAGTGTGTTGAGTGTATTTACCCATAAAAGATTATGATGTAGCAGTTTCCTAGTTAGCTTATGTGGCAGGCGTTCTTCATTGTAATTAAATAGTGTTCTGATGACATATCTTAGATGTAAATCAAGAGTAAAAAGATGTCTATGTTCAATTCCAAATTCTAACATTATTGCGTATATTGGTGTAAAGCTCGGAAGTCGAAGTAATTTTTTAATAAAATATACTTGTAGCTTATCTACTTCTTCAAAAAGAGAGAAACCCCATACTTGCGCTCCGTATGTTTGGATTGATCTACATACTGCCAAAAACAATTTCCATTTAGATTTAAGAGACACATTTGATTTGCTTAGAAAATTATTCCATGTAATATTAATACTATTTTTTGCTAATACGTTTCTCTTTTCCACATGCTTTCTAAAAATCATTGTTGGTGTCAGTGTTACCCCCAAGTAACAGTATTCGGACGTTACTTTTATTTCATTCCCATTAAAAAAGCCATTTTTCGTTATTCGCTAATCTGCCTCCTTTTCTAAACACCATGATTTCGGACTTGTTTAAATTCACCTCAACATTCCACATTTTGCAACATTCTTCGAGCCTGTAAATCATTTTCTGCAACACCTGAACATCGTCCGCAAGAATCACTATATCGTCTGCATATAGGAGTAAACGTATATTTAGGTTGTCCAATTGTATTCCACCTCCCAAATGATCATGCAAATCATTAAGATAGATAGCAAATAAAATTGGCGAAAGTAAACATCCCTGTTTTACACCTGACTCTGTGTTAAAACTTTCAGAGAGATCGTTACCAGTCCATACCACAGACTCTGTATTGCTGTATACATTTTCGATAAACTTAACCAGCTTCGATGATACACCTATTGTGTGCAGTTTATAAACTAATGCTTTACGAGACACTTTATCGAAAGCTGCCTTAAAGTCCACGAAGAATGCATACGTTTTCTTATCTTTTGCGAAGTTTATGTGCACAATGGAAGACAAGTTGTAGATATTATCGGCAGTGGAGTAATTTTTACGAAATCCTGCTTGATATTCGTTTAAAACATTATTTCTTTCCGTCCATCTCGTTAGCCTATCCGTAATCAGGCCCATCATTACCTTTGGTAGGCAATTCATAAAGGATATGCCACGATAGTTACTTGGGTCTGTGTTGTCACCTTTTTTGTGTATAGGAAATATTACGCTTCGTATAAAAGAGGCATCTATTTTGCCACTATCATATAGAACATTGCTGAAGTTTACCACTTCAACTAATAACTCATCTGGGGCATTTTTTAGAAATTCATATGGAACACGATCTTCTCCTGGTGCCTTATTCAATTTAGTTTTAGCTAACGTATTTTTTATCTCGCTCAGTGTGATAACTTTATCCAAATCTTCATCACATCTATAAAGGAAAGCATATTGTATGTCTAGTGACGTTGTGGTGGGTTCAATAGATCTTAGAAATATGTTTTAAGCTCGACAGCAGAAATTAATATCCTGGGTAGAGCATCTTCGTTGCGAATTTCCTTTGCAATTTTCCACCAATCCTTACTATTTTTAACCTTCTCTATTCTCATATCAAGTTGTTGGTAATAATAAATTTTAGCTTTACGACATATTTCTTTGTAACTACTAAAACTTAGTTAAAAATTACCTTGCATAAAAAAAACTGCTAAATCCAGTGGAATGTTTTGCTAAATATTAATAAAATAAGAACAGCAAAAATAAATCTGCTAAGTTTACAAAATTTTAGTTATATTCGATGTGAATTTTAGGTAATTGAAAATAGAATTTTACTCTGTAAAATTAGCAAAAATTTTTACTAAATATTTGTAGACTTAATGTAGCAAACAATACCTGTAATATTAACAAAATTTTTGATATATTTACCTCAAATTCAGTATAATGCAAATAAAAGTTTATTTTGCTAAAATCAACCAACATTTTTGCTAAAAAATTGTAAATTGCTGATTTGATAATTATATTTTTGCGATTTTCATATTAATATTTAATAAAAAAATCTGCTAATTTTAAAAGAATTTTTAATTATTTTTTAGTAGAATTTTTTCCTACTTTTACAGGTTTATTGCAATGAGTGTATTCATTGTGTGCCAAAAAATTGAACTTAAAACTTAAATGCGTTTTTCTCTAAACCACGTTGGTACGCAGGTTTTCTCAAGTTCTACCGAAACGATTTTGATGATATAGGGCTTACTCGACCCAGAATTAACGTGGCTATCGCTCCAGGCTCAATAATTTGGAAACATTTTTTGCTATTTTTTTTACACTAGACTACAAACAAATGGTCAGATATCGATATATAATTTTCAAACGGCCGCGATTTTGACAAATAATTTGTGCAGGGTACGATAAAGGCATTCATACTGACCACTTCCGCCCAAGCAAGAAGACCATCTCAGTTTTAGTTGAAGCTTATTACTTCCTTATTAAATGTAATATTATCAACTATATTGAATATGTGTAACTTTTTTTTCATATTTTTTCAAAAAGTGGAGAAATATTCCTGTAAAGAGACTAACTAAAAAAATTTTTATTTTTATTTAATATAAACTTATAACCGCCTTAAAATAAATTTAATTTATTCCTCTAGCGATCCTTATAGCCAATGTTTTTGGTTTTTTAAAATTTTTCTTAAATTTCGGTATTATTCTTTATGTGTCGAATACAATCCGTATCATAACATATAACTATTAAAAATAAATGAATTGTTTAAATTTATTTTCATCGGGATAAACATTAATTGCATTTATATTAATTAAATGTGCTAAAATCCCAAAACTTATTTAACAAATTGTGAAAAGCAATCTGATGTAGGCGTTGTCCCTATCCGGATTTCATTCCTGCCTAAGGAAATCTTCAGGGGACTTTGTTATTAGAATTTCTAGAGATATTTGTTATGTTAAATCACAAACTCAATGAGAATTTCTTGTCCTCGTCTAGGAGCGAGATTCAAAATTTAAAATATCAAAGAAAAACCAAAACAACAACAAAAATTGTCACAATTGGCTTTGTCATCTTCCAAATACTACTCTGTTTTTTTGACAGATCTAGCAATGTAGTGACGTTTATTCAAGTAAATCAACAATAGAAAATCATATGTTTTCTATTAGTGTCAGTTACATTTAAATTTGCACAAGCACCTGCATATTTGTTATTTAAATTTATTTTCATCGGGATAAACATTAATTGCATTTATAGTAATTAAATGTGCTAAAATCCCAAAACTTATTTAACAAATTGTGAAAAGCAATCTGATGTAGGCGTGTCCCTATCCGGATTTCATTCCTGCCTAAGGAAATCTTCAGGGGACTTTGTTATTAGAATTTCTAGAGATATTTGTTATGTTAAATCACAAACTCAATGAGAATTTCTTGTCCTCGTCTAGGAGCGAGATTCAAAATTTAAAATATCAAAGAAAAACCAAAACAACAACAAAAAATTGTCACAATTGGCTTTGTCATCTTCCAAATACTACTCTGTTTTTTTGACAGATCTAGCAATGTAGTGACGTTTATTCAAGTAAATCAACAATAGAAAATCATATGTTTTCTATTAGTGTCAGTTACATTTAAATTTGCACAAGCACCTGCATATTTGTTATTTAAATTTATTTTCATCGGAATAAACATTAATTGCATTTATAGTAATTAAATGTGCTAAAATCCCAAAACTTATTTAACAAATTGTGAAAAGAAATCTGATGTAGGCGTGTCCCTATCCGGATTTCATTCCTGCCTAAGGAAATCTTCAGGGGACTTTGAATTGTTTTCTTGTTTAATATTCTTAATTTACTCATCTACTATTTTAACTTAATTAATGTGTAATTATAGTTTTGCAACGCAGTGTATATTATAAATAATTTTGCCGTGCTGTTTCATATATGGTAACATATATAACTATATATTTTATAAATGGGCCTTTATAAAATTAGATGTTAAACATCTACGCTTTACATAATAAGATATGGTAGATCTGTAGTCATATATAATAATATATTCTCCTATACATATAACATCATATTTAGCCATATTTAGTGACGTATAAGCTATAGAATTTAACATATAATAATATCTACTGTCCTATACAAAATATAGCTGTGTGTGATATTAGATATGCTTATATGGTCCCATATGTAAAATACAACTTTAGATATCAATGTATATAACATTAGTGATGTAAGATGCAATTATGTAAGATTCCATATATGACACACAATTAACAAATTAGTTTGAGATATGATTATATATGGCCCAACATCAAAATCGAAATTAATCCCATGGGATATTTTTGGATCTACCACGATCTTAAATTAAATATTATGGATTCCCCAATTTTTAGCTCAATTTTGATCTAATTTCATTCAGTAATATATTTGAGGGATCTAATCGGATAGTACTGGATCCACCAAAAATTACTTATCGTTTTGAATCGAATTAGATGTAAATTAATCCCATCGGATATTTTGGTATCTATCAGTATCTTATATGTATTAGATATTAATGGATCCACCAATTTTAAGATTAATTTTGATCTAATTTAATCCAGTAATATTTTTGAGGGATCTAATCGGATAGTACTGGATACCCCAATTTGGAGATAATCTTGAATAAGAATGAATATGGATCTATATCAAATGAGATCTGATTTTGTATTTGAGAAATAACCCTATTTTGACCGGGTAATATATTTCGTAATGAAAAGGGAAGACCAAAAATGGCAAATTCCTATTCTCATCAACGACGAGAGGGTATCAAGCTCTATTGACTCATTGGAGCATCATCGGAATGTGGGTTGTGTAACACTGTTCTGTCGATATTACCATGGAAATTGTTCTGCTGAGATAAGTGAACCCGTATTTTCATTCGAAACACTCGCTTATCTAGCAGAGCTCATCCGTTTGTAGTCGATTGTCCAGTGAACCGCACAACGCATTACAGGGAAAATTCGTTCATCAGCCGTACTAGCCGTATGTGGAATAAACTCCCCGCGGAGGTCTTCCCTATCACTTACAATGTAGCGAAATTCAAATCAAATATTCACAAACACTACTCCCTCGTTCCTCCTCCCCATAACCTAATTTCCTGATATCAACACAATGCATTGCATTATAGGGGCAGCCCCTGAGTGTTGGTCTAACGAAAAAAAAAAATAAATTCCTATTTGCTTATACATTAGAAAAATTTTCAGTCGTCTTTTTAAATATAAATATGGGTAATTTAAAAAAATTTTCTACAGCTGTTGAAACTGGCTTTAAAAGCTACTATTTGCTCAGGAGAAACGATAAGGGTTAGGTGGACTATAATAAAAAACTATGACATGCCAAGTTTCACGTTTAAAAGTCTTCACCTAAAGGATTGATGGTCCTTTAAATTCGAAAAATTAAACAAACTAATATAAATTTACATTAATTTGTTCAAAGGTTTTAACTTTCAGATTCAAATCAAGCTGTGACCAGCTTTGGGGGATACATTCACTAAAAAAGTAATTTTCATATCTCCCTTGTGGAACGTTGTATGGTGTTTGATTAGTTTAACCAAAATTTGCCGATTTTTAAACTTTCACAGTTTTTTAAATAGGGGTTTTGTACCGTTTAATCGAATTTAGTTTTGAGACAAATACTTAAAAAACGATGTAATTTTATACAGATTGAGGTATACCAAGTTGGTGTCCGCGGACCAATAAAGGGATACGAACTTTAGAAATGTATAAGGAGTTGCAGTAAGTTTGTTTGAAAATGTGTGTTTTTTTTTCACAATTATATTGAACTTTTAAAAAATATATTTAGGTATTTAGGTGAATCTTTCATAAGGGACTAAATTGGTAAAGTGTAAACAATTTTTTTTTTTTCATTCCTAGCGGATACAGCGGCAGTTTTTTTTTTTCAAACACATTTCGCTTTGCGGCAACCAAAGTAATGTATCAATTCCGCCAAAACGTACATCAAATAAAAGATGTGGTAAATACAAAACAAATTGTGTTCAAAATGAGGTCTATAAATTCATGATACTTTAATGAAATCCAAGAAAAAATTGTAATCTGATTATTTTTAATTTGGTTTAACCTTAAACCGACATTATTTTTATGTCGTTAAAGTTAAACAATTAAAGCGGAAGGATTAGAATGAAATTATTTTACCTCAAAGTGTAGAAAATTTTGGACAGTCTTCATACTGCTTAAATTGAAACGATTTGCTACTACTACGAATTAACTGACAATTGCTTTATTTTTTTCTGTTCTTATCTTGCTAATATTTTGCAAAAAATAATCTGCTAACTTTAGCAGATTTTTTTGCATCTTTGGTTTTAAAGGTATATTCTTTAGTCTTAAAATATATTACAAAAAGCTTTTGTTTGTACTTTTAAAAACTATTACTAAATTTCGTCTTCTTTTTTCTCTTCCAGCTGGTCTCAAATACACCGACAATCAACGTGTCATTATCCACGTTAAAGATGTCAACGATGAACCACCCTACTTCATTAATCGTCCACTACCTATGCAAGCTGTTGTCCAACTTAATGCCCCACCAAATACTCCCGTTTTTTACTCTACAAGCTCGTGATCCCGATACTGATCATAATATTCATTACTTTATAGTACGTGATCGGACGGGTGGTCGTTTTGAGGTTGATGAACGTTCCGGAGTAGTACGTACGAGAGGAACTGATCTCTTTCAATTGGATATGGAATATGTTTTATATGTTAAGGCTGAAGATCAAAATGGTAAAGTTGATGATCGCCGTTTTCAAAGTACACCCGAAGAACGTTTAAGTATAGTGGGTGGTAAGAGGGCACCCCAGTTTTATATGCCCAGTTATGAGGCTGAGATACCAGAAAATCAGAAAAAGGATTCAGAGTAAGTAGGAACAAAAATATATATCATAATCATAACTGAATTATATTAAGTAAAACTCGTTTAAGACGAATTTTCAGTCAATAAGAATCTGTATTAAAGTTTAAACATGAAAAAAAATTGCATAAATCGAATATTCAAAATTTTTTTATAAAAGTTTCGCTTTTTTAATTTAATTTTCTTGATTTTTTTTAAAACCCCTCATTTTTCATTTCCATTAGATAAATTTAATTTTTGTCTAATTTGTTTTTTTTTTTTATATATATTCAGTTTTCAAACAGTTTAAAATTTAAAATTCACTTTTGAGAAAATTGAAAGACACTATTTTTTTTATAAGAGTAGTTGCCTACCACTCCCACGCTCGATTTTACTAGTGACATGTGTCTACAACTATCACAAAATACGGTTATAAATCGGAGTTTCGTTACTTTACCGTTATGTTGTCAGTAGTTCAAGATATTTGAAATTGATTTGTTAATGTATATTTTTGCCTATTATGCTATAAATGCATATTTATGCATGTTTTGCTATAAATGCATATTTTGTTATAAATTTATATTTTGCTATAAATGCATATTTTAATACATATTTTGGCATTTTTGTTTCATATTTTGATATAAATGCACATTTTTGATATATTGCATTAAAATGCACATTTTTAATAAATTTTACACAATTTATAAATTTTATAAATAATTTTTTTTTTTTTTTTAAATAAATATTAATATACATATAATTACAAATTATATACTATTACCCTAACCGAGCACCTTCGGCCCGTTGTAGCGAAAACAGAACAGTGCCTCTGGTGGGAATCGAAAGCATGACCCCCGCACTGATAAGCCAGCACGCTACCAACTATTCTACCGGGGCTCACATAAATAAAATATTTTTCAAGTTAATACATATAATTTTTTTTTATCACGAAACGAAAAATAACAGAAAAATTAAGTTGCAATTTAACTTTCTGACAAAATTTTTAACCATTTTTTAACCACTTTTTAAAACAAAAATTATACAAATTTTAAATTTCATATTTACCGATTTTAAATACAATTTTAATGTACATACAACACAAATATAAATGCATTTACTTCAGAGCAATACTAATAAATTTAGCTAAATGACTGATTTTAATGATACCAAGAGAAAAAACAGCTCAACTGAATTGGAACACGTTTAACAGACTTTTGAACAAACTTTTTTTTAAGAGTGTTCTTTTTTAAGTCTTAATGATAAATGTGGCCTAGAATTGTGCAATATCAAAATCAAAATTGAAATGCTCGTCAAAGGGCATATTTTGAGGCTCATTTTGACAGAAGGTTAAAAATCTGTACCATAACAATGCAATATTCGACTACATTTACTGCATCAAAATTGTTTTAAACATGTTTCTTGTACCAATCTCGTCCTTACGTGACTTTTGTTCAAACATAATTTTTTCGCCCAAATATAATAGTAACAATAACTTCCATCGCAGGAACTAAATGTCCACACAAAAAATATTGTTTACTTTTCCCGTATTCAGCTCATAAATACGCATCGTTGAAACGTTTCCTCACAAAATAAACGAACAATTTCATAAAATTAATGAAAACTTCATTCTTTTTATGAATCAAACTTTTTAATGAAATGTCTACATTGAGTGCATTGAAGTTTTAATCACTAAATTATATTTTTCATACAATTTAACGAAAACCAGCGTTAACAAAATTAAAAGTTTCAAAAGACAAATTCTTGTTCAAATTCAATGTTTTTATGAAAAAAAAATCATTAATACCATGCAGCTAATTATAAAATATCAGATAATGGCAGGCAATGCCACTAAAATATCGTTATCAATTCAAAGCCCCTTCAACTGACTATCGTTATACCTAAAATACAGTTGTCGAAATAGTTGAAATACCGTTATCCGTAAATACCGTTACCGATATAACTAAAATATTAATGTATTTAAAATACCGTTTACCGAAATAACTTAAATACCTCAATTGCTAAAATACCGTTACCGAAATAATCTGACAAGATCTGAAAAGAAACATCGCTGTAGATAGATATATTTTTCCAAAGTTTGATCATAAACTACACTGATAGAAATTTGTGCGTAGTATTAATGAATTCCTTCATTAATCCAATGAATTTTTCATAAAAAAGTCACCAAAGAAACGTTTCATTGAGTCAATGAAAGGTGTTTCATTAAATCAATTTTAATAATGGTCTGGTCCAATTTTAATTTATTTCTGCTTTATGTGCTTTATTTTAACAAAATGGTTCAATCTTTCTTTACACTTTTTATAATTTGTGTTAAAAGATGACATGTTTTCTTATATGTCGGTACAAAATATGTAATTTTTTATTTATCTGGCTCGGAATTCTGTAGAACGTTTATAGTCCACTTTTTGTAGTTAAATTACGACCATATTAGATACAAATGTTAAATATTGTTAAAAATGCTGTTAAAAACAAAACTTATTATCGTTTAGCATAACGTTTTTGTGTAACATCGTCCAAAACGATAACAATTTAGGTCTCGTTTTGAAAAAAACTATGTCGTTTTTCTTAGAGAATCTGTTCCCTGGAATTTCGTCAAAAACTGTTAGCTCTAGACAAATTTAATAAAAAAATTTATTTATATCAAAGTTTTGGTTAATTCTGTTTAGAAGAAATTTTCAGTTTTTTTTTTTATTCAAAATGATAGTAAAAAAAAATTTTTTTTTCTTATTACAAGTCAAATTTTTTATTAAACAAAATTTGAAAATTTTTTATTGATTTTAATGAATTTTTTTTTATGAAGTTATGAAAAAATCATAAAAAATTTTAATGAAAAAAATACCAATATTAATGAATTTTCATTCAGTTAATGAAATTTTTTATTAAGCCAATGAATCGATTTTAATGAAATCGTTTCATTAATACTACTAAGGAAAATTCTATCAGTGTAGCCAGTCATTGGAATTCAGGCCATAATGGCGCAAAAAATATCAGTGTGCATTGACAGTATCTGAATAACTAAAGTGACGTTACCCATAAATACCATTACCGAAATAACTGAAAAACCATTATTCCTAAAATAACGATACCGGAATAAATATAATACCGTTACCGAAAAAAGTAAAATGCCGTTAATGCTAAAAACCGTTATCGAAATAACCAGAATATCGTTACCCTAAAATACCCTTACCGAAAAACACAGAAAGCTTTGCCCTTACCGAATCGGTTACCATCCATGTAAAATACTAACTTGTATAATAAAATTTCGAGGTGAATTTACATTTTCACTCATAACTTTTGAACCCGTGAACCAATTTCATTAATTTTCAATACCGAACCGCTTATAACAGATAAAAACCAGTTTACAAAAATTAAGTAATCGAACTTATATATTTTCGGAGTATTTTGCATTTCAAAAAACGGTCACTATTCATGCTGGTCAGGGAATATAAATAGTTTATAGGTTTTTGATAAGTTACAAACTAAATGACAAATTGATGGCAGTCGGATGGAGGGTATAAAAGAAAAATATGTTTATTTGCTTCAAAGAGCATATATATATTTAATGTAAATAAAGGTCAGATGTAAAAGGTTTTCTGTGTTATTTTATGGGTATTTCGAAACTAACTACAACATTTTCGTTTTTTTATATTAAAGTTTGCTAAAGTTTTTTCAACTGTTTTAAAATTTAATGAATTATGTTTAGAGTTCAATATAAAAATGGTAATATTGAATAAAACTTAATAAAAAAAATATTTTTTTCAAATTCAAAAGTTAAGTTAAATTTTGCAAACATTTTTTTCAATATTTAATTTCTAATCATCTCTTATTTCATTTCAGTTGTCTTTCTTTATTAAATTTACTTTATTTGTTTCCTTTTTCTTAAAACCTTATTGACTTTATATTTATTTGATTGTCTCTAGACATTTGTTTTTTATGTCTATGTTTTTATTTCCTTTGTTCAAATCTAAAAGAAAATAAAAAAAAGAACTCAAATCTTTGCCTTAATGCAGACAAAATTTTTTCTTTATTAAAATATATAGCTCCTTGAAGATATGCTTAATTTATTTCCTAAATCTTTTCCTTTCAGCATAATTTCCGTCAAAGCAAAATCTTTTGCCGACCGAGAAATCAGTTATACATTGAAAGCACAAGGCCAGGGGTGCGGGTACCTTTAATATTGGTCCCTCATCGGGTATTGTTAGTTAGCGAAGGAATTGGATTTTGAAGATTTACGAACAACCCCACGTATATTCATTGATGTTACCGCCATGAAGATTCTGGTGGTTTTTTCTACATCCGTAGAGGGTATGTACATAATATTATATATATTTTTTTTTATTTTTTTTTCCTGCAAATTCAATATGTTTCGAACAAGTTATAGTCTTTAACTTGGCACGTTTACTTCCTATTTTTCTTCTTCATCTGCCACAACTTCCCCCCTGTTCTCGTTTCCCCATTTGCCTTTTGTTTTTCTACAATTTTTTGTAGTTGTTCGCCGTGTATTGAAAAATATTCTGTTTATCATTAGTTTCGTAGTTTGTGGTCGTTTTCGTTGGTTTGAAAGTAGTAAAATATTCCTAAGGGTAATTTAATGTCATTGGAGATTTGTTTTCAAACTTTCCTCGCAATTGCACTTAAATGCATAATTTTATTTAGACGTTAGTGAGTAAGTAAAAAAGAAAAATGAAAAAATTGCCGGAAAGAAAATGAACTCAAATTGACAGTTTTATTGGAAAATTACATACCCGTGTAAAAAAGATCTGATGTGACCAGTTCTAGTTTAAATATTTTTGCCAGATATAAACACATCTTATAGCATTATGATTATATATAATTAGATCTTAAAACTGAGCACAAATTTGAGATCTACTTAGATCTAGACAAATCTGGAAAGATTTGATCAAAATTTGGGCAGATCTAATATTTTTAGTTTTGGACAGTTTGCAATAATTTTTAAAATTTTCTAGATACATGATTTAAAAAATGTTTAAGCTAAATGATTTCAATGTTTATTCAAAAGCTTGAGGCAAATATATGGGTAACAAAGACAAAGTGAAACAAATTCACATTTTAACCCTTTGACTACCAATTTATACTATAATCACACATTTTTCAAAAAAATTTAAAAAATATGATACTCTTTATATTTTTGTTTAAATATGTTCATTAAGATATCAAAGCAAAAAAATAGAGCTTACCAGAAGCGCTTCCGGAAGGCATTATTGAAATACGAAGCGCTTCCAAAGCAAAAGAAAGAAGGCATGATTTTGTTCGCGATGTCCCACTTGGTAAATTCATGCCTTCTTAGGCACTAAGAAGCGCTTTTTGTATGTTGACACATTAGTGCACACTTTATTGCTTCATTTTAAGCTTTTTTCACTGCTTCAAAGAAGGCACTCTGGGAAGCACGACAGAATGCCTTCCCTAATTGCTTTATAGTATGCAAGGCGGTGAAGCGCTATTTTGGAAGCATGCAAATGTAGTTACTGCTGATTGGTCATTAACAAAATGTAATTATATGCACAAACTGTTAATCAGGGTAAAATAGCTGCGATTTTGGTTAACAAACTCCTGTTTTTTTTTAATGAGCCTTTATCTCCGCAAAAAGAGGCGTTTGGTGTATCTCCTAAACTAACAAATCTAGAATCTGGCACGTATATGCATTTAAGGACCAGAATAATATAAAACAAAGCATTTTTGGTTATTCGAAAGTCAAAATTGGAATATATAAACTAAGAAAAAGTTGGTAGAGAAGGGGTTTAATGTATGACTTTTTTGGAATTCGGCTATGTCAGCCGAGTTAATCTCAAAATGTAGCGTACTTATATGTTAAAGTGTTTACAAATCCTGATTAATCTGCCGAGCATCCGCCGTCGTTGTCTGTGACTTTGTGATTAGATACGCACATATCGTATATTGTCATGGAATATAAATTTAACTTCTTGCATTTGAATATGTACAAAATATTGGTTTCTTAATAACACTTATATGTTTTTATTTTACCAACATTCTATTTTGCAAAAAACAGCTTTTTTCTACATATCAAGAACTATTTATTAGTGTCCCGACTGAATAGTTCGGCCAAAAAACTATATTTTGGCGGTTTTTTTTGATATCTAGAGGCAACGATGACAAATTTGGTATTGGAAACATGTTTGTTGAGCCGATTTTAATTCGATTTTGTGTATAAAATTTAAGAGAAAAGCCGAAGTTTAGCTATAAAGTTAAAAGTTCGGCCGCCGAAATATTTTCGATTTGGCCAAACTTTCTGAGGCCGAAAAAGTGAATTCATGCTTAACTACAGACTTTTCTTCAAATTCGACACACAAAATAGCGTCTAATCAGTCCAATAAACATTTTTCCATCCTCTAAATTTGTCCATAATGCTTTAAAATACCGAATACAGACACTAGTATTTATAGTACATATAAAATAATAATAAAATTCTTGAACTTTTAAAAATTTTAAAAATAAACAAAATATAAAACAATACAAATACAAATTAAAAGAAATTTGTGGTGCATATGACTTAAAAAAATAAAAATGTGTACATTTTTATTATATTGAATTTGAATGGGCTCAGATCTAAACGAATTAATTATGACATCTTCTTAAATATAAGAAGATTATATGTACACACGAAAATTATAAAATTTCCCAGATCCTCTCAGATATGAACAGATCTTTAACTAGATTTGATCAGATCTGGACATAAATTGTACCTGAAATGACACATCTTATCTTATATGATTGGATCTGGCAACATATCTAATTATATTCAATCATATTTAATTTATTTTAATCACATTTAGTTAGGTTTGATGAGATCTAATCTTTTTTACTCGGGTTAGGGTACATATTGCTTTTGTGCGGGAGGGTGGTAAATTGTATAGCTTTAAAAAATTTTGTTAAATATGTCAAGTATTACAGAAAATTATGGGTGAAATAGTAAAATTCAAATTATTGTCGACAGCGTTGAGGTAGATTAAAAATATTGAAAAGTTTATTGCATAACTAAACTTAACAGCGTAGAAAAAGTTGTTATATAAAAATATAAATTATTAAACTAAATTGAATATCATATTTTTATATTATTGGGTGATTCAAATATGCATATAATAAGTTGTTATAAGTTGCCATCTGGTAAATGACTTTTCGATTCCAATTTGAGTTAGGTAAATGACTTTTTATAATACTGTTGAACGGGGGCATAGTCAGTAATTTATTTTTTAAAAGGCCTAAGCTTTGGTTTTTTTCAAAATTGCGCACCAAGATTTTTATTTTTTTTTTGTTTTATCGAAATTGGCTTTCATTGAGGCAGTTTCAAAAGTCTAAAAAAAGTTTTACCTGGTGCTAAAATTAACAGAAACACGAAACACCTCTTGCTGTAGTCATTTGAAAACCTCATATCAAATTGGTATTTATTCGCATTCAACAAATCACAAATTTATATTGTTATTTTGCAGGCGCGCATCCAGGGGGAGAGAAAATGGGACATTTCCTCCCCCAAAATAAAAATGTTCAATACAAAAAAATCAAAATGATTTGATTGTTTTTATGGATTTTGGTGAAGTTCAACAAAGCTGTTCTCCAAGGGCTAAATTAAACTCAGATTAACCTTTATATGTACATGGGACATAATTGCTATATACATTTCAATACTCTGGTTAATTCAAATATTTTTTTATTCTTTTTCTTAACCTCAAAATTTCTAAATTAAATTCGTCAAATGCATATAATTAAAAATTAATTGCTGCTGTCTATAAGACATTAAAATAACACTGAAAAAAATAAAAGTTTGTTAATTTTTACCTGCATATGTGATTAAATTTTTACTACAATTGTGGTTAATTTGTTAAACAGTAAAAAACAAATGACAATGTTAGTTAAATTTACTGAAATGTAAGTCGTCCTTCTTTCAAGTGAAATTTCGTTTATTTTTAACTACATTTGCAGTACTCTTTATATACATAGTGTTAAATGTAGTTAATATTTAACGTCCTTCCAAAAAAAAAAATACCCTTTTGAGCCCAGAAATTTGACTTTTATGCATGAAAACAAGCAGTCATTTGTAGAAGATATCTCAGTTTTGACTACAAATGTGGTTCATTTAAAAAAA
>CM037854.1:64431504-64450159 GCA_021234595.1 Delia radicum | reverse complement strand
TTTGTCTTCGGGGACCGGGATGGGCTCCTAATGTACAACTGCCACCATATCGTAGTCGTCTTGCACTTATAAAGCTTCCTTCTCTTCAAAGTCGAAGATACATGTTTAATGTATCTTTTTTTTCAATTTAATTAATGGCAAATTTTTATTTAGAATTTCTTTTGAGCAAACTTAATATAAATACTCCTAATCGTTTATCAAGATACTATCAATTTCTTATTGTTAAATATTTTCGTACTAATTATGCCAACTCGGATCCTTTTCGTCGAATTTTTATTGAATTTAATGAACTTGATAATGTCATCCAATTTGATAAAAGTTTAGATATTATAAAAGAGATGTAATCCTGTGTCTTAATTTTTTTTTTTTATTAATTAATAATCATAAAATTACAAATTATATACTATTACCCTAACCGAGCACTAGCTACTATGGCCTTCAGCGCGTTGTAGCGAAAACAGACCAGTGCCTCTGGTGGGAATCGAACCCACGACCCCGCACTGATAAGCCAGCACGCTACCAACTAGTCTACCGGGGCGCACAATCTTAATAATTAATATTTTATTTGTTTTTTGTTGTATTTTTCTATAATTTTATTAATTTGTCATACCTATGTTTTTATGCATTTTATTTATATTATCTAAATGGTCTGTAAGGATTTGAATCCCATAGACTTAAACAAAAAAAAAAAAAAATCTGCAACTTAAGCAGAATATTCGCTCAGAAATTGCAGAATTGAAACCAGATACGTTGCGCAACGTACTGCAAAACGTCTTGAAAGGAGCCATTAAATGCTAACAGGAAAATGGACGCCATTTAATGAATGTCACTTTTCATACTTAGCTAATAAAATTATATAAGTTATGCTTTCATTTTAAAAATAATTCAGAAACTGTACAAGTAAAATAAATAAGTTGGCCCACTCTGTACTATTAAAATTATCTAAACTTTTAATCACCACAATAAATTAAAAAAGTTAAATATGTTCATATATATTAGACAGCCTAAAAACATAGATAATTAACAAATTATTATGACTGTTCAATTATTCTTAAGCAAATATTAGTATAAAATATAAAATTTAATTATACTACACTAATAGAAAAAAAATTAGTAAACATTTTTGCTAAAACCTACTTTAAATTAGTTAAAAATTAAGTTGCTCAAAATATATTAGTAAGACAAGAATAGCAAAAATAAATCTGTTAAATCAAAAAAAAAAAAAATAAGTTATATTTGAGTTAAATTTTAGTTAATTGAAAGCAAAAAAAATCAGTAACAAATTTCCTAAATATTAGTAGACAAAAAAAGTCATAAAAAATGCAATTTTTTAAAGTTTTTTTTTAGATTTCCCTTTAATGCGAATTAAAATCTGCATTTCTAAAATTAGCTACCTAACATTTTTTAGTGAAAATTCCAGCTGATTTTAGCAAAATATACTGTTCTACTTTAGAAATGTTGAGGTTAAGAAGAAGAACAAACGTTTTTCTCTAAAAATTATAAACACTATTCATTTTTAAATCAGACTAGACTAGTTTCTGCTTTTTTTATGGACAGGTGTTATCAGGGATTTTTCCACTAAATTTAAGGTACACTCAAAAAAATAAGTTAGTAGAAAAGTTAGCAAAACGTCTTGTAAATCAGGTATACTATTTTTTAGCAAAATTTTTTGCTAAAATCGTGTTTTCAGCTAAAATTTTTGTTATACTTATTCAGCACTTAACTGTTTTATACTAATGCTTTACTAATATACTAATGTTTTACTAATTAATTTTGCTAAAAAAAATGGTGCTGATAAGCACATTAATAGTGTGGACGGCAACCAGATTGAAAGATATACGCAGAATGAAGTAGATGTCGCGGCATGTCAAGATGTAGTAGAGAAGAGGAAAATGAAAAAGTACAACTCTAATAAGACAGATAAAAAAATCAACCATGGAAGACTTTTGTATCTGTTTTTCATACATAAAACAAAATTGAGGATTAAAATAACTTAAATTTTGCGTTGTCACCGGCTTGTGAAAATAATTGTCTATTAATTAAATAAAAGACAAAATAAAATATTTATTTAAACTAAATGTTTATATGTGTGGTCAAATTGCAAACAAACATATACAGAAATGTAGACAGAGTAAAGTGAAAGACAAAGACAGGTAGATTTTTTTATGGTTCCTTTTTCTTATTGCAAAAAGGGTTGTTTTTTTCGTTTCGTTTGTTTTTGTTTATTTTTTCATTTCGTTTCTATAATTATCTTCGGCAGTTGCGATAGCATCATTTAGACAACCATTGATGTAAGTAATTGAAAGACAATTTTTGTTATGTTATATATATTTACGAGCCCTAACCACTATTAATTCGTACACCAAATATTGTTTGACTGTACCACACAAATGGCCACTTTTATAATGAAATAATGTTAACTACGCTAACAAAGTTGAACTTTTCTGAAAGTTGATTTTGTGTTCTTGATATTAATTAAAAAATGTATTCACATTTCATAAAAATATTTTGAAAACGCAAATTAAACTAAAGTAGTTTATTATTTGTAAATATTAATTTGACTACTATTAATTCGTTCAGTGTAAAAATCAGCTGGAAACAACTATTAAAATGGAAATATAAACAAATTATACAAATGTACCGTTATATTAGAATAAACAAATGTCAGTGGAAGAAAAAAACTTTCTTTTTCATGTTGTTTTATGTAAATTTTTACTACTTTTAAAACGATGGCACGCGGTAAGCCGATTTGTGAAGAAATCCGATTACTAATTAACCACAAATTTAAATCGGGAAAGAGTTATGGCGAAATATCGATTGATCTTAAGCTCCCGAGATCTACAATACAAATTCAGAAATACCAAAAAAATGAGAATTACTGCAATAACGTTTCGAATAGAGACCGGGTCTTCAAAATAACGTTTCGAGATAAAAGGGCATTAGCGGCTATAATTAAAAAATCGTCGAAGCACTGTTAGAGACATAGCTTCAAAGTGGTCCGAAACAATTGGAAAACTCGTAAAACGTGCATGGACGCGTCAGAAAATGAAAGAAATAGGTTATGGTTTTTATAGAGTAAGTGAAACAATAACTTGGTATTGCAAAAAATATTTATTGAAACTTAACTATTTTTTAGGCCAAAGAAAACCCCTTAATTACTGCACTTCAAATGAAAAAACGTTTGTTGTGGACAAAGGATAGATGTTATTGGGTACAAGGCAATGGGACACCATTATTTTTAGCAACGAATCAATTAAGTCAGTACCAAAGCTTAGCGACTGTGGCGAATATGTAATTCAACAAGACGGCGCATCTTCGCACACAGCAAAAAAAAAAACAAAAAAATGGCTTCAAGAAATTTGGGACTCAATAACCCCTGAAGATTGTCAAAACTTGATAAATACATTGCCACGGCGAGTAGAAGCTGTTTTAAAACGCAAAGGGGCGTTATACAGTTTTAGACAATAAAATTGTCACCTGTATGAATTAATAGTTGTCAATTTTTTTTTATAAAAATAACGAACTATCGTTTTATTTAATTTTTTTAAAAAAATCTAATAATATGTGAAGTTATTTTTCTATGAATTTAAAGCCAATAAAATAATCTTTCGGAAGATACAAAATTTATGTTGTAGTTAATATTGTTTCGTAAAAAATGTAGACTTGAAGCTGCATTTTCACAAAAATTTTTGGTGTGTACGAATTAATAGTGGTTAGGGCTCGTATTTCTATATATTTTCAGATATTAAATAAATTCATGTCGTCAATGGAAAAATGAAAATTTTTATATTTCGTTATCATAGTAAATTAAATAATAAATTTGAAAACAAAAACTCTATAGATTATTTGTTAGGACAATATCCTAATGAAGAAATATAGAGTATATGGCCTCGAACTTGAATAATTTTCATTTTCATTTTCATAGTAAATTATTTTTAAAAGAATCACAAAAATATGTTTTATGATTTTCAGCAAATAAATTAACTAAATTACAATTTTTCTAAAAATTTTTGCGTTTTTTTCAGTCTACTAAAATTCAGCAAAAAATTTATTAATTTTAGCAAGGCTTTTGTATTTCTAATCTACTAAGTGTTAGCAAAACTTTTGCTGAATCTACAAATTTTGTTGCTAAAAATCAGCTCGCTGATTTTCAGCAAAAGATTTTGCTGACATTAGCAACTTTTTTGCAAGCATCCTCCTGACTAAAATTTTGCTGACTCAGCAAAATTTTTTGCTGACTTTACAAACTTTTTTTTTGAGTGTATATGGGTAACATTTTGTTGATATTACAGTTTTGTTTGCTGTTTTCAGTCTAGAAATATTTAGTATGAGTTTTTACTAACTTTACAAGAGTAAATTGCTATTTTAAATTAACTGAAGTTCAACTCGAATATAACAAAAATTATTTTTTTACAGGTTTATTGCTATGAGTGTAACAATATTTTAATTTAATTAAAAACTAATACTTAATATACACAATTAGATTAAAACCATATTTTATTTATGGATTTAATTAGACAAATTTATAAATATATATATTTTATTTACATAAACAATATTGAAAACAATAATTGCTGTTCATAAATTGACACCATATAACGAAATGATTTGCAACTCCTAATAAGGCAGTTCAAGGACTTTTGTATGTTTGAAAGGGTATTGGGCGTCACACAGTGGGTTATTTGAAAATAATAATGTTAATAAATATGGAACTTCTAAACTACTGATCCGATTGGTACGAATCGAATAGGAAATTGTAAAAGAGGTGTTAATATTTTGTAATACTATAATTTGGTCACCTTGTTTTAGCACAGGGTGTACTAACAGGTTGTCAAAGTTGACTACCTAGTATATAAAAAATGTTTTGAGTTAGAATTATTAGATTTGTCTGAAATTTTTTACAACATAATCTTTGGATCTAGTTGTACAAGAACTTGTCTAATATATAATGAAAGTCGAAATTCGGAGTTATTAAAATAAATCAATAAAATGGATAAAACGCCATTTTGATCTCAATTCAAGTCGCAATGTCTCGAAAACCATTAGAGCGATTTAAAAGTTTAAAAAAAACGTTAGTTTAAAATTTTGAGTCACACATTGGGTTGGCAGATGTAAAATTGGAAAATACTTGCCATTCACCAAAAAAAAATCTTGGTTTTGAAAAAAAAATCTGGACAATTAAAAACTCCCATGCGTTACTAGTTGTATTTCAATTTCATTTGTTTTATGTATAAAAATATATTTTTAAAAATTATAGAAGAATGGTATTAAAAATTGTCAATTGTAATAATCCTATACATTAGTCAACCTTTTCAAATAAACTGTTTATCTGGCATTTTTTGTTGGTTCAACATCATCGTTATTTTCCATATATTTTTACGAATTAAATGACTTAAAATAATCTTTCATAAAAGCAATGCAATCGTTAAAACCAGTTAAAAGAAAAATATAAACAAATGAACTCACTATTTGTTAGCCGGTTAATATTTTTAATTACACTGTGCAACTTGA
This sequence comes from Delia radicum, assembly GCA_021234595.1. NCBI lineage: Eukaryota > Metazoa > Arthropoda > Insecta > Diptera > Anthomyiidae > Delia > Delia radicum. Next base: position 64,444,648 of record CM037854.1, on the reverse strand, counting down.
AACTATATCCCTAACGAGACCAGTGGGATATAAAACTAGACTATCAGTAGACCAAAACCCTCAAAGGGGTTTGAAAACTTCACTGCAAAAATAAATGGAACAACTTCTAAATGAATCACTTGTTTCATTAAATCAACAAGAAGTGGTTTGTAATAAAAATATGCCAGTTGCGAGTTCTTTTTCACGGGTGACAAGATGTTAATATTTCGCATGGGCGTTGTATGGAAGCGAGGGTTCTGGGTTCGTATCCCGGAACTGCTAATGATTTTGTTTTGTTGTTTTTTTTTTTTGTTTTACAACTTTGTTTACTTACCTTTTTATTTTTATGGTAAAATAAACATTTTTTAGAAAATAATTGATTTTTTTTAAATATATTTTTTCTTAGTTTCATTTAATTATGAAATTTTATGAAAATATAAAAAAATTTTTAAACAGAAAAATTATTCTTAAAATATTAAGTTTGCACAAAATGATTTTAACATATATGTAGTAAATAAACTTAGAAAAGTTAATTCCGTGTATTATATATAGAAATTTTAAACTATTTCGCGACAAAATTGTTTTTTTTTTTCATCTTTTAAGTAATTTTTAGTTTATTTTTATATATATTTTTTCATATTTAATTAAATTTTCATTAGACTCTATAGATTATTTGTTAGGACAATATCCTAATAAAGAAATATAGAGTTTGGCCTAGAACTTGAATAATTTCCATTTTCATTCAATATTTTATTTATATATAATTAATTTTTTACTAAAGCAAATTTTTAAAACATTTAGAGAAAATCCTTATAAAGTTGCTTGAAAAGTCTTTATTGGGAAATTCTTACTAAATAAAAATAACAGTATTTTAAGACAAATTTATACATACATTCATTTTTTTGTTTAATGTATATCATTAAACAAGAATATGCTAAAAGTCAACTATCATGTATAGCAAGCGATAACTCAGGGGTAGGGCATCATCTTGGCATGACCCCTCGCCAGCCACAAGATTTTTGTTTTAATTAAAAATAAATAAGGACACGTGAAAAATAACAACCTTCTCACTAGTTTTAAATTTACATTGATTTTTATTTAAAGGAACAACTCCCTTCCTATGACAAGCCAATGTTAAATTCACCGATGAAAACCCCAAATTTTATCAACAGTTGTAGTGTTTCTCTTTTTTCGGCACTATTTTTGCTGGGTTATTTTGTATTTCATTTTTATATGGAATTTGGCTATTTTCAACTGTTTTTTCATTATGGATAAAAATTAAAAGTTAAAAAGATTATATTTAATGCAGTTAAAAATATGTTTTTTTTTAAGTTTTCGTATTCTAAAATATGTATAATTTTTTTTGCTAAAAAAATGCTAACTAAGCATTTAGACTTGTTTTCTAAATATTAAATGTTAAAAAATACTAAAATAACAGTACCGGGGTTTCATACTTAAGAAACGCTTATTATAACAAAATAAAACACAACCACGCGAATGAGTGATATAAAATATTTCGTGTAATTTATATTGCGTGAGTGTTAGCGATGCAAACCAAATTTTGTGTAGTAAACTTTCGAGACACATATTATGAAAACAAAGTGGCCCAGACGTATGAGAGGTATTTAAGATTCAATAAAAATAAATTATACTCTTGTATGTGTTGCATTTTTTTCAACTTGCTTTGCATACTTTAAGGGGACTGAAGGCGAATGAGTGATATTTAAATTTTTTTTAAATTTATAAACAGAGAAGACAAAAATAGGAAAATGCATTGAGTTTATGGCAAAAAAAAATATTGGAAAAAAACAAAAGATAGTAGAACTACAAAGAAGATAAAATAATTATACTTTTAAAAAAAGAATTAAAAAATTTTAATAAAAAAAGCTTTTTAAAGCGAAAAATATCTAAAAAAATGCAATTTAAAGCTCAAAAATCTTAACAAAAAGCTGTTTTCAAGCCTAAAAAATTAAAAATCAAAAAATGGCACAACACTAACAACACAAATATTTTATTTTTAGATTTTTGTTTATTTTTCTAATCTCCTCCGTCTCTATTTCACAATGTTACCAGATTGACGTATGGTTTTTACGTTTAGTTATAGGTGTAAATTTTGCATTAATTTGTTTGTCTGTTATTACGTATAGTACATATTTTTTTATACCGGCAGATAAGAAAATATGTCCTCTTTTACAACAAATTATAAAAAATTTATATTTATAAAAACCTTCAACAATTTTGTAAAAATAAACCATCAAAAACAAAATAAATTAAAGTAGCTTTTTTATCTTAATGCCTGTGAATGATATTTAAACGATTTTTTCAAACTCTATAGTCCTAAATATACATAATGAAAAAAAATTAATATCAGTTTAAAAAACGAATTAAAATACGTATTTTTTTGGGATCAAAATAAATTTATTTTCAAAATTTGTAACTTTTAACAAAAACTTCCATACTGACTTTAATTATAAGCTAATTGTCAATTTATTCATTCCCAATATTCAGAAGACATCGTTTCATAATAGGAATTAAAAAAATTTCTTAACTCATCGTGCAATTTTTTTAACACGCTCTAATAGTCATTTTTTTTTTTTTTTTTTTGTCAAAAGTTTGTAATTTTCGACCAATGCACAGTGGTTCCAAACACAAAAAACATGGTAATAAATATAGATGTTTTAAACTACTGGTCCAATCGGGAAATGGTGTTCCCAAAAATTGAAAAGCGGGAGCTAACCTTTAAGGAAAATGTTTCTGTGGTCACCCTGTTTTAACACAGGGTGTGCTACAGGGTGTCAAAGTTGACCATCTCGAGTATGAAAGAGCTTTAAAGGGGTATAACTTCTATAACCATGCATCGATTTTAGTGTTTTTTGGACTTTTTTAAATCTAGGTTACGAGACAAAGCAAAAACATGCTTCATGTACCATAGTAACTCTTACAGTTAAAAAAATATTTCACTTTGAATTTCAAAATCTTCATTTTTCGCCTTGACTTTTTTAATAGTTTTGCCAATAGATTATTCATTTTTCAAAGAAAATGCTCAAAATTTTTTCAAGTCATTCTAATGACCTTTCTTAAACTCCTAAAGAAAACTTTTTTGAATTATCTTAAGCCGTTTCGCAGTGATACTATTTTAAACTCAAAAATTAAAAGTGTGTTCTGAAAAATGGGGTTTTTTGGTCTGATAAGGGGTAACTTCACACACCTTTATATATATTTTGCTGATATTTTTTGGATTAGTTTTTTACATAGTTTGATAGAGTAGACTTCAAAAATGCTTAATGGTATAGTTTAAAGCATTTTTGGATATGCACCCTACGTCCAGCATTGGTCGAAAATGATGAATTTTTGAACGGAATTCTATGTTTATGACCGTGATAAAAAAAAGTCACGCCACTTAGACACGATTTGAAATTTTTATACTGTAAAGAGATTTATTCTAATGAGTTTGCCACTTCATTTGCCGCCGCCCGCTCAAAAAACGTAGCCTGGAGAGCAAATTTTGTGGAAAAAGTCATTTTTTCAAAAGCCTTTTTTTGATTTATAAAAAAAGCGTACTTATATTATCAATTTCAGCAAGATTTTATTTTATTTTTAATAAAACGTAAATAATTGTCCTACATTCCAAAAATCTTTTCGATATTGCTTATGGTTATTTTTACATAAAACATCAAAGTTCAATGTAGTATATCTAACTATAATTAATTGTACATTTATTGGCTTTTGCTTTCGGTAATGTTAAAAAATTTAAATAATTTCAGAAATTTTTTTACATATTATTAAATTAGACTTAGTTATCAATTCAACGATGCATAAATCGTTTATCTAGTGTAATAAATGAATTCAAACTATTGCGCTTAAATCACGCATTTCAGGTCAAATTGCAGTATTTAACAAATTTATATATTCAGGTATACAGAGCGTGTTGCATTATATTTCTTTTCTTTTGTGCCGTTAAGAATGCGGTTGTATAATAAATTACCTTCAACCTCGTCTGCAAATGATATATGGACGAATTTAACCCCTGGATCTAAATTTTTATGTCGTCCAATACGATTTGAATATGTAAAAGAAGACATGATTTCAACACAAAGTTTAGTAGATTCAATAGAAAGGGAAATTTCGAGCTTGTCTCCACTTTACGTGGAAATATCTGGACAAGTTATTAAAGTTTCATTTCAACCACAACTTACAATGATTGATGGAAAAGTTGCAAATGCAATTACAGACACAACATCTACTTGGAAATGTAATATATGTGGAAAATTAAGTTCACAGTTTCATGAAGATAGTGATACAATTTCTATGAACGAAAACGCTCTGAGGTTTGGGATATCGCCACTTCATGCCAGAATAAGATTTATGGAATATTGTTTACACCTCGCATACGATCTCAAATACCGCCTTATTCCAGGAAACCTAAGCCTTTCCGTAAACAAAAACACTGATCTACACAACATGAGAAAAGAAGAGAAGAAAAGAATTCAAGATGAATTTAAATTAAGACTTGGATTAATCATTGATACGCCCCTTCAGGGGTTTGGAAGTTCCAATGACGGAAATACAGCAAGGCGTTTTTTCGAAGATCCAGAAACTACCTCCTCAATTACGGGTCTCGATAAAAACCTACTAAAACGTTTTAAAGTTATATTAGCAGTCATTAACAGTAAAAAACCTATTAATGTGGCTAAATTTAAACTCTTTGCCAATGAAACAAAAGACATTATACTCACCATGTACTCTTGGAGGCCAATGACACCAACAGTACATAAAGTATTAGCTCATGCCAAAGAAATAATAGAAAACAGTATGTTGCCTTTAGGCGAACTGACTGAAGAAGCCCAGGAGGCCAGAAATAGAGACGTCAAACATTTTAGGCTTTTTAACACACGTAAGTGCTCCAGAATAGCTCAAAATTCCGATTTGATGGAATTTTTATTAATATCATCGGATCCAGTACTTTACTCCATAAGAACAAAATGGTTACCAAAAATAAGCATAGACATTGAAAAGGAAGATTCTGAATCTATGCATATAAACGACCTTTTAACTTTTGATACTTCAGACTACTTTGTAGAAAATGTGTAGTCCTTAGGAATATATTCATATTTTTAGCACAATTACTACTGTACCAGTTAAATTTAATAAAACCTTATCTTTAGAACAAAAAAAAAACATTATTTTGTCTTTCAAATAAATGAATATATGGTAGTTATTTACCTGTTTTATATGGAAAATTAGAACAATATATTATGCAAATGTTACATCATAAAACGCATTTTCTACCTGCATTTATATCTTATTAGGTTTTTGAAATAGTATTAAAAAATAAAAAAACCCGTAACCCTTTTAGAGAAATATAATGCAAACACGCTCTGTATACCTGAATATATAAATTTGTTAAATACTGCAATTTGACCTGAAATGCCTGATTTAAGCGCAATAGTTTGAATTCATTTATTACACTAGATAAACGATTTATGCATCGTTGAATTGATAACTAAGTCTAATTTAATAATATGTAAAAAAATTTCTGAAATTATTTAAATTTTTTAACATTACCGAAAGCAAAAGCCAATAAATGTACAATTAATTATAGTTAGATATACTACATTGAACTTTGATGTTTTATGTAAAAATAACCATAAGCAATATCGAAAAGATTTTTGGAATGTAGGACAATTATTTACGTTTTATTAAAAATAAAATAAAATCTTGCTGAAATTGATAATATAAGTACGCTTTTTTTATAAATCAAAAAAAGGCTTTTGAAAAAATGACTTTTTTCCACAAAATTTGCTCTCCAGGCTACGTTTTTGAGCGGGCGGCGGCAAATGAAGTGGCAAACTCATTAGAATAAATCTCTTTACAGTATAAAAATTTCAAATCGTGTCTAAGTGGCGTGACTTTTTTTTATCACGGTCATAAACATAGAATTCCGTTCAAAAATTCATCATTTTCGACCAATGCTGGACGTAGGGTGCATATCCAAAAATGCTTTAAACTATACCATTAAGCATTTTTGAAGTCTACTCTATCAAACTATGTAAAAAACTAATCCAAAAAATATCAGCAAAATATATATAAAGGTGTGTGAAGTTACCCCTTATCAGACCAAAAAACCCCATTTTTCAGAACACACTTTTAATTTTTGAGTTTAAAATAGTATCACTGCGAAACGGCTTAAGATAATTCAAAAAAGTTTTCTTTAGGAGTTTAAGAAAGGTCATTAGAATGACTTGAAAAAATTTTGAGCATTTTCTTTGAAAAATGAATAATCTATTGGCAAAACTATTAAAAAAGTCAAGGCGAAAAATGAAGATTTTGAAATTCAAAGTGAAATATTTTTTTAACTGTAAGAGTTACTATGGTACATGAAGCATGTTTTTGCTTTGTCTCGTAACCTAGATTTAAAAAAGTCCAAAAAACACTAAAATCGATGCATGGTTATAGAAGTTATACCCCTTTAAAGCTCTTTCATACTCGAGATGGCCAACTTTGACACCCTGTAGCACACCCTGTGTTAAAACAGGGTGACCACAGAAACATTTTCCTTAAAGGTTAGCTCCCGCTTTTCAATTTTTGGGAACACCATTTCCCGATTGGACCAGTAGTTTAAAACATCTATATTTATTACCATGTTTTTTGTGTTTGGAACCACTGTGCAATGCCCATATTTCCAAAAGCTAGTGAAATTATATTAAATGTGTTGTATCACAGCCCAATCTTTTAGAAAATATTAAAATTTGTATTAGTTTTTTAAAATAGTTTCAAGAAAATTGCAAAGAAATAGTAAATACTTTTTTGGCAAAAAGTTACAATTTTTCATAAATTTTTTAGATTTTTAACTTTAAGTATTTTTCACGACCAAACTGTTAAAGCTAATTAAAAAAAATGTAGGTATTTCTCTTATCGTGAAGTATTATTAACACGGAAAATTTTTTGTTTTTAACTGTATTAAATAACAAAGTTTTTTTTAGATAAAGTAAAATAGCTCATGGCAAAAAACAAAATTTTTATTTTTAAATTTAAATAACTTGAAAAGTAGAGAAGATAAAATATAACTACGTGCATATTTTTTCTTTATCTTATAACATACATCACTCCAATTTTTTAAATCGGTTCAGATTTACAGAAGTTATACACTCCTCAAGATTTTTTATACATGTCGTAGTTAACTTTGTCACTGTACTAAAACAGGGTGACCCATTCACAATATTACAATAGATTACTCTTTTACAATTTCCAATTTGGTTCGTGACGATCTGGTCAGTATAGTTTAGAAGTTCTTTATTTATTACCATTATTGTTTTTAATATACCCCACTGTGCGTCATTTTATGAAATTAAAAAAAGTTGCTCTTAGAAGGCATAATTTATGATTAATGATGGATTATTATTTGGTATATTTTTTTTTTTTTAATAAAAATTTTATTTAATAACACATTTATTTTTATATTCCAGGTTAAATATTCTATTGTCCAACAACCCAATCAAAAGGGAACTAAATTTACAGTGGATGAAGAAACTGGTGAAGTATCAACCAATAAAGTATTCGATCGTGAGGGTGATGATGGTAAATTTGTATCGGTAACTGTTAAGGCCACCGATCAGGGTGAACCTTCACTGGAAGGTGTCTGTTCATTTACCGTTGAAATCACCGATGTTAATGATAATCCACCCTTGTTTGATCGTCAGGTATGTTTTAATAAATTAATTTGTTAAAGAAAATTTTTAATTAAAAACTTATTTTTTTCTACAGAAATATGTTGAAAATGTTAAACAAGATGCCAGTATTGGCACAAATATTTTACGCGTTTCTGCCTCCGATGAAGATGCTGATAATAATGGTGCCATTGTTTATAGTTTAAGTGCTCCTTTTAATCCTAATGATTTGGAGTATTTCGATATACAAGCTGAATCTGGGTGGATTGTATTGAAAAAAACCACTTGACGTAAGTTTTTGTTAACTTAATTCATATTTTCTATCTTTTTTATAGTTTTATAAATAATTTTTTTTTTTTAATTTTGTGAAAAGAAAATCTAAACTAACATATTTTTTGTTAAAGTACTGACATTTTTTAAGTTTCACATATTTACTGCAAAATTTGGGATATTTAAAAACGTTTTAAAAAAGAAACTAAATTTTGATTTTGAATTCAATTTTATTTAGTTTAAAGTTGTCTTTGAACCCGAACTGACATAAATTTTATATATTAATTATTATTATTTTTTTTTGTATATAATAAAATACTTAAAACTTATTCGATTCGGATAAGTATTAAGTTTAAACTATAGTTCACAGTTAATTTCGTTAATTTCTATATGTTGAACTAGTTCGTTGTCTTAGTTCATATGAGAAATTATTTTCAAGAATTTTTTGTGTGATATGAATCGTGTATGCGTTAGCCAACGTCTAAGTATGCAGAATCCCTCATCGTTAATCTTTAACTACCCAAACATTATTGGCGGTGTTAAGTTCAAATCACATAAAAAATAATAAAATTACACTTTTTTCTTATTGCTTCTCCTAAAAAAAAAACAGAAAAAAGTATAGTTCTCATTGTATTTAAGACATTTCAAATCCACAAAAATATTAAATTACACTCCAAAAATTTGTTTGTCATATATTGGAATTTAAAAAGAATTCAAATACTTTTAAATTTGTAAAAGCAAATTTTGTTTGCTCCATAAAATTTAAAGTGCTCAATTTTCGATTTTTTTTACTAAGCTAATTAAAATTTTTCATCTGATGTACGCTTCGGCAGAATTGATACAGTGCTTTACTTATCACAAAGCAAATTTGGTAGTAAAAAACTGACACAGTACGTACTAGAAATGAAAGAAATTATTTTTTTTTTTCATTTTATCAACTTATTCCGTCGTGATGATTCACTCTAGATACCTAACATGTTCTCAAATCATGTGAAAAAAAAAAAATACATTTCGCAAAATCTTTAAAAAGTTCATTACCAATTCTAAATAAAATTGTGAATGTCGGAAGCAAAAACCATACATTTTTTGGTGCGCTGACATCAATTTGGTATACCTGTCAAATATCACCATATTTTAATACTATTTTCAAAACTCAATTCCATTAAATGTGCAGAAGCCCATGAAAAAAAAACTGAGAAAAATTTTGGTTTCACTTGTAAACTTTATAAAAAACTATGCGCAAAATATTAAAATTAATTATTAATAAAAAAAAAATTTGGTTAATTTCGAGTAGTTTTTTAAAATTTTCCAAAAAAATTAAAACTTTTTAACGTAGTTTTTAAGTCAACTGAACACTGAGAGAATCTCAATTCTAAAAACCTTGAGAAATAAGAGACATCTAAAGTCAGTTTCAACAGGTTTTGAAATCTTTTGAAATTACTGTTATATTTTTTCTTATTTATCCTTATTAAATTTAAAGACGATTTAGATATGGCCGTCTGTCTGTCGGTCTGTCTCTTGAAATGGCGATCACGTGGCGAAAACGCAATACAGATTGCTAATTTTTACACAGATTGATATACATTTTCCCCAAAAGTTTAGTATTGAAAATGAGCAAAATCTTTGATAAAAACGGTGATATTCAACACCAATTTTTTTTCACACCCATCTTAAGTTTTTGGCTTTTTAACAGCTACGGCACTTAGAAAATTTAAAATGACACAGACTATTACAGAGCCAATAGCACACCATTCTCTCATAATCATTGGTTATGGTATAGCCCTTTTGGATACAGCAATTAATATCAGTCATATTTGTTATTATTTATTTTTTTGAGCCAAACTATAAGGCTGAACCAGAACCAGTTCTATAACTGGTTCTAGAATCGGTTCTAAAGCAATCTGTTCTTGTTTGGAGGTAAAGAACCTATTGCAAATAGCACAGACTCCATAGAAAAATAATCGGATGTAGAACAAAATTTAGAACCTATTACTGATACAATATAAGTTGTTCTTCAACCAGTTACGAGGGCGGATCAATAAGTCCGTGAGTTTTTGAATGAAACACAGTTTTTTTTTGCTAAAAAAAAAATTATTTTATTTTTTTCCAATTTTTGTATCCCTTCTAAGAAATAGGATTTTTCAAGGTCCATAAAATAGGCATTTGTTTGATCAATAATTTCATCGTTGAAGCTAAATCTCTTTCCACCGAGCTATTTCTTTAGGTTTGGAAATAGGAAAGAGTCACTGGGGGCTAAATCCGGAGAATATGGCGGATGAGGTACCAATTCGTAGCACAAATCATGGAATTTTGCCATTGAAACTGCACACGTGTGTACCCGTGCATTATCTTGATGAAAAACAGATTCTTTCTTGGCCATATGGGGTCTTTTTTTTGAACCCTAGTTAAATCGGTCCAATAAGTTGGCATAGTATTTGCCGTTTATTGTTTTTCCCTTTTGAAGGTAATCAATGTGAATTATCCCGCGTACATCCCAAAAAACTGTTGCCATCACCTTATTGGCCGACAAACTTACTTTGGCCTTCTTCGGAGCCGGTTCACCCGGAGAAACCCATTGCTTAGACTGCTGTGTTTGCAATGGATCCATGTTTCATCCACAGTTACAAAACGCCGCAAAAACTCATTCGAATTGCGGTTAAACAGCTCCAAACAATCCTTTAAAGTTGTCACACGATTGCGTTTATGGTCAATTGAGAGCAAACTCGGCACCCATCTTGCAGACAGCTTTCTTAAACCCAACTGATCCTTAAAAATCGAAACCACACTGCCATATAAAATGCCTATGGCATCAACAATCGCACGCACTTTTACTCTTCGATCGGCTAACACCGTATCGTGGATTTTTTTGACATTTTCGGGTGTATTCACCTCAATTGGCTGTCCAGAACGTTCAGCGTCATTTGTACTTGTGCGACCACAACGAAAGTCAGTAAACCACTTGTTTACCATTGAAATCGATTATGCAGAGTCCCATAGTATTTATCAAGCTTTTCCTTGGTTTAATTGACTGTTTTTTTTTTTGCAAAAAATTATGTTTAATGAGCACTCGAAATTCACTTTCTTGCATTTTTAAAAAAATCCTCGAGGTTGTATGTTTTGAAGAGCTGTTAAACGAAAAGTAAATGATGGAACTTGCTCAAAATTTGACAGTAGTCTATTTACAGGTGGTACTTGATGAGAGCTGTGTTGCATTTCATATAACTACGGAGGAAGTTCGAAAAATCATGGACTTATTGATCCGCCATCGTATTTGTATTTTACTATTTTCCTGGATATTTGTATACAATATTTAAAAAAAATTAAAATGCTATTTTTTTTTGCAAAAAAAAGTGATCTCGATTTTTATTTTATAAAAACAACAATTTTTGTAATTTTTAATATAAAATTTATGTGTAGGCTAGTTGGTATCGTGCGGGCTTATCAGTGCGGGGGTCGTGTGTTCAATTGCCCCCAGAGGCACTGGTTTGTTTTCGCTACAACGCGCCGACATCTAGTGCTTGGTTAGGATAATATCATATAATTTGTAATTATATGATTATTAATTAATAAAAAAAAAACTCAAAATAAAATAAATTTTCTAAACCCCAAAATTCGAAATTTCACTATCCCAATCAGAGATCGGTTTGAGTGCCATATTTCATGCTTTTGAATGCAATAACAAAAAATGAGTACATTGTTGTCAACTCACATCATTTCAATAAAGCAACAATCGACAGAATTGAGAAAAGTGAGTGTAACGAAAACCATGCATTGCATTGCTTGTCTAGTGTTAACCTCACTTAACACTCACGAAAACAACGAATACACAACAATTGGTATGAATGGTCTCAATGTTTAATGAATAAAGCCTTAACAATTTTTTTTTGTGAAACATATTACTGTATTAAGAAAATTAAAAATTTATACATATTTCATGTTTAATAAAATTAAACAAAAATTTATACATATTTCATGTTTAATAAAACTAAAAAAAAATTATTATTTTTGCTACAGGTCAACGAATACTACGCGAATGTTGTGATTGATTTCATGTTATTCATGTGTCATCATTTCATTTCATTGATTGACATGTAATGGCATTATAAAAATGAATGTTAAAAAGGCATTCAACAAAAACAATAAATGGAATAAATAGCAACAGCATAAGCAGTTGTTGTTGAATAAAAGCAATGAATGTATGAATGAACAACAAAACCGAATGGTCTCATTCAGTTCTCTGATTCCAATGCAAAAATATCTTAAAAAAATTCGATTTTTTTTACCTTTTTTCCCGTGTTCAGGTCCATAGGTACCAAACCGTTCAAAATTCAAGGAAAGAATCAACTACAAAAATTTACCTAAGATCTCAATAAACAAATTTCTAGAACATATTAACTTCCTGGGAATTGGGTTTGCTACCTATGCACCTGAACAGGAGAAAAAAGGAAAAAAAAAATTAAATTAAAAAATTTTTCACTTTTGCGCGCTACCTAAACAGTGTTAAGAATCATCTCTAGAAAGTTTATATGTTCTAGAAATTTGTTTATTGAGATCTTAGGTAAATTTTTGTAGTTGATTGTTTCCTTGAATTTGAATGAACCTGAACACGGGAAAAAATGTAGAAAAAATCGAATTTTTTTAAGTTTTTTGCGATTTTGATCGGGAAGGTGAAGTTTTTTTGATTTTATATGTTCGCAATTTTTGTTCTTTATGACAAGAGCTACAACTTTGCAATAGAGAGTAAAATTCTGAACGGTTTGCAAGATATGAGCCTGAGAAAATGATCACTTTTTTGCGAAAATGATACCGAGGCCCGCCCATAAACAAAAAGGAGATGACTTTCGGAAAAATAGGAAGACACGGGTCTTTTTTTTTAGTCTTTTATCACGTAGTGGTGTCCGTATATGGTTATTTTGTCATGACTTAAAAAATTACACACAGTGTTACTCAACACATTTGATCAAAATCGGAGACTATCGAAAAATAAATCGTTGAAATAAATTGGAAATGAAGTAGTGCTGAACTCAAAAAGCGGTTAAGTTTTCATTTTTAAATTATAAAATTAATTTGTTTTTCTAAGGAATTCGATATGCTTAAAATATCTTATAATTAAAATTAAAACTTTTTATATAAAATTATATAATTTGTGCTCCGTTTAAACGAAAGTTTAAAATGTTTGCTCCCAAACTTTTGCAGTAAATATTTTTATAATTTGTTTTTAAATTTTA